>VDFB02086081.1:106048583-106119094 GCA_007258455.2 Sequoia sempervirens | reverse complement strand
TCTTAATCCTTCAGATTTTGATAATATCTAGGACTTCTTCACTAATCTCAATTCTCTTATACTACATTTTTCTGATTGTGGGGTCACCAAAGAGGATGAACAGTTGATTCTTTCTATTCTTGCTAAGCTAGGTCCTAATTATTCAATTTTTGTTTATGCATTTTATGCTACTATGGATGCCCTAGGCAATGCACAAAAAATTCCTTTCTTGATGGATTTGCAACTCAACTCACAAGGGAACAAGCCAAGTTGGCACACATGGGAAAATTGAAGTCTTCCAAATCACAGGCTCTTCTTGCAAAAGATCTAAAGGATTCATGTGGTAAAGGTAAGAAGTAGAATAAGGACCACAAGTCTAATAATCAAGCTAAGGATTCACCTTCATAGAGCATCCTTGATTCCACTTCCTCTTTCAAAGAGAAGTCATCTAAATAGAAAATTTGAAATGTGCATATTACAAAAGGTCAAGAAATGATGAACATAGGTGTTATGATAAGAAGATTGATGAACTAAACCACCTTCTTCAAAAGAATCACATTACATTGCCCTCATCAATGTCTTCTTCTTCTTCTTCAACATCCAAATCCATTGTAGCTTCATCATCACAGTCAAGGACCGTAGGAGTTACAAATGAGCTACACAAAATGAAAGTTCAAGCACTCTTGGCCTCAGCGAGTCTTGAATTTTTTAAGATGGCTTATTGATTCAGGAGCATCTCATCATATGGCATCATCTATGGGAATATTCTCTTCTTTTGAGCCTTGTAATTTATCTAATATTTTGATGGGTAAAAACATATATATGAAGGTGTGTGGGAAATGTTCTATTTACATGAGAAAAGGTGTTTTTAATGATATACTTTTTGTTCCATCCTTGTCCTCTAATCTTCTTTTTTTTTCTATCAAATTACCCATTGTGGACAAGGTAAAATAGTTGAGTTCACTCCTAATAGAGTATACATTAGGGCCTTGGAAACTCAAGAGATCATTGCTACATGGGTGGTTGATCATTCATCTCATTTGTATTCCTTTTCTCATTTTGCTCCTACTAATGATAGTGTTCCTTTGACTGATATTCACACTCATTCATCAAGTGTGAATCATTTTTTTGAGGAGAAGTTTGGTCATCTAAGCCTTGGTATTTTATAGATTAGTGTTGAACTTCCTACTCCACAGTTCCTTCAAATTTTAGTGCTTCTATTCAACAAGATGATCATATTTTTTCATCTTTCTCTATAGGATGAGTATTCAATAGGGATTTCTAACTTGTTTGTGGAGTCTCATACTATAGATTTAGAGGACACACTTGATGAGGTTTCTCTCCTCTTTGATAATAGTTTCAACATAACTGTTATCCCATCTTCCTTATATTGGAGATTAAAATTCATGATTTTCCTCATTTCCTTGATTTGTTATATTTTTTGGTTGATTTTGACCATGATTATGTTGTGGCTTATTCAATCTTGGAGACTCCTAATCAATTTTTAGAGACACACATTTTGAGACTTCATCCCTTCTCCTTTCATTTGGACATGGAGTGGCTTCTTCATCAACCTATAAACCCGTTTCTTCCCAAGGGAAGATATGTTTCTTTCAGGCATTGGATCATCTTTTGTTTTTGGGCATTCTTAATCAATATTGGAGCTTCTTCATTATGGAGAGGATATCTTGTCCCACTTTTTCCCTCTTATGGGAGGGTCATTGACTGTATATTCATGATAGATGTAATTCTTTGGGGTATCATTGAGTCCATACATCATCCTTGTTTGTATATTTTATCTTTCAAAGAGGAATTTTGTCCCACTATGTTTTCTCCTTTACTTTGGTTGTGAGAGATTGCATTGTTCATGAGTACCTAACAAGGCCTAGTAGTTGAGACCCATAATTATATTCTTGTGTTGCATCATTTGCATAATAATCTACTCTTTAAGTTGCACTTAAGGGGGGTGTTGGTGTGAATAAGGTCTTGTACCTAGCTAATTCCTATTAGGGGACTTGTTCACATGTTAAGTTTACTTATTTCCTAGGTGTCTTTCTACAAGTCTCAGTTGTCTAGATAATATCTAATCATATCTTATCTTTTTGAATTTTATTTAAATTTAGTTACCTAGGTCATTTAATATGTGTCAAGTTAGTTGTCTCATAGCATAGGATTAAGACACATGTCACAATCTTGTCTAATCTTATATCTCACCTTTCCTTTATAAGAAAGGTCTCTCATGTACATATTTAATCAATCTTACATCCATAATCAAGCAACCTATTCTTGCCATTTTCTCTCTTGTGCGAGATATTTTGGTCTAGCAATTGTTCCTGAGGTGTTGGGAGTTCATCACTAACTCCTACACAACTTTTGTACCCATGTTAACTCTATAACCTCAATTTCTTCAAATGCATCTTCATTTATTTTTTCACCCATAATAATTATATGAGGTGAGTGGAGAAATTTGGGTTTGATTCATTATGTTTAATAAAAAATGTAGAAAATAAGAGAAATAATAAAATACCCTCATAATACAAGAAAATAACTCCCTTGTTCCAATTTATTTTCTCCTTGTTGCAATTTTTTTAAAAATTAAACAAAAAAATGAATTTTCATTGAAATAATAGTACCTAGTAAAATATCTAAAAAATAAACTTAATGGCTACATAGATCTTGGAACTAGCTTTTCAATAACTATTCATTTGCAAAAAAAATTACTATGTATGCCAAAGATATATCTAGTTTTAGAAACTACTCCAAAAAGACAAAAGAAATCAAGGTTTGGGGGTTGGATGAATTGAGCCCTAGTTAGGAGAAATGGACATACACAAATTTCCATAGGCCTCATCACACCTATTATATTTTTTCTCTTAAATATGTAGTTGTTGATTCATGTTTTATATCTATGTTAACTCAACACAACCTCAATTTCTTCAAATGTATCTCCATTTATTTGTTCCACCAATAATAATTAGATAGGGTGAGTGGAGAAATTTAAGTTTGATTCATGATATTCACTCAAAAATATAAAAAATAGGATGAGAAACAATAATATACCCTCACAATGCAAGGAAATAACCCCCTCATTCCATTTTTTTCTCTTTTTTTATATTTTTTCAAAAACTAAACAAAACAAAAATGGCTTTTGAATAATATAATAGATACCTAATAAAATATATAAAAAAAAAAACTCAATGGATGCATAGATCTCATAACCAAATTTCCAATGACTATTCATTTATACATTTTTTGACTATGTATGCCTAAAATATATTTGATTTTCATAAAACTACTCCAAAAAGGAAAAATAAAGCAATGTTTGTGGTTGGATAGATTGAGCCCTAGTCACATGGGCATTGTGTTGTTAGGCATTGGGAGATAGGATAAGCGGTTATGGGGTGCTTGTCTAAGCATCAATGGTGGTTATTGATGGTGCCACCTTGGTGCAGCCCGCTTGATCTCTTGCATTGTAGCCCTCAATAGCTAATGTGATTGGGGCTCCAAATTCCAAATGTTGTCATTGGGAATCGATCATTGAAACCCTAATTCATTAGGAAATTAAAATAATCATTAACCATTATAAAATATGTTTGTTTAATTATTTTACCATCAATGATATCAATTGCAGGTGTTGCAAGCATAGGAAACAAGTATGCACTAGTAAATTCTATATGTAAAAAAAGATCATGGAATTGTTGTAAAAACCAAAGATCATCAAATTTTATATGTAACCTTGCACAAAGACATCATATGACATAATATAGTCATACAAATCTATACAATTGTATGAATTTTGTAAATTAAAAATGAGAACCATAAAAAATGCCTCATTTTTTTTAAACTCTGATTTTAATTATCTAATAGTCAATATTAGGGGTTTTGGACATTTTAAATGTAACAATGATGTTTGTTTTACTCAAAGATGCACTATTCAAACACTCAAGATAGATTCTCTCAAAAAATACATAAAAATTATAAATGGAGAGCTTTGATACCATGTTGGAGTTGATTATTGAACTCTCATAACACTCACAAATCATTTGCAATCAAAACACCCTATCACACAAGAGAAATACAATTGATTTTCTATGAAGCCTACAAATTATTAGATGTAAAAAGATTATGATTACAATTGTAGAGGAGGGGAATCTGCTGCTCTAGGACTCCAAGTCACGAGAGAGTCCTAAGCAACAGGCTACCCTGATCTATCTCAAGTTTTGCTAAGCAAATTGGAAAGGTTGAGATGTTATGGTTGAAAAGGAAGAGCAATCTGGGTCTTGTTTTCCTTCTGCTAAACTGAATTCTTTGTAGGGTTAAAAGAGCTGATTTTGAGGGTTCAATATGTTGCCTAGATGACTCATTGTCTAAGGATGACAACACAAATTATGGACTCCAACGTGGCATGCTAGCATCTCAGATGTGTGTTGGCATCTGTACAAATAGATGGTCTTAGAAACAGACTAAAACACCAGAAAACCAACTAACTTCCTAACTGTTAAGGTTTTGTGCTACAACAAAATGTCAGAAAGATACAAAAATGAAATATAACAAGAAGAATGCTATATCTAGACTATGCTTGAGTTGACAAAGAGGGTAAGAAAGAAATACTAAACTTCTTACAACTTATTTCTTCAAACAACTCCACTTGAGAACACATGCACACACAGAGACAAAAAAATATTGGGGATGTGTATAAAGGAATGCCTCAATCAATCCCCCACTTTGGTGTTTCCACCTCCACAGACAACCAAATAACAACAAAGTATTATAAAATAATGTAAAAACATAAAGGAAATAGTGCTAAGAGAAATCGCCAACAACAAGTATGCTACACAAATACACAAAGTGATGCAAAGAGCAATAGTAAAGGACAATAACACCTCCACATCTACGAGTGCTCAAGGAAAGTAGTGGGAGGAGATAGCTTGCAAATCCTCCAACAACAACGTTATCACAACAAACGTGGTGTGGTAGCTAAGATCCAACAACATGCAACCAAGAGAATGGTGGTGTAGAAGCTTGAAAGTGCAAGAATGGAGCTAAGAGTGAGTGAATTGATCAAGAAGCATGAAGAGAGTGAAGTAGAATCAAGAAGTCCAAGTCTAAGAAGAAGGAATGGATGAGATGATAGAGCATTTGAATGGAAAAAGGGAGGAAAAAGACCCATTTCTCGTCAATCAAGGAGGCAAAGACATTACACTTCATTTCCAATGGATAAACATAATGCCTCTATGGATTCCAAGGGCAAGAATCTTGTCAGGATGATAGCATGGTGCACGGAAGTCCACGCGGTGTGTGCACATCCCTGACAAGGATTCCTCCATCGACACCAAAATGAGTTGCCAAATGGATGGAGAAAGGTGGTGGATGTGGAATTGCATCATCAGATTTTTCATTTTCTAAGGTAGGGGTGATGTAAATGGGGATTTTGCCTAGGGGTACAAGTTCACTCCATTGCAACAATATACAATGATTCCTTCATATAAGGATAAAGATGAAACCCTAGTAAAAAATCTAGGTGAGGATATAATTAGCTCATGACATGTGTCATAATCCTATGACTTGAGAAAAAATACATGACCTAAGTAATCTTAAATATGTGAGCTTGAATAGGGACCTAATAATAATTAATTAGGTGATTTCCTTTTCACTCTAACAAAAATGATGTGTATACCTTGCAATGCAATGTGAGAAGTAGTTTTCCCTACACATCAATACTTGAATAAGGTGGCTAGAAGCAAGGGCATATGTGTTCATTCTGAAGAGGAAATCTCCATTGGAATCAAAGATTGTGAAACCTTCACTAGAGTTTATTAAATTCGATAATAAAAAAAAAAAATTTAAAGAATTGAATCAAATCAAAGATGTCAACTACTATGAAATCAAACATAAAACCACATAATTTATTTTCTACAAAACAAAATCATCAAGGGTTCATAAAAAATAATAAAATTCCATTAATGACTTCTACCAAGCTTTTATTAAGAAAATGAAAATATGTTTTATATGATATCTCTCTCATGCACATGCACACACATTTTTATGATTTACTAAGAAAAATCATATGTTATCTACTTGTAATTTTCTCATTGTATAATGCTTGAATGAATTTAATCACTCTCTTACACTTATGAAGAAAACACACACACACACACATACATTAAATTATGATTTAGTAAGAAAAATCATATGTTATCTATTTGTAATTTTCTCATTGTATAATGACTAGATGCATATATAATAATATCCTTGCACTTATGAAAAAATGATAATTGTAAGATGCTTCTATTATAGAGTCCTACACATGCCTAACATGATAAAATTGAAGGAAGTATCATATTACATGTTTATAATTATAACACATTTTCTCAAGGCAACATAGGTCTAGAACATTTTTATTTGATATATTTTGATCCAAAAAGCATTTAAGACATGCATATAGGATCAAATGATCATGAATTCACCCAAAAAAATATTTATGAAATAAAATCTTAAATAATTATGTTAAAAATAATATTCATTCAAATGGTTTTATTTTATTTATTGCGTGCACTTGTTTTAAATATTATAATCATGAATAAGTTTAGAAAGTATCATATCATTTCATAGAGTACAAACACTAATATGTTTCTACATTATCTATTAACTTACAAGAAAAATTGCACTTGATTAAAATATTTATTCAATGATGACAAAATGCAACAAATAAATGTTTTTATTTTCCTAATTAATAAATAAATTTTATTTCCATCTAAACACATTTAAATTGAATTAAAAAATATATAAATAAGATCTTATTGGTTCCCCAACGATTTAAATGCAATTATTTTTAAAAATAATAACTATAAGTTCAAGATCTTTTTCATATATCATAAATATGGATTTATTACAATATCATTATATCATAATTACATATTTATTGTAAATTGTATGATCAAAATTTCTTAATAATTCTTGTAATTTCAAACCATGGATATATGTATTTATATATAATAATCTCACTCAAAGAACAATGTGAATGGGCACAACAATTAAGACAAAATATTTTGCTAGTGAAGCTTGGTTTTGATAAAGCCTATGATTAGAATGTAGTAGAGATTTATAATCAAAATATTGCAATGACTGAGTTTTGGTCCCAAAATATGTAAACGTGTTCAAATTTTATTTCAAGATTCAAATGCCCAATTGGTGATCAATAATCATTGACTGATCCATTCCCCTTGTAATGATCTATCAACAAGGTTTTCCTTTATCATCGTTCATTTACATTCTTGTTGCCGATGTTCTTGATTATTTGCTACAAAAATTTAATCAAATGAACTTGATTATTTGCTACAAAAATTTAATCAAATGAACTTGATTATAGGTATTTCTATCCCAAACTATGTAGTGGTTCTTGATTCACATTTTGCTAATGATAGAATGCTCTTTGTTCAAAATTTTGAAACATAAATTAATAATATTTTGGAAGCTCTAAATTTTTATTGTAATCTTTCGGGATCAAAGTTAGCTCATCATAAAACTAAATTTCTCATGATCCAATTTGATCCAGTTCCACATTGGATTCCTAAATAATGGAAGCAAATTAAGCATGGGCAGATTACCCGATACTTGGGTATCCCTTTTGGATAAGGGGCCACTCTTTCTGATATGTGGAATTGGTTCTTAACCAAGCTAAAAAATAAAATTTATAATTGGGAAAATAAATTTCTATCATTAGCTAGCAAAATATAAGTGGTAAATCAGATACAAATATTCTTGTCTTTTCATGTTTACTACTCCTCTTGTTGGACGCCCTCCAGAGAAGGATATGGTGGCTTAAATAAAATCATTCAGAAATTCTTATGGACTAATTGGGATGGAAATTTTGGTTTAAGATCCTCTTCTTGGTCACTATACAACCTAAAAATAAGGGTGGATTGGGTTTTTTCGATCCTAAAACATAGGGGACTTGTTTACCAACTAAATAAATAATAAGAGTTGTGTCAGGAGAAGGATAATGGAAAATCTTGGTTCATCATCATATTATTCTTGTTGCTATGAATAGCAAGTGACAAGGTGTCGGGTGACTAGATAAAAAATTGTTTGCACCTTTCTTTCATATTAAAGCATCATTCCCATTGCAATCTATTTGGAAGGCTTGACAACAAGTTTACAAATTTCTAAATTGGAAAAATGACTCCTTGCAACATGGTTTTAGTTTCACAACTTCTATTAGATGGAACATGCGTGTTTAATATCATGGGCAACCTCTTGTTGTTACTTTTCCTAAACAAGCTCATTATTTTTTTCAAAAAAGGTATGTAGCAGTTTGGTGATATTTAGTACTTCAACTCCCTTTTATTGGGTTGACTGACAAAACTCTAAAAACTCATTTAGTTTAAATAAAAAGTCTAAAGGATTTGCACGATCTTTGTGAAATCCTTGGTTCCAATGGATCTTCTTATGAAAGTTTGTGCACCTTTATAATGTCATTTCTCCAAACATTGGTTTTCCTTTTGAAGATCTATCTTAAAGCCCTTCCAAATATGGAATTAAACTCAAGACAACAAAAAATGGAGTTGTAGATTTCGAGAGAACAAGTGGAAGAACCTAAGCACTCAAATATGGAGGTCTAGAGTAGAGGCAAATGCTCAAATTTTGACTTGGAAAATCTCGCACTATAAGCTCCCTGTGGGAGATAGATTGAAATATTCGAAGATTCAACCAACCAAGTGTCCCTATTGTTAGCATATTGAAAGCTTAAAACATATTTTTTGGGTTATTTTTGGACAAAAAAATGGAATGCTATATTTGATCATTTCCCTACTATTTTTAATCATGTATTGGGTTGGAAAGAGGCGGTTTTGGGTATTGGGCTTCATAAAAATGTAGTTGTTGATACTATGAGAGAAACTATTTTGTTTCATATATAGAAAAATAGATGTTTAGCTATATTTTTTAATCATACTACTCATCAAGAAGTAGAAATACTAAAGTTCTACTCTGACATTATGCTACAATTTGTCTCTTTTTGTTCTCAGTTGAAAGAGGATGTTAATACAACAAGCTTTTGAAGGAGGTTAAACATCAATTTTTTCAACTCCATGTATAGTGTTTGATATTATAGACAACTCCAAAGACTATTTAAATTTCGATTATACTTTGTATCTTAATTGCAGTTTTCTAAAGTATGCTTTTGATCAACTTATTGGTTAATGGCAGTTTGGATCATCATATTTCTAGAGGACTAGGGCTACTGTTGTTACATTCTAATTTGGATGTTGTATGTAGAATTTCTTAGCTCAATCCTTGTTTGTAACCTAATATTTTCACTTTGTTTTGTAATTATTTGATTGCTTCTCCTTTTTGCAATTCCTTTTTGAACTGCTATTTTTCGTCTGTAGGGGAGAGGGGCCTATAGCAGTGGAGCACCCTAACTTTGCATTTCTCAAAATCCTATGTGGAAATTTCAAATCACTCCCAATTTTGTACAACATTTTATTTGGCAACTTACGTGCTTCTATATTTCGTTTTAGGGCCACATCATCAAATATGATGCCACATTAGCATGCTTTTTGTTGAGGTATCCAAAAATGCCCAAAAAAAAGTGAGACCGATAGTGGTGGACTGAGTCATGTTTTATTGGTGCGCTGATGTGGCATCACATGATTTGTCAGTTTGTGTACTTAATGGATAAAAAGTGTTTTACAATTGGATATTAAGGTGGTTCAATATAAAACCCACTGAGGACTACTTCTATCCCCAATATTAGACCCTGCTCCATTATGGGCCCCTCTCCCCTAATTCAACTTTGATCAATTAAAAAAAACACTTATCAATGATTTAGGAAACCATAAACCATAGTTTAAAGTGTGACGTTTGCTAGGGTTAAAGCTTAACCATCTTGTTTCTCGGAGAGCATACATTGCACCCCTATCAATACGGATACAAAACATTGACTATTTTCCTGGTAGAATGATTCGGAATATTGCGTTTTTCTACGAACTAGGGTTTGGAATCTGAGAAGATAAAATGTAGGAAATTATGATAAGCAACTGGGAATCTGCCTTTTCATCGCGTTTCCGAACTGATTTGGGGCGATACGTACAAAATCGTACCTGTGATGGAATTCTGAACAGAATTGCTCTGCGATGTACAGCTGTACTACAACAGTTAGTACTATTAATTGAGAATATCATGCATTTGTTTTTTGGACAATTCTTGTTCCATTTCTCTGAATCGATGCTTTCTGAATCCTTGACTAACTCTGCCTGTGCGCATCATTTAGCTATTTGAAGAGAATATGTATAGTTTGGTGACAAGGATTCTTCACCGGAAAATAAAGTTTGTTTGGAGAATAAATTCGTGATGGTTGAGAAGATCTGCACAATCGGATTCTCTTGTATTATTACTGTACATACATGCTTATCTCATGCAGAGAATCTCTTTTTACAACCGACATTCATTTACAGCAAAAAATTCACAAACCCTTTCTCCCCTTTCTCTATGTATAATATTTATTTTAAATGGATTAGACAGCTGCAACAGCAGCTAAGAAAAATTTCAAACAAAATCAGAAGAAAGCTGCAAAACACCTGCAGCAACAGCCACAACTATTATTCATGGGAGAATCCGATGGACGAAAAAGCAGCCACAACCATTATAGCCTATGTTTAACATTGAAACGGTGAAAAATGTAAGCCTTTACTTTTTTCGAGTTTTTCATCATTTTACGTCATTTTGGATAGATTTGTTTTTAATCTATTATTTTAGTTGTTTATTATTATTTTAGGTCATTTTTATGGCATATTTTTGCTTTTTAAATTTAAAATTTTTAAAATTAGAATCATATTATTTCTTTTCAACTAGTTGTTATGAGTTAATTAGAAAATAAATTATTTTAACTAGTTGTTATGAGTTAATTAGAAAATAAATTATTTTAAATTACACATTAGAATGTTATATAAAAGGATAAACTTCAATTCATTTGAACACACCCACAATCAAAACACATTCATCACTAAAGAGAATCTTAGAGTATCATTTGTTTCTAACTTTTATACATATTGGGGGAATCAATTAATGATATATGTCATAATGGAGTCCTCATTTAACTTAGAATTAAATACCATTATTTTGTTCTTTTAATTTTGAACATCAATCTTCTAAAATGAATAATTCATTATATGCTCATTTACATTTATTTTTCATATATAAAACGATAAACTTGACATTCAAATTTTTTGAAACAATTTTTTATTAGAATAGGGATCCACCCTAAAATATGAATTATTTTTATATTAGATAAATGATCTTCAATATAAATGTTCACCAAATTCACTTTGTCATCATGAAACAAAGAGTTTCAAGTCAGCCATCATGATGAAAAGAAAACTTTGTTGTCAAAGTCTCAAGCATGGTCTAATTCCAATTATAAGACTCGTAGACACACCTGTGCAGAGAAGAATCAATGTTATTCAAAGATGTGTGTATTAGATGAATGGCGCACTTGATAAAAGGGGTTCAAAATTAAAACGCTGCTTATATAGGTGTGCATGGGAGATGGGCAAACACACAAGATAATGAATTTTGATTTTGTTTAAAAAGATAATTAGGCCTACTTAGTGTTCAGCGTATAAAAACACACATACACAAGAAGGGGCCCACCGTACAATAGACATGATAAGTTTTTAAAATGAGACAGCTGTATATACGCATGCATCTAGAATTGAGAGTGCAGGGTGAAATTGTGATTGAAATTACTTGTGCAGGGCGCGTGGCGTTTGTGTCTGACAATAGAAAAGAAAGAGGTTTGTTTTCATGTGCAGGCCACCAAGCCAAAGTGTTTATTAATAGCCAACTACCTAATGGTTGTTTCTTCCAAAATACATCTTCTATTAGGAGGAGGTGGTGTCACTTTAAAAAGTTTGACTAGTTAGCCATTTAAAACATTAGACAAAGACAAGTCGAAAACAAAAGTGGTATTGACAGGAAAAAAAAAGTAGTTGCTAATTTTGAAAGGTGATTTATCTTACATACTTTTTCTTTCAACAATAATAGTAGGATTTTCAGTAGTAGTTAATATAATAAAATAATTTTTAAAAATCAACAATTAGAGAAGGTTAATTTTGAAGATAAATAGTTATAACAATAGGTATATAATGTAACAAATTTGATCAATTTTTTATTATAAAATTGAAACATTTAAATATTTTTTTAACAATTGAATGTGAAATGTGCTGAAATTTAAAATCAAATTATTATTATAAAATTCAAACATTCAAATATTTTTTTAACAATTGAATGTGAAATGTGCTGAAATTTGAAACACCTATAGTTGTTCAAAAGAGATTTGCACTCAAATCCACCTAAAATCTAAGCATGCACTATTATGCTCAAACAAGTGATTTTAATTGAAATCTAGAATGGAAATCTTATGAAACCTGTAAAAAATCATCTACGACATGTTTTTATCACTTTCTAAGTAGCTGGGTTGGCCAATCCTCTTTTGCTTCTGCTTCCTCCTTCAGTTTAAAGCCAATTTGCACACTGTAATTACCACTTTTAGAATCACACCATTTGATTTCATCTTCCCTAGGTAGAACAATGACTTTCCTACTATCTAAAATTTCCTTTAGGCGGGCTTTTTGTGGTTTGGGTGTTGCATGACATTCTCTAAGGATTTCTAGATCTACTTTTCTCTCCTTTCTATCTCAATTTTTTCCATGTAGTTGATAACTTTGTCTCCCCATGTGCAGGTTAAAATATCTCTAATTTCCCCTAATTGATCTTCCTTCTTGAGTACATCATGACCTTCCCAAGAGTCCTCCCAAAATTTGGCATGTCCCCTTGATCGCACATTCCACGTGATGTGATTTGTGATTATATTAGGTTGTATGACATTATGAAGTTCCAAATGGCTAATCCACGAGGTGGATCCCAAACGATCAAGATTCTATATGGGGGTTGTATCGTACAAGTATTTAGCTTGCAATATCTTTGCCCATTTCTGATGAATTTTTGTGTACATGTTCCATACTAGTTTTGCATCGAGTGCGAGATTCATTAATGCCAAGTTCCTCAAGCCTGCTCCACTAGCATCCTTAGGGCGACAAATTTTGTCCCAAGCTAGTAGGGGTAGTTTCTTGATGTTCTCACTTCCATTCCAAAAGAATTTTCACATTAGTTTTACCATTTCTTCTTCTACCTTTTTTGGAATCTGTAGGCAGGATATTGTGTAATTTGGGATTGCGGGTATGCTCTGACCATAATTATGCAACCAACAACCATCAACCATCTGCCTTTCCATGTTTCAACCTTTGCATTGCACTTTGCCAACAAGTTCTCCCAAAGGTTTTCCTTATTTATACTTGCAAAGAGAGGTATGCCGAGGAATTTCCCAAGTAAACTCGACATCCTCTAAAAATATCAAAATAGATAGATAATTCATAATTTATTAGTTCATATTTGTTTTCTCAAAAATAATTAACACCTATACATTGATATCTTTCGTATCAATGAAATTGGCATCTTATAAACATATTATACGTATAGATAATTCATAATTTATTATTTCAACTAACCTAATTCATAATTTTTAACTCAAAAATAATGAATACCTATACATTGATCTCTTTCATATCAAGAACATACACATTGTCTAAACATAAAAACACACACGCATATATGTAAGAAATTAAAATTTATCACCACATAAATTATATATGTATTCATGCATAATTCACTTATCAATTAGACTTGGTTAAAAGTGAACTACAAGTTGCATGCATCCTAAAATATATTATATCCCTTAATGTAATCTATAAATGATTTTCTTTAATCATACTCATGAATACTTATGAATTCATGTCTAATATATGTATAGGAAGGCACTATTATTTTTCCAAATATGAAATGGCTATATTCTAACACCAATAATCTCCTAGATTTGGCATGCTAGTTAGTCTTTCTTTTATGTTTTTTCCTTATACAAAATCAATATTCTATTTTTTATTCAATAAAAATATTAATACATAATATGTTTAATATCCATTTATATGGTCACATATTATTAGTATTAGACACCCTCATATTATTATTAGTTTAATGTAAATCAAAATTGATGATTTCAAACTTTAAGAAAAAATATGAAATTCTTTCAAACTATAATGAAAATTATAGACTATTTATTTTAACATTATTAAATATTTAGTTTGAACATTATGTGGTAGAAAGACAAGGGTGATCTCACAATATTGGTTTGCAATTCCCTTCACGATGAAAAATTGCAAAAATGATCTAGAGAATTTTTTTTTGGGTTTTTAGGGGTTCACTCGAACCCCCCCTTCGAGCAAACCTATTTGTGATGTCATCCCATTTTGGCACATTTTTTTTAATGTTCAAACAAAGGAAAATTGCAAAAGAAAGGGGGGTTCAAGAAAACCCCCCTTCGCTCGAAGGGGTCCAAGGGGGTTCGCTCAAACCCCCCTTTTTTGCCCTTCTCCCCCTCCTTTCTCATTTTACTGCAAAATTTTGTGTTTCCAAGCTCAAGTTGAGGATGAAAATGGAGGAAAATTCACAAAACCAATTCAATGATGGTAGTCCTCAAAATGTGCTATCCATCAAATATAATTTTAATATATTTTGGTTTATTATGTTTTTTTTTGTTTAATTAAACATAGGTTTTTCACTAAAAATCAAGCTTTTTGTTCTGCACATGTGGAAAAATAGCATATTATCAAAAAAAAATTCCAAAAAATATCTATGCACTAGATATTGATGTCCTTGATCTAACAAAAAAAATCAATACATACAAAAAAAGTTGTGTTAGCAAGTATACCTATGTATAAATTGTAACTAGTTTGACTTCAAAACTTAATTAAGAAAAAAATATTCAATAAAACACTATGAAACCAATTGCATGCACTAGATATTGTAGTTACGAATCTAAATTCAATTTTTTTAGAATTTTACCCTTTATAGAAAAAATGTTGTGTTAGCAAGTACACATCACTCTTTAAAAATGGTGTTTATTGTTAAAAACTAGTTTTCAAAGGAGATTGAAAAAGAAATCCAGTTTGATTCCAAAAAAATTTAAAAATATATATTACAGACAAAATGTCACAAATCACTAGTTTGCATCATCTTCAAATTCCTCATGGTTTAGCAGCTATAGGTGTCTGAAAGTGAAGATTTAGTTAAAACAAATCAGTTCAATGTCCAATTTGGCAAAAAAGTGTAAACCACTATTGTGGGATCACCTACAAATTACTTTTTGTGTAATTAATATAGCACATCCAAACATAAAATATCTAGTAATACCATTATAAGATTCTAGAATTAAGAAAATTATAATTATGAGTCCTTATTCTAAGTCAAAATATATAGTCAAATTTACAATTGCATGGGTCCTTTTGGACTACTAGTTTATAGTAAATTGTCTAATATAATTTATTTATATTCAAGTGATGCCATCACATGTAGAATATATAATTAGTGACGATCATGTCATCTAGTTGTAGCATACTTGAATAAAAATGATAAAAATGATAATGCACGTGGGAGCATAAGGCCAAAACAAGAAATATTAATCTACAAAAATTATGTATATAATTAGAATGTAAATAAACTAATTATTAATAAATGACTTTTAACTATAAGTTAGGTGAGAAAATTACAATAAATCAAGTTAAAAATTTACAATAGAAATTCCTTAAATTCAAGTGATTCCTAGCATAGAAAAACCTAATATGTTGTCACACATTGAATGTACTCAAGTAGTGACAATCATGACATCTAGTTGTAGGAGACTTAAAATAAAATTATAAAAAGTATAACGTGTTGGAAGCTTGAGTTGTTTGTGAGTTGTTTGGGTGTTGTAATTGATGTCAACCCCTTGTATGAAGATAATTTTGGAATGTTGTTGGTGTTGATGATGTCAACCCCTAGCATTGGAGTTGTTGGAAGCCTGACATTGTTGTTATTGATGTCAACACAATGGTGTTTTCATTGATGTCTTACTTCAGTATAGTTGCAGAATTTGTGTTTGGATAGATAGTTAGGTGTACTATATTTGATGAGAGGTGTTGTAGATGTGTTGCAAAGATGTTAGTAGTGTTGTTGATGGAATTGGTTCACTTGGTTTCCAAGTGCTTTTGAAATTTTTTGAATAAAAGAGAGGTTAGTGTCATAGAGTGGTGTATAGTGTTCTACTCCACATTTCTTCATGGTTGAATATATGCTTGTGTGGTTTGGATATGATGGTTAGAGGTGTTTAGAGGTTCTATATCCAGAGTTTCAAGTTTTGGATTATACTACAGTAGAATATGTGCTTGATAGTATGTATGTCTGGTGAAACAGGGTGTCTAGGAGAAATGAGATTACTTTGCATTTCTTTGTAGTGAAGGTTCTTGGCTTGCGGATCTCAGAACATGCTTATATTGTTTGTACCTACCTTCCCTTGAATTTTTAGGTGTTGTGGTGTTCCACGAGGTTTTTTGGTGTGTTGGATGTCTGCGCCAGTGTGTTTGGTTGCACATAATGAAGGTGTTCTTAAGTTTCAAGTGGTTGCAGTAGTAGTGGGGAATATTATGATGATGTGGAATATTTTGAGATGTTTTGGAATGTTTTTGTGTGGTTTGTGAAATGTTTTAAGACCTAGAGAGGCATGTGTTGTAGTCTCTTGTTAGTATTAGTGTAGGTTTGGCCAACCTGGCATGCTAGCGCTAATTACATAGGGTAATTGTTGTTTGTGGAAGTGTTGAGAAGTGTGTCAGTGTAGATTTGGGTCCCAGCTATATTGTGGCATGGTTTTCCTTCACTTATTTACATTGTAGAAGTGTTTGGTGCTGACCTATTTGATGTTGCACGGTTGAGGTGCATACATTTCCTTAAGGTCGACCTAATTGAGATTGTTTTAGGTCGAGGATGGTATAAATACAAGGTGAGTTGTGTGGATTAAGTAGAGAGGGCATGTGATGTGAAAGATGTGAAAGTGATCAAGTGTGGATCTAAGTGTGATTTTTAATGCCTATGACTCCTAGATGTAGTGAGCAAAAGGTGTCTACATTTTAGTTTGTTGAATGAGTTGTTTGTGCTTCAATGGAACTGTACCTTCAACATAAGAGAGATGCATTGTTAGCAATTCAAATTGGTAGTGAGTGACCCCTTCTTCTATCTTATTTCTTCTGGATAGTGAGTCCTTTGGCAATGATCCCTTCTTTCTTTTGGGTAGTGAGCCCTCTGATAGTGAGTTTATTATATTCAATGTTGCTATTACTTTATATTGTAAGCTAATCCTCACTGTTGTTTTTCCCTTCTTAGGTTTTCCACGTAAATATTATGTTCTTATGTGTTTGATGTGTTTGCATTACTGTTTCATATGTATACATTTTTCTAATGCATGATAAGGGTTTAAGGGCTAATAAAGATCTGAATGTAATGAGTGTTTTGATGTATTAATATATAACTGATTCACCCCCCTCTCAATGTCCTATGTATCTAACAATTGGTATTAGATGAAGATTCCTTAGAAGAAGCTTAACCGCTTGAGGTAGATCTAGATGGTACATAGGAAGGAGGCTCCCTTGTTTGATGGGACAAATTATTTATTTTGGAAAAACAAGATGGAAGTTTTCCTTATTTCCCTAGGGATTGGAGTTTGGAAGTCAATTGAATATGGATATACCATGCCTACTAATGGTCTAGAAAATGATGATCAGATCAAGGAATATGAGAACAATGGAAAAGTAAGGAATGCTCTTTTGAGTGGTCTTGTTGATTTAGATCTTGTGAAGGTTATGAGCTACACATCTACTAAAGAAAACTAGAAAATGTTGGAAAGTGTCTATGAAGGAGATGATAAGGTCAAGCAAGAAAAGATGTAAAATTTGAAGACTAATTTTGAAACCCTAAGGATTTCAGATGTAACAGGCCCAATGTTCTACACAATAACTTTCCTATGTTTTAACCTCAAGTAAATAGTTTAAGCATCTAACCATTTTGAGCAATAAATTTTTTCTTTTCAAATATAAAGATAGCATGCACATTTGAAATATATATCTTTTCAAACTTTCCCATTGCATTAAATCAAAGTATTACAACTTTCTAATGTATTGATTTCATAATACATAATAACATGATAACATTTCTCTTTTACAATCTTTCCATAGTAATGGATACAAAAATGCATACAAGGCTCCATTGAGCTTATTGGCAATAGATGTATGGATGGTCCAAGTGCCCTCCATCAAATGTTGGTCGCCTACCAATGAGGAGAAGCATCACTCAAGCACTTTTCTTCCAACCTTGGACTAACTGCGATCCCCCACACATCCACCAAACTTGGTAAATGGCCCTACCCTTCGACGAAGAGATTAGTTTGGTAACCTCATAATAAAATTGACCTTCCATGAGCTTGGTGTTGTGTCCTACATATCTAGATCTATCACACAGTGGCCATAACCTACACATATGACATTCCTTTTCTAGTATGTAAACTTGGATCACAATGATTGACAATGTAAATAGTGGCAACTTACACTACTTTGGAAAAATTATTCATCACCTAGTACTTCGAGTGGACATCATATAATTCACCCACCTTCCTAGCTTGATTTGTATTGGCCATTCATAACCTATGCTTAGGCTATCCCCTTACACCCTGGAGTAACCTTAACCCCAGGAATAGTCTATAATCTCTATGCTAACTAAGACACTTCCACTAAGTAAAACAAAGTAACTCTAAGACTCAAATTAAGCTAAGCATTAGCTATAGAAGCTCCATTCATAATATAGTATTTAATCACTCTATAAACACCCATTCCTTAATATGGAATAAATACATACACTCAAACAAATAAGATCCCTAGACTATCAAGAGTCTTTCCTTTTCACATAAAGAAGAGAATAACCTTTCCCTATTAAGAAACTAAACAAATTACCCAAAAAATTCAAACAATGTCACACAATCTTTCTGAATACAAAATAAAGTATAAAAGAGTAGAATTTAGCATTCCTAGTTATGCAATGCTCTAATTGTCCAAACTAGTTTCCTAGCTTAGTCTTCCCAAAAAAACTTGCAACTTAGCAACTATCACTTCTTCCCTTCTAAACTTTCTCTCAAGACCTCTCACAAAATCTCTCTCAAACTCTCTCTCAACTCAAAAATTTAGAAAATAACAACTCAAAAAATAATAGCAAGAATGTAGATATGTGTCCCAAATGAGGTAGAAAGCACCTCTATTTATACACCAAAGTGAGCAAATACAGGCTAGAAACAAGCTATCAAAGATGACACTTCTCAATCCAAAAGGTTCAACTCAACAAGAAAAAGAAAGGTGGTTGCTAAAATCATTGCACAGTTAACACATGCACAACCATATTTTATCATGGGGAATGGGTCACTTATTCAAAAGGATATCAAGAATTACAAACATAAATGCAAGGTTATTGTCTTCTACAGGTCGACTCTATTTGGCTAGCTTATCATTTGACCAATTCTCTTATCTTGATTTGCTTCATATGCATGAATTCATATTTTAGTTTAGACTTCAATTTGATTCACTACTCACAAGTTGGCACCACATTATGCATTTCACACCCTATTCCTTTGGTCGATGTTGCTTATGACTAGGCCTATGTTTCTTGTACGTTGCTTATCCTCTTTTCCTTCATGTTAGACTAAGTCTTTGACTGTTATATATTTCTCATTGGTTTGCATTTGATACTATAGGCTATACTTAGCACTACCAATATTTCACTTAACTCATCATTTTAAATACTTTAAGAATTTCTTATGTTTATGTGTTGCTTCATGTTTAAGAGATATTCCTTTAATTTTTTGCTATATATAATGTATGTATGTGATGCACATTTCACATAGTATATGTTGTGCAATATAAACTATGCGCTATATAATATTTTTGCACTATTTGATATCATTATCATTTATATATTTAAATATACATAACATAATATGTATATATATATCTCAACTTACAAGTTCATAGAATGCATTATTCAATATACGAGTACATATACACATATTCTCACATTTCACATATTGATGTGTGTGTACATACATACATACATACATACATACATACACACACACACACACACACACACATATATATATATTCATATACTATATATATATATCATGCCTTGATATTTAAACACACTTATTCATAGTCATATCGATCAACATATATACACGAAGTGTATATATATATATGTATTAATATATATGTCACTTTTTTTTTATCGATATTTCCATGTGCATGGGTATTCCGTCCATGTTCATGTGTAGATACATCTATCTATGTATACTCATGCATGTGTTTACTCATGTGTATGAGTTTATCATCGACACATACATATATACATATATATACATTTTATGTATATGTATCCCATTGATTAAATATAGCCACATAAAGAAGAACTCACTCAACACAAAGATACTCAACACTTTTAACCCTTAAAGAAAGAAAATTCACCAATAAAACCCTAATTAATTCTAATCATACTCAAACAAGACTAGAGGTAACTTACTATTTCCCAAGCTATTATCTTGACTTGACTAAACTAGAAGTGTGTGTGTGTATGTGTGTGTGTGAAAGCTTAGTTTAGGTCTTATCAAAAGGTTACTAGACCAAGTTATTCTCTTGAGTGATACTTCCCCTCTCTTCTAGAGGCTTGATTCTATTCTTGCATCCAACTTAGCTCTTTACAACAATAGTTATCCAAAAAAAATACATTCATTTGCATCATATATTTCAAAATCAGAATCCTTTCATAACATTAAATTAAATAGAACATTGATTCTTCATATTTTCAAATCACATAAATCATAAATACATTCATTTAAATCATTTTCACCAAACTAGGTAAAATTAAATAAGTAGCAACACAACAGGGTGTTACATATCCCTCCTTGTGAATCATCAAACCTGATGATTTTATGTAGCAAACTTAGAGATAAACTAGAAAAATAAGCATATTTGAATTGTTTTCCAAGAACTCTCAAAATCATGTAAGACATGAGGAAACTTCTACTTAGTCTCAACATAGTCTTCCCAAGTGGCAAAATCTTCTACATACTGGTCCCACTGGACTTTTCATTGCAAAACCTTTTTTTTATGTAACTAAAGCTTACGTGTTCTGAGCACCTTGAGAGGATTGATTGTTACCACTCCTAGGTCATGTAACTATAAATGATTCCAATCAATAACATGGTTATGCCCTAGTATATACTTTTTAAGGTATGAGACATGAAACACATTGTGCACCCTAGCAAGAGCTAGTGGCAACACAATTTGACAAGCGACGGGGATTACTTCCTCTAGAACCTCGAAAGTACTTATGTAGCATGAAGCTAGTTTGGATGACTTCCCAAACTTGATGGAACTCTTATGGGGTTTAACCCACAACAACACATTTTCCCCTATTATAAAATTTTTGGTTACTCGCTTAGAATCTGCATAGCTTTTCTACCTATCACTGGCTTCTGCTAGCCTTTGCTTAATAATTCCTAGTTGCTCCATTTCGATAGCATCTCTAGCCCAAGACTTATCATATCCTCTAGCTTATCCCAGCTTATAGGAGTTCAACATTTTCTGCCAAATAATGCTTCGTATGGATCTATCTTTATTGTTGAATGATAAAAATTATTCTATGCAAACTCAACCAATGGTAGGTAATCTTCCCACTTGTATTACTAATCCATGCAATACATCCTTAGTAGATATTCTAGCACTTGGTTAACCCTTTAATTTTGTTCGTCTGTCTCCAGATGATATGTTGAACTTATGCTCAATTGAGTTCCAAGTGAGGAGAACAAGGTTTTCCAAAACCTAGATGTCACATGAGCATCCCTATCTGAAATGATCTTCTCAAGAATCCCATGCAATCTAAACACCTCTTGAATAAATTTCTGAGCTATGATAGGAGCTCCATTGGTTAGATTTATTGCAATAAAATGTGCTACCTTAGTTAACTTATCCACCACCACTAGAATGGCATTATGCTTATTCCTTGACATAGGTAGACCTTGCACAAAGTCCATGATAATGACTTTCCACTTACTTTCGAGAATATCATGTGGATACAAAAGACTAGCAGGGTGATGATGTTTTGCTTTTACCCTTTGACACTCTAAGAATCTTGCAACAAATCTTGCAGCATCCCCCTTCATTCTCTTCCATAAATATAACAGCTTCACATCCACCAACACCTTTTTCACACTAGGATGTCTAGAGTATGGTGCATTGTGAACTTCTTTCCGCACTAGATTTTTAACTCCTTTGAATTAGGAACATAAACTCTTCCTTTAAACCTTAGTAATCCATTAGATTCAAAGTGAAAAACTTCATACCTTGCATCCTTTGGATTATCTATGAGTGCTTGCTTAACTTGCTCGTAAAATTCATCACCCATGGATTCTTGCAACACTTGTCCCTTAAAGTTAGTTTGAATTGTTACCATAGAGGCGATATTCCTCCTACGACTTAGGGCATCTACAACCTGATTCTCTTTTACCTTAATGTAGTTGATGTTGAAGTCATAGTCTGATATTGGCTCTAACCACCTCCTTTGTTGTGCAATTAGATTGGGTTGAGTAAATAAATACTTCAAACTATTATGATCGACCTTCAATTCAAAAGGCTTTCCCATCAGATAATGTCTCCACATCTGCAATGTATGAATAGCTATAGCTAACTCTAAATCATGTGATGCATAATTTTTTTCATAAGGATTCAACTTTCTAGATTCATATGTTATGACTTTCCCTTCTTGCATAAAAAATCCTCCTAACCCTTCTCCCAATGCATTTGTTATGATAGTAAAGTTTCTCTCAGGATCAGGTACCTTCAATATTGGTGTAGTAGTCAACTTTTCCTTGAGTAGGTCAAATGCTACTTGACATTTTTATGACCACTCAAACTTATTTCCTTTCCTCTGCAATGAAGTAATAGGAAAAGCTATCTTAGAAAAGTTTGCAACAAAGTAATGAAATTGAATTTGCATTATCTATAACTGCATTCATGCGAAGAGGATTGTGAATTGCATTGACATATTCAAATGCCAATCATGACAATTCAAAGTGCATAGTCAACTAGTTTTGGGAAGATTTCCTCACACCTGGTAGAGTATATGCAGATTGTGGCATTTCGAGAGCTATTTGAGCCTCCAAGTTAAACTATTTTCTATCTTTAGTAAACCGTTTTTAGTATAAATAGTGATTAGCTACTCCTTCTTTGGTGGTGGATTAGTTTTGTAATCTTTGGTAGAGCTTCATATTGTGAGTTTTGAGGAAAGTATTAGCATAGCAAGAAGAGATTTGTAAAATGCATATCAACATGCCACAAAGTGAGAATAGCTTGAATGAATCAAATTTTTAAAGATTGCTCAATAGTTGTAGACTAATAGTAAAAGAATCAAGGAAGCAGTGCAAGGATAGTGTTGAGCGCTAAATTTGATAGGAAAATAGATTTAAGGTTGAGTTAAAAGTGCAGATTTGAAGCAAGGAATACTAGAATCAAAGACAGGCTATTTAATTCCAAGCATGATTTAAATGATTCTCCTTCTTTCTTTTTAAAAATTTGATAAAAGCTCTTTCATTATTCTTTGTTTACATTCGACATTGCTATGTGCAAAGTGTGGTTGTTTGAGAAAGTATATGAATGCATGTATAAAATCCTTAGCTTATTTATGCAAAATTCCAATAAGAACTAGTGTAACCAGTTAGTTAGATCAAAGTAGTTTTATTTTAAAAGCATTGTTAAAATTATGTTTGATTTACGTGACAATAAGTTAATATATATCTATTCAAGAGAGCTTAAAGAGAAAGATTATGACTCAAGTTTTTCTTAACCAAAACAGTCAACTTATTAGACCAAAGTAGCAAAGAATAGCTAAGTATGGGAATATAATATTTATCCCAATGAGACAATGTCTTATTATATATATTCTTATTACATATATATTCATATTGCATAATAGACCAAGGGTCATTATTATTACCTACTGATTGAAAATCTTGTATGCTAGATAGAGGACTTTATTCTCTCGTTATTAATCAAAGGCGTTAGTGCTAGGAGGTTTTATGGTGCAGAAGCATATAGATCTCTCATGTAGAAAATATTCTCCAGTTTGAATATAAACTTATCATACATTTATGTAGAGGATATGTGTGTCATATGGAAGGATAGATATATGAGTGTTTGTAAGGAAAGCTAAGGTGCGGAAACAACTTTCCTAACGTCAAAACCTCAGGGAAGAATGTAGAGATACTTTTAAATTTTCAATTACAGTCCAATTAAGATACACTTGAAAGAAATAGAAGAAACAAAGAAATGAACATACACACATGAACACCAGTTTTATGTGGAAAAACCCTTATGGGAGAAAAACCCACCACACCAAGAAAAACCCCTTTGTATTACAGTAATGAAATAACATACAGAGTACGGGCTTCACTCTCTGATGTCAATTTACAACAACATAAATCCTTGATCAACCTTGTACAGAACATTCAAGTTACAATGCTCTCAAAATCGAATTCTCACTGATCACACATCAAACTATTCATTCCACTGATCGTCCAACTCTTGATCGAACCATTCATCATCTGCAATTACAAAATATATCCATGTCGTCCCTATCTGTTGAACTTCCTCACAGAACAGCCACAATAGACTAACTTCCACCGATTCCCATTTGACTTCTCTGATTGGTCGAAGACACACCACGTAGGATAGTCTTCTAATCGGTCAACAATGTTCAACATGTGTTCACATGTCGGTGAGACACTAACCGTGTCTCCCCGATGCCACAAGACCTAATTGTAGTTATCACCAAGAGTTCTCACCATTGGCAAGACGTTATACCAAGTTCACAAACTATCGCTCGGACTTCCCCTTGTCGCCAAGACATCATACCGATATCTATCACATGTAGCGCTATCGCTAAGACAATTGCTAGTCGGCGAGAGGTCATACCGAAGTTCCAAAGTCACATAGACACCAACATTCCCATCAGTGAGACAATCGCTATTCGCCAAGAGATCATACTGAAGCCTTCATGCTACACCAAAAAGTCCTACCGTCGGCGAGACTTACTACTTTCGCCAAGAGGTCACACCGATGTTCATACCCATCGACGAGAGAACCGACTGTCGGCAAGAGTTCTTATCGAGGCTTCCAGGTTACCCCGAGACCACCAATCGCCATGAGTCATACCGACAATAGATCAAAGTATTGGGGAGACTAACACCCATCGCCAAGAGCTCTTACCAAACCCTTATGTGTTCCTTTGATGACTCTGAGTGCATAACTATCAGTGAGACTTTCCATATCGATAAGACTTCATATCGAAGCATATGAGTTACTTTGATGACTCCAGTCGCTATGAATCTCCCCGACCATCATAAGGAACTAAACCGTCGGCCAAGGATCTCCCTAAGCGGTGAGAGATAGAAACTGTCATAGCGATCAACATGTCACAATGATAGGATCCATTCGGAAAGAATGTAACAAGATCTCAACGACCTGAACATTTCACAAGGTTGCACAACTGCTAGTCAGCCAGACAATAAAGATGTCACACCGACTTGCCTCTTTCAAAGGTTTCAACCTGTGAGATTGAGGCACAATATTCCAACAATCTCCCACTTGACGAAGATCACACAGGAACCTCCAGAGCACAACAAAACTACTGAAATTAATGGGCACTGAGGCCCATCGAATTGGCACACCACTTGAACTTGTCTGTGCTCCCTGGCTTCGTCAATGCATCTAAAACATTCTCAGAAGTATCCACTTTTTCTAATGAGACCTTTCCATCTTCCAACATATCCCGTACAAAATGATACTGTACATCTATATGTTTCGTCCTGGCATGGAAAGTAGGAATCTTTGCCAAACAAATAGCACTCTGACTATCATAGTAAATTGTTATTTTCCTTGCATCAAAACCAATGTTAGAACACAAATGTCTTAACTAGATTTCTTCTTTACAGGTGTGTGTTGCTGCCATATATTTTGCCTTTGTAGTGGACAAAGCGACTACAACTTTCCGCTTACTCATCTAACTAACTACACCACCATTCAACATGAAAATATATCCACTGGTGGATCTTTTGCTATCAATGTCCCCTTCCCAATTAGAATCCACATAGCCTCGAATGTTGAGAGTCCTCTATGATTCAACCAAGTTCCCATGGTAACACAAAGCGTATTCTGAAGTTCCCTTCAAATATCTAAACACTCTCTTCACAACATCCCAATGTGTCCTTCCAGGATTAGCCATAAAATGACTAAGTACTCCCACTACTTGGGAAATGTTTGGCCTTGTACATACCATTGCATACATAAGACTTCCAACCACACTAGCATAAGGCACACTGGTCATGCCCTCCATCTCAGTAGGAGATTTTGGAAAGTCTTCAACAAATAGCTTTGTTCCCTGCAAAACTGGAACAACTAGCTGCTTACAATCATTCATGCAAAATCTCTTTAGAACAATCTTGATATACTTACTCTGACTGAGCCAAATTTTTCTACTATTCCTATCCCTGGTTATTTCCATTCCTAGAATATACCTTGCTGCACCAAGATCTTTCATTTCGAACTTTGCAGACAATTGAGACTTAAGATCAGAAATCATTAACTTACTATTTCCTATGAATAGCATATCATCAACATAGAGAGCAATAATAAGAACTCGATCACTTTCAACTTTGTAATACACACAATGATCAAATTTTGATCTTACAAATCCCAATGACAAAACAAATTTTCAAACTTCTGGTACCACATTCTAGGAGATTGGTTTAATCCATACAGAGATTTATTCAACTTGCAAACCAATTTTTCTTTACCTTTCTCCACAAAGTACTCAGGCTGGGACATATAAATTTCTTCTTCAAGATCACCATGAAGAAATGTTGTCTTCACATCCATCTGTTCAATCTCTAAGTCATAAGCTACTACAAGTGATAAAAGAAATCTAATGAACGTCAGCTTAGCTACAGGAGAAAAAATTTCCCCATAATCAATTCCCTCTGCAGGAATAACCCTTAACCAACCTGCTTATATTTTCCACACGCCATCCAAACCTATTTTCTTTTTAAATACCCATTTGCAACCAACAACTTTTCCGGCAAGGGCACCAAACTCCAAGTATCATTCTTTTCTAATGATTCCATTTCTTCATTCATGGCTTCCAACCAAGAGTTTGAATCAGACATTCTAAATGTCTCTTTCACAGTCCTAGGCTCATAAGTGCTAGAAATTAAAGCATAGGCACAAGTAGAATCTATCAAAGAGAAACCATACCTATCAGGTTGCTTTCTTTCACGAGTTGACCTCCTCACTTGCTAAGGCTGAGGTTGTTCTTCTTCATCAGAACTCTCAGAACTACTTGAGCTCTCCTCAGATTCAGGTAAATTTTGAATTTTCAATTCCTCTTTATTTGGTGTCGGAGGAATTTCAACTACATCCTTTTTTTTCTGATTTTGTCTCTGACTGCAGATCCAAGGTAGAAGGCTTTAGCTCACGAAAGATTACACTTTTTCTATATAAAAACTTCTCTGTATCAGGATTCCAAATCTTGTATCCTTTTATGCCAGCACTAGAACCAATAAAAATACATTTGACATCCTTGTTCTCCAATTTAGATCTTTTCTCATTTGACACATGTGCATATGCCTCACAGCCAAAGACTCGAATGTGTCTCAAAGAGGGCTTCTTACCAAACCATGCTTCCAAAGGTGTTTTCTCAACAAGAGCAGAATTAGGAGAACAATTTATCAAGTAACATGTTGTAGCAACTGCCTCAGCCTAGAACTTCTCCTCCAAGCCAACACTGTTCAGCATACTTCATGCTCTTTCCATCACTGTCTTGTTGAACCTTTATGCAACTCCATTTTGTTACAGAGTGTAAGGTGTAGTTTTATGTCTTTTAATTCCATGATCTTTACAGTACCTCTCGAATTCATCAGAACAAAATTCACCACCATTATCAATCCTTAAACATTTTATTTTTCTTCCAGTCTGATTTTCTACAAGGTTCTTAAATTCCTTAAACTGACTGAACACTTCTAATTTACTTTTCAAAAAATAAACAAATGCTCTTCTTGAATAATCATCAATGAATGATACATAGTACCTTGACTTAGACAAAGAAGGAACAATCACTGGACCAAAAACATCAGAATATATATAATCAAGCAAACCAAAAGATTTGTGAGGACTGTAGTAAAATGAAACACGGTGTTGTTTACCCTATATACAATGTTCACAAAACTCGAATTTGAGATTATAATCTTCAAGCCCCTCAACTAGGTTTTTATTCTTAAAGGTTTTTAAACCTTTATCTCCAATGTGGCCTAGCCTATGATGCCAGAGCATAGTCTTTTCTGCTAAAAGTTTAACTTCCATAGATTTTACACCATCAGGAACTTTTTCCTCTTTTCCCCCATGAGTAGCTTTTTGTGAATTTACAGAGACACTACTGCAGTGAACAACATGTGCATCTAGCTTATACAAGGTACCAATACGAGCACCTCTTGCTAGCACCATTGAGCCTCTAGTCATCTTGCAACCATTTCTAGAGAACGTGACTTGCACTCCAATATCATTCAGCTTACTAATAGAAAGTAGATTTCGAGCCAATCCTGGTATATGCATTACATCATTGATTCCCTTCACTCTTGCATCAGGGAATTGAATGCTGACTCTTCCACGGCCAACTATTTCCAAAGATGAATCACTTGCTAAATACACCTTTCCACCATCATATTTTTTATACTTCGTAAACAAGTCTCTATGAGATGTCATGTGGAAAGATGCTCCAGAATCAATCAGGAAGACATCATCTGATGTTTGCATAGCCAAGGCTACAATGAAAGCATCTGCATCACTCTAAGAAGAATCATTGTCAAAAGAATACTTCTTCTTCTTCTTTTTCTCCTCTTTACAATCCTTTCGGACATGACCAAGTTTCCCACAATTCCAGCACTTCACCTTGGACTTCTTGCCAGGAGACTTTGATCTCCCCTCTTATTTGGATTTGGACTTCTTATCCTTCTTCTTGCCTTTTTATTTCAATCTTCCTCTAACAACAAGAGCCTCCTTCACCATCTCAAAATATTTCCTTCTCATCTCTTCTAATAACAAAGAAGCAACAACATCTTCCATCTTAAAAGTGGATGTCGTACTCCCAATAGCCATCACCAGGTGATCCCAAGAATCTGGCAAAGAACATAATAACAACATACAACGATCTTCTTAATCAATCTTCACACCCACAAATGTTAACTGTGCAATCAACATGTTGAATGCATTCAAATGATTAGAAATGGACCCTCTTTCCTGCATTCTCAAAGAGTACAACTTCTTCCTCAAGAACAATTTATTCACCAAGGACTTGCCCTGATAAATCGCTGCTAGTCTTTTCCACAAGGAAGATGCAATCTTTTCTTCATGAACATTCAGAAGAACAGAGTCTGCTAAATAGAGCCTTATCAACCCCTTTGATTTTCTATCTACAAGGTCCTAATCCTCTTGCTTCATACCTGTAGGCTTCGTTCTAGACACAACAATCCAAAGATCACGATCAACCAACATATCTTCCATTTTAAGTTTCCACAAGTGAAAATTGTTGCCATTGAATTTCTCAATTTCAATCTTTCCTGACGTGCTTGCCATCTTAACCTGTAATTTGAATTACCAACCTTCTACAAGACTCCCACTAAACATAAATTGACACAAAAAACCAAATGTACCCACAAGGATAACACAATTGGCCAGGCTCTGGTACCACTTGTAAGGAAAGCTAAGGTGCGAAAACAACTCTCCTAACATCAAAACCTCAGGGAAGAATGCAGAGATACTTTTAAATTTTCAATTACATTCCAATTAAGATACACTTGAAAGAAATAGCAGAAATAGAGAAATGAACATACACACATGAACACCAGATTTACATGGGAAAACCCTTATGGGAGAAAAACCCACCACACCAAGAAAAACCCCTTTGTACTACAGTAATGAAATTACATACAAAGTACGAGCTTCACTCTCTGATGGTAATTTACAACAACATAAATCCTTGATCAACCTTGTAGAGAATATTCAAGTTACAATGCTCTTAGAATAAAATTCTCACTGGTCACACATCGAACTATTCATTCCACTGATCATCCAACTCTTTATCGAACCATTCATCATCTGCAATTATAGAATATATCCATGTCATCCCTGTCTGTTGAACTTCGTCACAGAACAACCACAATAGACTAACTTCCACTAGTTCCCATTCGGCTTCTCTGATTGGTCAAAGACACACCACGTAGGATAGTCTTTCAATCGGTCAACAACGTTCAACCTGTGTTTGCATGTCGGTGAGACACTAATCGTGTCTCCCCAATGCCACAAGATCTAATTGTAGTTATCACCAAGAGTCCTCACCATCGGCAAGACGTTATACCGAGTTCACAAATTGTCGCTCGGACTTCCCCTTATCGCCAAGACATCATATCGATATCCATCACATGTAGCGCTATCGCCAAGACAATTGCTAGTTGGCGAGAGGTCATACCGAAGTTCCAAAGTCACATAAACACTAGCATTCCCATCGGCAAGACAATCACTATTCACCAAGAGATCATACCGAAGCTTTCATGCTACACCGAAAATTCCTACCGTTGGTGAGACTTACTACTTTCACCAAGAGGTCACACCGATGTTCATACCCATCGGTGAGAGAACCAACTGTCAGCAAGAGTTCTTATCGAGGCTTTCAGGTTACCCCGAGACCACTGATCGCCATGAGTCATACCGACAACAGATTAAAGCATCGACGAGACTAACACCCATCGCCAAGAGCTCTTACTGAACCCTTATGTGTTTCTTCGATGACTCCGAGTGCATAACTATCGGCAAGACTTTCCATATCAATAAGACTTCATACCGAAGCATATGAGTTACTCTGATGACTCCACTCGCTATGAATCTCCCCAACCATCATAAGGAACTAAACTATCGGCCAGAGATCTCCCCGAGTGGTGAGAGATAGAAATTGTCACAGGGATCAACATATCACAGTGATAGGCTCCATTCGACAAGACTGTAACAAGGTCTCAGTGACCTAAACATTTCACAAGGTTGCACAACTGCTAGTCGGCCAGACAATAAAGATATCACACCGACTTGACTCTTTCAGAGGTTTCAGCCTGTGAGATTGAGGCACAATATTCCAACAGTGTCTATATAAATACAAACATAGGAACCTTATAAAATATGCAAAGAATAACTTTGAAGAAACCTGTGAGGAATCTAGAGATTAGTCAAAGGGTTCTCAATTGAGTTGCTAGAAGTTAAACAACTTAATATGCTAAATTATTATTGGAAATTACCATGAATATAAATTTTTATATTAAATCAAATTAAATGATATTTAATACTATGATTAACTAGATCGGTTATGGAGATCTTTAGGAATGGAGCCAAAGAATAAACATTGGATAACTAATACTTTAATATGAAGAAGTAATCTTCAATTTAAGTTTAATAGTAGATTGTTATACATATTGACATATTGTCAGTACTTTTAGTTTGAGACCAAGTGTGTCTAGTCGATGACATTGTGTCAACATAATTGAACAATTATGCATAAAATAGGAGAGTAGTTACTCCCATAGTTAAAAATAAGGACTTGGATAAGAGGCAGTTGTCTAGACCCTAAATGTTGTAAGAACATAACTTGGGTATACTAGTTAGAAGAAGATAACCAATCAATTCAATTACTAACTTAGAAGAAAGGACTTGAACAAGTAGTAGTTTCCAAGGCCCAAGATGTTACGTGAATGTAACATGGGTGTTCAAAGTCAAAGAGTACATAACCAAATTGGTCAATTACTCGACACTAGTGAAGTTATCACTATTGAAAGAGATTCTATTTGAGTTAGTTAACTTGTGGGTCAAACCAAAGGTAGAGTTAATCATAGGTTAGTAAGATTTCCAAGTTGAGTTAGAGGTGGGTGAACTTACAACACTACTTCCTTAGAAAGTGGATAATTATATATATCAAAACTTTGGCCAAAGTAAGTGTAAAAGTTGCTACTTGCACTTGTCAGTTCACTATGCTCTAGGTTTACATAACTTTTCAGTAGCGTCATGCATAGTTGGAAGGTATCCATACTTGTATGACCGTACACGTTATATAGGAAAAAATACTAGATACTCATATGACAATACTAGAAGCTCCTATACTATGCTCTTTGCCAAAGGGTAGGGCCACTTCTAGTTAGGAAGGTGTGCGGGGGACCGCTGGTCTATGGTTGGAGGTAAAGCACTTGGGTGATAATCTCCCTCTTGCATATGACATGCTGAGGCTTGTGAAATTGATGAAGAGACAACTCCCACAACACACAACATTCCATATTACACAAACTCCATAGTTGATAACATTCAAAATCGACAATTACATGTGTCAATTTAATCGATCTCATGATTGTACACAAAAAATTATTCAAATTTGAAAACAAATCAAATACATTTATTCAATTCAAATTTCATGAAATTATAGATTACAATTTCTTAGATAACTTCATCTCCTCTATACTCCTACAACCTCTACTCTTCTCTTTTTTTCCCTTCATCCATCATTGGTTTTCCAATTTCCTTTTTCCATACCAAATGGTGCCCTGCCTATCAAGATTATCAAATCTCGGCTCCTCACATTGGCTTGATTCCTTCATACCTGTAGCTTCTATACAAAATCTTCAAATCTATACCCCTTCTAAATGATTTTGATTTATTTTGAAATATTTTGCATAGAATTCTTCTAATATGCAAAACACACACTCTTGTATTCTTCCTTCTTTTCCCACTTCTATGATCTCCTCAAGTCTTAACTCTTCCAATTTCTAGAACATACGTTGATTGGTCCATTGATATTTCTTCCTACTATAATCTTTGTTCCCCTATCATGACCTATCTAGCTTACTCGGTTCATGAAAACACTTCTTACTTGCCTTGGTTGCATGCCCTCTTACCTACCTGATCTCTACATTGCCTCCATTATCTTTTCCTACAATTATTATTTCTTCCCTATACTCTTTGACTACACTCTCTTCCCATTAGTCACATTCAAACTTTATCACAACTCCTATCTCCTAACCTACACATCGCCTGCATTTCTTACTCCTGTGCCATTTTTTTATTGCAATTTTAGATTACAATTTGTGCCCTCCTCTATTGTCTTGTGCATTAAATTCCATATTTTCAAAAGTAAACTTTGGTACTGTCCACTCCAACTCTACTCTACTCCCAAGCTGTGATTTCTTGCTATAGTGGCACAAGTAAATGGGGGGAGTTTTTCTGCATATTTCCCTCCTATGTTGCCCCCTATCTCCTTTTAGCCATGTCTCTCCTCACTAAGCTCTTTCTTGGAGTTTTCTTTTTAACCAAAGCAAAAAAAATCATTTCCGTTGACTCACATCCCTTCCTCTCTCACTTTTGGCATGACCTTTCATCTTCATGGAATGTATCATTCTCCCTTGCCATTAAATGAAATTTATTACTTTATAACTTAATTATTTGCAACCTCATCTGTTTAATAGCGGTGTTTCCTTTCCTTGTGGGATTTACGACCATTGTCGTAATCTCCCAAATGCCATATAATTTTATTTGTCTCCTTTAAGGTAGATATATCTCACTATTCCATAAATGACATACTAGATGTAACACGTGCCTCATTTTTCATACTACTCATGCTACAATCAAATAGGAACTCTCATCAATTAGCTAATGAAGATGAAAACCAACTTCTCCAATAACTTTGTACCCGATGCTCGAAATTTCAAAAAACTGGAAGAGACATAAGTTTCAATATCCCAAAGACCTCCACCAAGTCATTTGACATCAAACCTCTTAGAAATTGAAATTTCAATGTTTCACCAAATCATCGAAAAAATTCACAAAACAATTACATCTCCTAAATTAGGAAGAATTTGAACATAAAACTTTTGGCAACAATTCTATAATTGAGTCAATATTCTGCCTATAAAAAGGATTTTCATGAAATCGTACCAATTCCCTGAAACAATATTTTTTGGTTGACACAAAATTGGGCATTCACTTGGATGCTCTTGCATTAGACACATCAAGTAATAAATTTGTGAGCATGGGCTGACAAAGGTGAAGTTAGGTGATAGAATCACCCTTCAAGATTCCAAATAATCTACAAGGAACTCCATCGTTGAATAGTTTGACCTCCTCTGCCAAACACTTACTCTTCTTCCTTTCATGCCTTCCTCACATCATGTCTTTATTGCAACTCAACCCTTGCAACCTCTTCACATTGCACTGCTTGCAATCATACCTTGATCCTCATGAATACCCCACTTCATCTGCTATAATTTGCAACTTCCTCATCACTTTTCTTGTGCTTCCCAGCCGTCAACTACTTAGGAATTCGCACAACTACAACGGTACTTTTGAGCTCCTCAATCATGCTTCCTCAATCAACAGGTTCTATCATAAGTTTCCTCACGTTTAAAAATCTTCTTATGCACCCAAAACCTCTACTCATTCCCTCTCCACCTATAGGTCCCGGTGCGAACTACCTCACAATCGACGCTTTGTCTTCATGCTCAAGACCATTGGCTCTGATACCGTTTGATGAAGAGGCAACTCCCACAACACACAACATTATAGATTACATAAAATCCATAGTTGATACTTACATGTGTCAATTTAATTGACAATTTCATGTGTAATTTTAATCAATCTCACGATTGCACACAAGTTATTCAAATTTGAAAACAAATCAAATACATTTATTCAATTCAAATTTCATGAAAATATGCATTACAATTCCTCAGATAAATTCATCTCTTTTGTATGCTGCAACCTTTTCTCTTCTCTTTTTGTCCCTTCATCCATCATTAGTCTTCCAATTTCCTTATGCCATACCAAATGGCATCCTGCCTATCAAGATTATCAAATCTTTGCTTCTCCCATTGACTTGATTCTTTCATACTTACAGTTTCTATACGAAATCCTCAAATCAATGCCCCTTCTAAATGCTTTTGATTTATTTTGCAATATTTTACATAGAATTCTTCTAATCTGCAAAACACACTCTCTTGTATTCTACCTTCTTCGCCCACTTATATGATCTCCTCAAGTCTTAACTCTACCAATTTCCAGATCATATGTTGCTTGGTCTATTAATATTTCTTCCTAATGTAACCTTTGTTCCCTTGTTGTGGTCTATCCAACTTACTCGGTTCATGAAAATGCTTCCTACTTGCCTTGGCTACATGCCCTCTTACCTACCCAATCTCTATGCTTCCTCCATTATCTTTTCCTGCAATTATTCTTTCTTCCCTCTTCGCTTTGACTAAACTCTCTTCCCATTAGTTAGATTCGAAATTTATCACAACTCCTATCTCCCAACCTACACGTCGCCCGTGTTTCTTACTCCCACACCATTTTTTCATTGCAATTTGAGATTACAATTTGCACCCTCCTCTATTTCTTGTGCATCAATTTCCATATTTGCAAAAGTATACTTTGGTATTGTCCATGCCAACTCTAATCTACTCTCAAACCGTGATTTCTTGCTACTTAATAATGTACTTAATAATTCCATTGCTTGGATAGTAGCATGGGTAAATGGGGGGAGTTTTTCTGCATATTTCCCTCCTACGCCACCCCCTATCTCCTTTTAGCCACATCTCTCATTACTAAGCTCTTGCTTGGAGTTTTTTAAAACCAAGGATTTTTTTTTCCTTTTTGGTAACCCACGTCCCTTCCTCTCTCACTTCTAGTGTGTCCTTTCATCTTCATGGGAAGCGTCATTCTCCCTTGCCATTAAATGTAATTTATTATTTTATAACTTACTAATTTGTAGCCTTAGCTATTTAATACGGGTGTTTCCTTTCCTTGTGGGATTTGCGGCCATTGTCGTAATCTCACATATATCACATAATTTTATTTGTGTCTCCTTTAAGGAGGAAATATATTTCTATTCTCTCAATGTCATTTTAGATGTAACACATGCCTCATTTTCCATATCGCTCATGCTACAATCAAACATGAACTCTCGTCAATTAGCTAACGAAGCTGAAAACCAACTTCTGCAATAACTCTATACTTGATGCTCAAAATTTCATGAAAAATGGAAGAGACATAAATTTCAATATCCCAAAGATCTCCACTAAGTTGTTTGGCATCAAACCTCTTAGAAATTGAAAATTTAATGTTTTTCTAGATCATCGACAAAAGTTGCAAAACAATTACATCTCCTAAATCAGGAAGAATTTGAACGCAAATTTTTCAGAAACAATTCTATAATCGAGTCAATATTCTACCCATAAAAAGGATTTTCATGAAATCTTACCAATTCCTTGAAACAATATTTTTTTGGTTGACGTAGGATTGTGTGTTCGCCTAGATGCTCCTGCATCAAAAATAGAAGAGTAATATAGATAAGGATATCCTAACCTTGTTCTCTTTGCAAATTATGAAATTGTTTATATGATCATGAATTCCATTTATAAACCATATTTGTAAAGATGAGTTTCATTTAAATTAAGTTTAAGTTATATTTTTTTGATTATGCAAGGTTATACTAAATTCTTATGCAGTAAGCAAAATATGTTATTAGAAAAGAAAAAAAATATTTTCCTATTTATGAAAGCATTGAATTATTCACTTCATGAATTAAACCTAGGTGAAAAATATAAGAGTATGGGTAGAAGTGTTACATATGGTATCAGAGCTATTGGGTTCAACACTTGGACCTATGAGCTCATTATGCAAGCTTATATTCCAACATTAATAGTAGCTAATGTTTGGAAATTTTCTTATGCCATAATGGTGAGGAAAACAAGAACAAGGAAAACGGTAAGGAAGTCAATTTCCCGAAACTTGTGTAACTTTAGGACTAAGAAAGAGTCATCCCTGGAGGTTGAAATCCTTAACCATATTGTCTACACAAGAGGTGTTTTGTTGGCTGACTCTAAGACAATGGCTAACACACTCAAGCATATCATGCTAGAGAAGAAGCAACAAGATATAGCAAATGTGAAGGCCATTAATCCTATCTCTATGGTCAAATTAGTCAAACCAACATCTTATAGGGAGATGCCCTTGGGTTGTGATAGGAATGCACTTGTGATTAATAAGAAGGTTATAGATGAGTATGTATGAGTACATCCACCCTTCAAAATCATTTTAGTTGACTTTGACGGTGAGGAAGAACTCGAGGAGATCCTTTTTCTTTCTTTCTAATAGCGACCCATAGTCGCAAAGAGTTAAAGTTTATGTATTAAATAAGGATACTATGTAATCCATAAATAATATAATAAAATTTCCATTCGATTAAGTTGAATGAATGAATATGATTAATGTTTATTTATAGAAATACTAAATTAGAGGAACTAATTGTAAGCATAAATTGAAAACTTTAGGTGAATTAGAAATTTCAACATGTTTCAAACTAAAACAAAACATTGGAGGTAGCTAGAAGGTAGGACAACCTTCTGACAACCCTGATTCAAAACTAGATTAAATCCTAGCAATGATAATTGAAGCAAGAGTGATAGTTGGTACCTTAGAGTAAGAGTTCAAAGGCTAGAGAAGGCTAGAAAAAGGAAACATCTCACAAGAGTAAAGATGAAAACATACATGAACACACCACCTAGAGTGGGCATGGACAATTTAGAGTCAAGGCTTGTTAATGAGAAAAGAAACTGACTAACCCTTCAAGTATCTAAGGTTATGAAGAAGATGAAGCCAACAAGAATTATAGATAAAATTTCTTAGAAAAGTTGGTTGCAAGGAAAAATATTGGTTAGTAAAGTATGTTGACTAGACAAGAGCTCAGGTAGAGAAATGTTTGGTCGAAGCTAAGATTGAACTTCCAAGCTTATCATCAAGAGTAAATTTGTAAGTAGCCCTTTAGGATCTTTTGATGTCATTCTTGGGATAAATTGATTATGGAGGAGACTATGTTGCTAGAACAGTAGAATAATTAGACAACCTTGGGAACAAAAAGTATTTGCAAGGTACACCTAGTGAGGTGAAGTTAAGGAAAATGTCAGTCATTCAGCTAAAGAAGGCCAAGAAAGAATAATGTTAACTCCATGCAATAAAAATGGAGAGAATAGATGATTACAAAGGGTTCATCCTTTAAGATTATTTAATGTATTATTGGTCCTAGAAACACCAAGGAGGGGAAGAAGAGGAGTCTATGGATCAAGAAAATATCAAATACAGATAAGTACCTACTCAACGAGGTTTTGATGATGTATTTCTAGAAAAATTTCCTAGATTACTTTCTAAGAATTTTTTTAACTTCTCCATAGACATAGATCTAGAATCAAAACCTTAGTTTCTTATCAAATGAGCACAACAAAGTTGTTGGAGTTGAAGGCTTAGCTATAGGAGATGTTAGCAAAAGATTTGAATGGTCAAGGAAAATTTAGAGGCCTTTGACCAAATAAAACAGAATTAACCATGACACTAATTCTAAAAGTTCTTGATTCAAAAGGGCAATTTATGGTTATCTTTGATTCCTTGGGAAACTTGGATTAGGCAGGATGCTTATACAAGAAGGGAAAGTTATCACCTATGAGTCTTAAAAATTGAAGACATATGAACAAAAATATGCTCCACATGATCTCGAGCTAGCAATGGTTGTTCATGCTTTTCAAACCATGAATGAATTATTTTCTTGGGAAACCTTTCAAGTTAAATACAAACCATCAAGGTCTAAGGTATTTTTTTACCCAACCAAATATAAATGCTCGTTAAAGGATATGGCTTGAGCTAATATCAAATTATGATTTTGAAATCAATTATTTAAAGGGCAAAGAAAATTGAGTTGCATATACTGTAAGTTGAAGGAGGCATATCTCCTTGATGATATCTATACATTCTAATTTCAAGAATGAAGTGTTGCAGAAGTCCAAGGGAGATAAAAACTATGAGCAAGTCAGACAAGCTCGCATGGACGATCCTCAAGATTTGAGGTATGATGGGGTCCATTTTGAACCAAATGGATTGCTAAGATTAAGAGGAAGGATGTATGTACTAGACTCTAAGGAGTTAAGGAATATTGTGTGGAAGGAAATTCATTTTTCACCATATTCAAGACATCCTGGAGTAGCACAAATTTTAGCTGATGTGAAACCACTATAATTCTATAAAGGAATAAAAAGATATGCTACAAGGTTTGTAGCGAGTTGTCTAGAGTGGCAAAGGGTGAAAGTAGAACATCATCACTTGCTAGGAATTTTATGTCCTCATGAAATTCCAAAGAGGAAGTGGCCAATCATTAGGATGGATTTTGTACAAGGTCTTCATATGTCAAAGGATAGGCCTAATGCTACTTTAGCAGTGGTGGACAAGCTCACCAAGGTAGCCCATATCATTCTAGGAAATTTAATAAGTAGGGAACCCATCATAGCTTGCAAATTTGTGCAGGAAGTGTCTAGGTTGTGTGGTGATCTTGAGAAGATTATCTCAAATAGGGATGCATGTGTAACGTTAAGGTTTTGGTAAACCATATTCACCTCATTGGAAACACAGTTGTAAATAAGTTCAGTTTATCACCCTAAGACAGATGGTTAGACAAAAAGGGTAAACCAAGTCCTAGTGGATTTGTAGAATTTTCTTATTACAACAATTTCTATCATTTTGTGATAATTTAAACCCATTTGAAAAATTAAACAAAAGAAAGTGTCAAATTATTATAGGCCAGGATAAGCTAGAAGATACGTTTAGCCTTAGTCTGTAAATGTTGTCAAAAATGGAAAAATAGATCAAGCTGATCAAGAAGAGAAATTAGCAGAGAAGAATGATAGGAAAAAGAGCTATGTTGATGCTAAGCATATGCCAGGATAGTTCTTAGAGGAGAAAGAGTGCTTGAATCATGCAAGTTCTACCTGTGTGTTAGCCAGGTCACTCAATGCAAGGTCCAGTGGGACTAGTTTTCCAAGGACAATGCTACAAGGGAAGATTATGATGAGATGAAACAAAAATTTCCCCATCACTTACATGATTTTAAAAATTGAAAGTAAAGCCTTTATTTGATTATATATATGCTACGATACTTTGAGTCATCAGGGATGATGATCCTTATGGGGGAGGATACACCCCAATGTTAATTTACACAATTACTTTAACTGTTATGTTCAATATGATTTTAATTCAAGATTATGTCATGATGGTATTTGATAGGTTGAATGAAATGTATGCATATGCCATGTGATGAAATTAATTTTAAATGCTTAAATGATGCTTAAGATATATTGTGATTATGATTTATATGTTATCAACTAACTATGAATATGTTTCTCTAAGTTGGATACAAGTAAGTTCGAACCCTCCAGAGGGGGAGGGAGAGTATCACCCAGGAGAAGAGATTAGTATTGGAACATTTGGTAATTCTAACTAAGTAGACACACATACTCACTTGGATAGATTAGTGGAACCTTGTCAAGTCAATTTTAGTTTTTTTTTGGGTAAGTCTTGAACCTAAGTTGACAGGGTTTTAGCCATTAGGTAAAATTATATTTTTGGTTGTCTTGATCCTCCTTGACTATCAAATTAAATTAAATTAAATTGCTAATACCCTTTGTAAGTAGCATATATAACATGTATTGTATAATTAAATAATGTATATGAAATATATGTATGTATGTACATAAGACAGAGCATATATATGTATGTATGTAGATATGAATATATGTAGATAATAATATATATGTATACTCATACATATATATGTATATATATTTGTATACAAATTAAATGAAATGTATAAATATATATAATCGTATATATAATTATATATTATTATATTTAAATTATTTTGAAAACCATGATAAGTGGCTATAATGCCACACATATGCAAGACTTAATGTTTTTTATAAATAAGTGAAGAGTGGATGCCTAGTTTAGGTGCCACCATATGCTTTTATCAAATCATTATCATTTCCACATAGTGGCTGAGTGTTACATTATATAAACTATTTGAACAACCACGGTAGGGTGGCATATGGGAGGCTATTTGCATGTGTTCCTATTAAAAAGGAATCCCACAACTTGGGTAGTTGGTAAATAAAGAGAGTTTGAATGAAATTTGAATACCAACATGCCATTCAAGAGAATTTTTTTGAAACAATAAACAACAAAACAACAAATCATTAAGTTTTCCAAGCTATTCATGGCACTAAAAGGAAGAGGTCAAATAAGTTTTGAAGACCAATTAAAACTAAATTTTCATTAACTATAATTGCATTCATGAGAAGAGGATTGTGAATTTCTTTGACATATTCAAATGCCAGTTGTGGCAATTCAAAGTGCATAGTCGACTGGTTTTGGGAAGCTTTCCTCACGCTTGGTAGAGTATAGGCGGGTCGTGGCATTTGGAGAGCTTTTCAAGCCTCCAAGTTAAATTGTTTTCTATCTTTAGTAAACCATTTTTAGTATAAATAGTGATTAGTTGCTCATTCTTTGGTGGTGGATTAGTTTTGTAATCTTTGGGAGAGCTACATATCGTGAGTTTTTAGGAAAGTATTAACATATCAAGAAGAGCTTTGCAAACTACATATCAACATTCCATAGAGTGAGAATAGCTTGATTGAATCATATTTAGATTGCTCAATAGTTATAGATTAATAGCAAAAGAATCAAGAAAGTGATGCAAGGATAGTGCTGAGTGTTAAAGTTGATAGGAAAATAGGTTTAAGACTAAGTTAAAAGTGCATATTTGAAGGAATACCAAATAAAAACCAAGCTATTTAATTATAGGAATGATTTAAACGACTCTCCTTTCTTTTTAAAATCTGATAAAAGCTATTTCATTATTTTAAGTTTGCTTTTTCTATTGCTATGTGCAAAGTGTAGTTGTTTGAGAAAGTATATGCATGCATGTACACAAATCTTAGCATATATATGCAAATTTCCAATAAGAACTACTACAATGAGTTGGTTAGATCAAAGTAGTTTTCTTTTAAAAACATTGTTAAAATCATGTTTGATTTACGTGATATTGAGTTAATATATCTATTCAAGAGAGCTTAAAGATAAAGATTATGTTGAACAAGACAACTAAGAGGGGGGTGAATCAGTTGTAGCAATTTTTAACCTTTAAAACTCTCACCAGAAGTTAGATCAACTAGCATTCACAAAACCCTTACTTTGTTAATGTGTTGAATCATTGAGTGCAGAAACAAAAACTGAAAGTAATAAAACCATACACACATAACACCAGATTTACATGGAAAAACCAATGAGGGAAAAACCATGGTGAGGATTAGCTCACAATATAAAGAATTCACTATCAAGATAGGAAACACTATCCAATGAGGGCTCACTGCCATAGAATTACAAAGAAGATAGAAGAGGATTGTTACAGAGAGAAAAATATCTCAATGCAACAAAGATTCCACCACAATTTGCTCACACACTTGCATATATGCTTGAAAGATAGAGTACACCTTTAACTCACTGCCTTCAAGAACTCAACACTTGAATTTCACATTGATCTACTCAAACTCACATCACACACACTATATCACATCTATCTTGCCTCTATCTTATCTTTCACCAACATCTCAACTTGTACTTATACCGTCTTCAACCTTGAAACCCTTTCAAGGTCAACCATACCCAAATTGCATTTAAAAATTTAAATTAGGTTAGTTCCACAAAACATTCTATGGTGGAATTTAGAATGAGGGTGACCCATACATATTCTTAATGAGGACCTAAATAAGTCCTAACATGCCTCAACACACTTCTATAATCTTCATAAGTAGTGTTTTAACACAAGGTTGGCCAACACCCATGAAAAACACATAAAAAAATTAAGCACATGCATCCTTAACACAATCCAATCTTTTCAGACAACAAAATTCACTTGAAAATGACCTTATCAACTTATTCTCAGAATCGTAAGTCATGAAACCAAAATTTAGACAAATCCAAAGCAATTGCATTTTGCCTAGACCACAACAAGATACACTGAAATGCACAATTCACATAATGGTGAAAATATCTTGCACTGTACGATGATCCAAAAGCCCAAATTTTGGATTTAGCAACTACAAACAATCATGAAAAATATGTCAGAACCACACAAGCATAGAAGCAAATTGAGCACATCCTAGAGCATACACTGAATACCTGCATGACACTATTTTCCCTATCTATCATTTTTTCTCAAAAGCATGCTTGGAATCCAAGTACCAAAGACGTCATTCCAGCACATTACTTCACTTTAACACACCTCCATACATAGCAACATAAGGATAACTCCATGTACTCACAACACTTCTTTAACATCTCAACTATGCATGTACAATTTGTAAACCTTCTTTATTACAATTTTCTCAATATCCTTGACATATAAAATCACTAGCCAACTTCCATGACATCAATGACAACAACAACCAGTTGACATCAATGACAATACCTTCATACTTGCAACAGTCTCCCCCTTTGTCATTGATGGAAACAGATGATGTGAAAAACCATCAAAGACAACACAACAACTTTGAACTATCAATCTCCTGATTTATTTTACTTTCTCTCCCCCTGTGTAGATAAACTTTTTCACATGATACTTTCTCCCCCTTTGAAATCAATGGAAAAAGCAAAAGATATTTTACATTATTCTCCCCCTTTGTCACAAAGAACTTTACCAATACTGAATACTCCCCCTTAGGAGTACACCCAATCAAATCCACAATGAAAACATATGACACTACCTACTCCCCCTGAGAAGTCACCACCAAACATCAGTCCAAAAGAAAGATAGATCCATAGATTCATTGGACTGATGCATCTAGTTCAAGAAATGAAGGGCAATAATACCTAACTTCTCCTAGAGATAATCAAAAGTATCTTTAGGAAGAGCCTTAGTAAATATGTCAACAATCTAATCCTTTGTAGGTACATACTCAAGCTTTACTTCATTTTGCATAACCTTCTTTCTCAAAAAGTGATACCTGATAGATATATGATTTGTCCTTGAGTGCATCACTAGATTCTTTGAAATGTTAATTGCACTTGTATTATCACAAAAAACAGAGATGGGATCATCATACACTATTTTGATATCCTTAAATGTCTATCTCATCCACAAAATTTGTGTGCAACAAGATGCTGCAACAATATACTCAGCCTTTGTAGTGGATAAGGAAACTGCATCTTTCTTTTTGCTTAACCATGACACCAATCTGCATCCAAGAAAGAATGCATCACCACTTGTACTTTTTATATCATCAGTGCAACTTTCCCAATCTTCATATATATAAGCTCTTAGTGTAAAATCAATATCATTAGGTGATACAGAGCAGGGTTCCAAATCCTTCTACAATCACAACTTGACCAAACTCAAAAAATCTTCAAGCACAAAACATCAATTTGTTGTTCCACTCATAATCCTCACTCATTTCCTTGCAGTACTCCAACTAGTGAAAATTAAGCATATCTTCCCAAACACTCATCAAATCCACAAGTGGAATTACATTTCAGATACCCATTATGCCATACTTCAACATATCTCAAAAACACATACCTTTATTTTGGAACATATCCTTCAATTAATTAATGCTACGCTATCCTCTTTAACCCAATTAGGAGTATTTTGCAAAGAAACCCCTAACCATACCTTCTTCCAACCACAAATATCAATTTTTGAGTCTCAACCAGACTCCAAAACCTTTGAATCAACAATTTCTCATAGGAAAAACAACTATTAGATTGCCAAAACACCAAACCCTTTCCTTAGGCCAAATTCTTACTTGAAACAAACAAGATTTATTGGTTTTCTATACTCCATGCCTCAAAACTCTTAAAAAAATATTCAAACAAATAAAAATAGGTCTACCTATGCTATTCCAATCATTTCCCAACCTTTACCAATGCATTTGTAGCAAAACCCAACTTGTAGCTATCAAATTCAAACAAAAACTCATAAAAATTCCCCTAGGGCAGCATTCAAATCTCCCCAAAACTCCTTCCCTACTCTTAAAAACCCTATGAACATCAAAAAATACCTTAAATCCCCCATTCCACCAAGTTTCAAACAAATCTACTGGTGGAATGGGTTTTTAGTTCATTTTAATTGCTCTCAAACCATAAATTTTGTGTTACAGGTTGCCTACAGTAAAATGACCATAAAATGCTTCAAACTTTATGGATTTCAATAAAAAAGAAAACCAAAATGAATTTAGTCCTATTTCCCACCAAATTCAATGCATTTGGGAGCCAAAACAAATCGTACAAGGCTGTACAATGGCCTGGAGCAATAGTTTTTGCTGGAAAACACAAAAAAATGGAGTATTTTATTATTTTTTTCACCAAAATGAACACCCAAAAGTTACATTGAGTTCCTCCAGCATTTTTAAACTTTTCCCAACCAAAAAATAACTCAAAAACTGACCTCAAATAACTTTTGAGCTTCATGACCATTGATCTTCCTTGTTTTTGCATTTTTGCAACTTTTAACATGACACTTTTTACAAGTTTTTGCAATATTTGCAACTTTGAACCCAAAAGACTTAAGTGACTCCTATTACATCACACATGGTCTATCATGACCTTATAAAATTATTAGAAGACTCAAACTCCCTAACTACTTGACCCTTCATATTCCATTTCTTGCATTTTTACAATATGACAACATTTCACAAGATTGACAATTTTTCCAATATTTGACATATGACTCAAAAATTACCCCCTAGGCCTCAAAACTGACACAAACAAGTTCAGCATGGTCTCTTAGACCTTATTACATGATTAAAACACCAAACTAAATCCAAAATTCTAAATTTTCCTCATGGAGGCATATAATCCATCAGATGCTCCTGCACCATTAGGATACCATAAGCCATAATCCAGAGTGCCATTTAGATATCTAAGTATCCTCTTCACAGCTGCAACATGTGTTTCTTTAGGATATTCTTGAGATCTAGCCACAAGACAAACTGTATGCATAATATCTAGTTTGGTAGTAGTTAAATATAGCAATCCTCCAATCATTGATCTGTATTTTCTCTGATCAACCTTAGGTGAATCATCATCCTTACTCAATTTGCAGCTAGTTACAATAGGAGTGCATAGCGGTTTGGAACCATCCATCCCAAATTTCTTCAACATTTATTTTGCATACTTTGATTGTGAAATAAAAATTCCTTTTGTTTGTTTGATTGATTTGCAATCCAAGGAAGAAATTCATCTCACCAAACATAGACATTTCAAACTCTTTTTTCATCTCTTCAACAAACATCGTACACATATTTTCATTTCCTCTAAAGATAATGCCATTTGTGCATACACAACTACTATCAACATCTTGTCATCTTCAATTTTGAAATATAAATTGCTATCTATCGTACCTTTGTTGAAACCTTGATGAATCAAGTATCTATCCAAACTTGCATAACAAGCTCTAGGAGCTTGCTTCAAACCATATAAATCCTTTTTCAATATGTAGAGAATATCCGGTTGATCTAACAACTGGAATCCCTCTAGTTGTATCATGTAGACTTCTTCTTCTAACTCACCATTCAGAAATGCAAACTTCACATCCATTTGGTAAACTTTAAAATCCTTGTGAGCAGCAAATACCAAAAAAAATCTGATAGATTCCATTCTAGCCATAAAAGAAAAAGTCTCCTATAAATTTATACCTTCCACTTGTGAGTAGCCTTTACACACAAGCCTCGCCTTGTTTCTTACTACTTCTCTATTCTCATTCAGTTTGTTTATGAAAACCCACTTACTTCCAATTGTGTTCTTGTTTACTAGTCTAGGAACTAATTCTAAAGTTTGTTTTTCTTAATTTGCATAAGTTCCTCTTTCATTGCTTTTGTCCAATTCTCATCTTTGCATGCCTCACTCATTGTCATAGGATCAACTTTAGAAAGTAAGCAATAATTTACCTCAACTTCTGCAACTTTTCTTCTATTCAATACAACTTTCCTCTTGTCTCCAATGATATGATATTTTGAATGATTCTTTTGCACATACTTAGGGGTTTTAGGAACCCTTTTCGAAGCTTCTTCTTCTTCATTTTGCACTTATTTTTCTTCAACAATTTCTTCTACTTCTCTGCAATCAGGTTCATCTGATACATATCCATCAACTTCAATTGAATTCTTCAATGCTTCATCAACCTTGAAATTTGTGTTTTCTACAACCTTTCTTAGCCTTTTATTGAAACATCTGTAAGCCTTGCTTCTAGTAGAGTATCCAAGGAAAATACCCTCATCACACCTAGCATCAAACTTTCCTAGATTTTCATCTCTTTTGATATAGCATATGCTTTCAAATACCTTGAAATACTTGACAATAGGAATTCTTCCACACCATAGCTCATAGGGGATCTTAGTGCTATTAGCTTTAACTCAATTGAACACATAAACAACAATGTGAATTGCTTCTCTCTAGTAAACTTCCAGTAGACCTGCCTCTGTTATCATTGATCTAGCAACTTCTTGAATTGTCTTGTTATTTCTTTCAAATACTCCATTTTGCTGAGGATTTCTAGGGGCAGACAATTGTCTTCTTATTCCATGGGCCTCACAAAACATGTTAAACTCATTGGAGGTGAATTCACTACCTCTGTTAGACCTTAAACATTTTATTTTCAAATTTTCTTCATTCTCAACCATTGCCTTAAATGCCTTGAATTTGTCTAATGCATCAAATTTATCTCTAAGAAAAGTAACTCGTGTCATTCTAGAGTAATCATCAATTAAAATCATAAAATACCTATCACCTTGTAGACTTCTAACCCTTGTAGGACGAAAATGATTTGTATGAATCAAATCCAATAGTGGTAGTAGATTGTTCCTTTGACCTAAATTTGTTTCTAGCTTGCTTTCCAAACTGAAAATCCTTGTAGACTGCATTAATAGGTTTTGTAATCCTTGGTAAATATCTCACAACTTGTACTGCACTTATTCTCACCATGTTTTCAAAATTCATATGACACATCCTCTGGTGCCATATCCAACTATCATTAATATGAGACATAAAGCAATGTCCATCAACACCTTTAAGTTGATAGATGTTTCCTTCAGTCTTCTTACTAGCAACAATCACAATTTCAGACCCTTTTCTGATTTCACATTTTTCATCCTTGAACACAAGACTATATCCCTTTTTACACATTTTTCCAACTCTCAAGAGATTATGTCTCAAATGCTTAACATAGTAGACACCATCAATATTATGCTTGCCACCAAAACTAATTGAACCTATCCCACAGATCTTAACACCAGAATCATCTCCAAACTTAACTAAGCCTCCATCATATTTCTCAAGTTTAACAAACTTACTTTTGTCATCGGTCATGTGATTTGAGCAACCACTATCAATGACCCAGTAGTTCTCTTCTTGTTTAGTATGAAGAGCAAAGACCACAAGACCTTCAATTCTCCAAATCACTTTCCTTCACACATGTTATAGTGTTAGCAGTAGTAGATTCATCTTTTAAAGCTAGGAACAAGAATCATTATCATCAAAATCTCCATAATCAAACTCATCACCAGAAATACCAACATCTTCATTGACATAATATGCTCTTTTGACCATCTTTCCTTTATTTTCTTTATCTTTTCTGTGTTTCTTTCAGCTCTTTTTGGACACCTTGAAGCATAATGACCTATTCCTCCATAGATAAAACATTTGAATGGTAATTTACCTTGATACTTATTGAAGCCCTTTTTCATTTTTCTTACAAAATTTTCTTCCACTTCATCAAGATTGTCTTCATCCGGATCTTCCACTTTTGCAACCTTGAATGTAGTTTTTGTCTTTTTTCCATTTTTAAACCAAGCTTTCTCATTTCAAATGAAGTTAGAGTACCAATCAACTAATCTTTAATATAAGTATTATAATCCACAACTTCCTCTATAGTAGATAGCTTTTCATTGTATATATCAGGGAGAGTTCTAAGTACCTTCTTCACTATGCTAGATTCATCAATTTGTGCACCAAGTCCACTCATTCCACCTATCATCTCATCAACTCTCCGCATGTACGATTTTATGTTCTCATATTTTCCCATTCACAAGATCTCAAATTGTGCCTCCAAGTTCTGCAACTTTTCTTGTTTAACCTTTTCATTGTTTGATGTTGTGGTTGTGTTGCTTAAATTTGGTTTTCATTGATGTGAACACTATTAGCATTATTGTATTGAAGGCTATATATGTCGAGGATATTGATAAAATTGTTAAAGGAAGAGTTGCAGGTTACCAGTGGAACGATGAAGGTCATGATGGTGTCTTGCTATGTATGTTGAAGATCAATTGTTGTGGACTAAAGGGTTTATTGTTGAGAGTATCTAGTTCATCTATTGGAAGTTTTAGAGGTACGCATGAAGATTTGATCGTGATATGAATAGTTGTGGTTTGACAGTGTTTCTGTTGGTTCTATCAGTGTTCCTGATTGAAGATTATGTGATTCTAATAAATTTTGTTGTTTTGGATGATTCTCTATTAGCTCTGATTGTTTTTGGATGCTTCTAGATCATTCTCTATTCTTGTTGTACGTTCTTGTTGATCGGTGTGCTCGTGGTCAAATATTTTTCTTGGTATGTTTGGGTTTTCATGTTCTTGGCCAACATGATGGTTGTAACGTGTTGCAGATGATTGAAGATTAAAATTTGAATGCTTGGTGTGCTCAAAGATATTGTTTTGGTTCTCATCATAATATTAGATGATGGTTTTTTATTTGCATTAAAATTTATTTGTAAAGTTGGGCTGACATTGTAAACATGTTTTATATTTCTGTCTGACTAAGTTGTTGATGTATTTCATGTCACAGATATATATAAGAGTGTGTGTTAGTGTGTGTATGAAGAAAAAAAATCCAAAGAAGGGAAAGTGTGCGAATATTGATCTATTCATTCAATTGTAGAGCAGATTGAGAAGAAGGTTGAGCAAAGTGTGAAGAAGGTTTTCTGTGCTTAACTGGAACTATAATCAAGCTTGTGTAGAAGCTATTTTCTTAGTTCATACCCTATGGATCTAATCCAAATTATTGTTGGGAAATGAGCCCTTTTGTATTTGAGCAATGAGCTCTAGGCAGTGTGCCTGAATGCATCTGCATTCCCATTATTATTTTCATTATACTTTTAACAGGGTATAATATTGTGGACTAACATCCACCGTGGTTTTTCCCCTAATAGGGTTTCGATGTAAAAATCTTGGTGTTCTCTTTGTTTCTGATGTGTTGATTGTTTATGGTTTATTGTTCATTCATCATATCTGAGATTAAGTCTGAAAATTTTAATATTTTGTGACAACTGATTCACCGCCCCTCTCAGTTGTCTATTCTTGTTTTTCCAACATTCACCTCCTTCATACATCCTTTCCAACTTATCCCAAACCTCTTTAGTGGTCTTCAAATTCATAACTTTAACTACTTCAGAATGTGAATTAACAATAATAAGCCTTGCCTTATTGTTGATCTCATGCGCTTTAGTCTCATCAGTAGTACTTGGACCATTAGCAGGAGTAACATACTGGTTCTAAATAGACTTTTCAATCTCATATCCATAGTATGCTAGATATCCTTTCATCTTCACCTTCCACAATGCATAGTTAGTTCCATCGAACCTAGGGCACTCAATAGTGATCTTGTTCACCATCTCAGACCATCCTTAAGTGGTTAAGATCTTCTCCAAGGAACCTTGCTCTGATAATAATTTTTAAACAAGACAACTGAGAGGGGAGGTAAATGAATTGTAGCAATTTTTAACCTTTAAAACTCTCACCAGAAGTTAGATCAACTAGAATTCAAAAAACCCTTACTTTGTTAATGTGTTGAATCATTAAGTGAAAAAATAAAAAATGAAAGTAATAAAACCATGCACACAATAACACTAGATTTATGGGGAAAACCTAATGAGGGAAAAACCATGGTAAGGATTAGCTCACAATATAAAGAATTCCAAAACTGAATACAAAGGCTTACTACTCGAAAGGCTCATTGGCAAGACATGACACACTGTCCAATGAGGGCTCACTACTCGGAGGGCTCAGTACCACAAAATTACAAAGAAGATAAAAGAGGATTGTTACATAGAGAAAAATATCTCAATGCAATAGATATTCCACCACAATTCACTCACACACTTGTAGATATTCTTGAAAGATAGAGTACACCTTCAGCTCACTACCTTCAGGAACTCAACACTTGAATTTCACACTGATATGCTCAAACTCTCATCACCCACACTATCTCGCATCTATCTTGCCTCTATCTTATCTTTCACCAACATCTCAACTTGTACTTACATCGTCTTCAACCTTAAAACCATTCCAAGGTCAACCATACACAAATTACATTGAAAAATTTAAATTAGGTCAGCACCAAAACATTCTATGGTGGAATTTAAAATGAGGGTGACCCATACATATTCTTAATGAGGACCTAAATAAGTCCCAACATGCCTTGACACACTTCTATAATCTTTGTAAGTAGTGTTTAACACAAGGCTAGCCAACACCCATGCAAAACAAATAAAAAATTAAGCATACGTATACTTAACATGATCCAATATTTTCAGACAAAAAAAATCACTTGAACACGACCTTATAAACTTATTCTCATAACCGCAAGTCATGAAACCAAAATTCAAAGAAATCTGGTGCAATTACATTTCTCCCAGATCATAGCCAGATATATTGAAATGCACAGTTCACATACTAGTGACAATATCTCACACTGTACGGCAATCCAGAACATGGAAAACTTTAGTGGTGAATCTTCGCCAATTGGTGAATTCTAGGAATCGGCCAGGTTGAAATTGGCGAATTTATCACACACAACAAGGTGTCCAAATCGCCTGGATTTTACGAACTATAGGTCTAATGCATGTCTATTCACCAATGAGTTTTTTTATGAGGCATATTTAAGAAAAAAAATTTCCACTGTCAAACTACGCGTTTCAATTGGACTGACTAATATTTTTGCCTGGAATCCCGAAAACATTTAATGAAACACCTACATATTTGCCAATACTATTAAAACAACATTGTATCAATACCCATTTCACCAATTAAAATTTACAAATAGTTGCTTGTGAAGACCCATTTCGCCAACTAAAATTTATAAATAGTTGCTTATGAGGACCTATTTTGCTAATAACATTAAAAAATAATTACATTTGATGACACATTTCGCCTTGAAAATTACAACGTATCATTGTATAAGCAAGCAGGATTCGCCAAATTTTTAATATACCATTTAAAAATCCCACAGAATTTGCCAAATATGGAATCATGGATTGATATAAATACAATTGAAAGTTTCATTTATTCTTACACATTTTGTTCAGTTCTAAGGTTCTCTTCTCCATTTGGAAGTTAGTGAAAGCAAAAAACATAGACTTAAAAGGTCAGTGATCATTTCTTCATAGTGTGATTAGTTATAATAATAAGTTTTCTTTATCTCTTTTCCATCCTTTCTTCAACAAAGAGAACCTTAGAAGTTAGAACCAAACTCTAAAGTTTCCAAGTTTTCGAAACCTCCAACCCACCGAGTAGAAAGATGACCAAGAAAGACTTGCAACTCAACAAAGTGAACCATCAACCAAGTCAGGGAATTGTGAAGTTATGAAAATTTAGAACTCTGCGACAAGGTTATATAACTCCGAGGACTAGTGACTAAGCTTAGGAAAAGCCAAAAAAATTATATTGTATTCCATGGTATTGAATTTGATATGTGATTTATTATTAATCCATTCGTTGAATAGAAATAAATACAATCAAAAGTGTTACTTATTCGAAAGTCAACCAAAGCCGAAAATGTAGACTTAAAGGTGAGTGATCATTTCTTCATAGTGTTATTAGTTATAATAATAAGTTTTCTTCCTCTTTTCCATTCTTGCTTAAGTCTTAAAGATGATATTGAGTAGGTAATGGGATCTATATTATTATTCTTTGTCCTTAAACAAGAAGAATTTTTTTTCCAATTTTTATTCGAAGTGAGAGATGAATATGTCGAGCGAATCAGAGATCAATATGTCGAGTGATTCAAGCAGCAAGGGTAAGGCTCTTGCCACTCCTTAGGGTTGTGAAGAGACTCTTGCCACTTCTCAGAATCCTTCCACTCCTCAAGGTGGTAAGGCTCCTACAACTCCTTAGGGTGGTGAAGAGACTCTTGTCACTCCATAGGCTCCTCAAGGTGGTGAAGAGGGTGGTGAAGAGACTCCTTCCACTCCTCAGGCTCCTCAGGGTGGTGAAGAGACTGGGAGGCCATCAAAATGCAAAAAACTTAGGCGTACCATACAGTCTTACTTTGGAAATTCCAAAGCTTCTGATCCATCAAGTCAAGATGGAGCTACATAATCAATTGTTCCACCAAATATTGGTAGCATTCCAAATACCTCACCACCACCAGAAGGTCAAGTTGAGATTGTCCTTGATTTAAATCAAAATGTATCAAATCAGGATAACAATACCACAAAATATGTTCCAAGTAATACCCTAAGCTCGGTTAGTCAGAATGATATAATTGACTTGGATGAGGATGATGATGTTGGTAGCAAGAAAAGGAAAAAAAACCAAAAAGGGGGCGCGAGTGGGAAATGACAAGGAGTTTTCAACTTGGTTGGTTGTCAAAATACCCATTCATGGTACCAGTGGGGATTGGAAATGCAAACTATATTGAAAAGGAAACATTGGCCAAATGTAAGATTTGTAGTTGGAAATGTGGAAGAGCCAAGACGTTGCAGCTAAAGATTGACACTATAGAAAAGCATATCGGTAAAGTTTATGAAAAAAAAATCATAGACGGAAAAAAAGAATTAGTTGTACGATGGAAATCAAAGGAAGAATGTCTTCATGTTAGGTATGCCACAGATTATGGAGAGCATGAAAAAATAATGTCAAAAATTGTTGCATGTAAAGGTATACTTGAGGCTCAATTTGGAAAAGCAATGGAAGGAGAAAATCTGTCAAAAACTATTTAGATGAGTGTTGTTTTTCATATTTTGTCTAGAGGGTGTCCTATGATAGACTATCCAAAATATTCTATTTTATTATCTTATTTGAATGTTCTTCACTATCCCTACTCACATTGGTCAGTAAACGCTGGATGGGATTGGGTAAACTGTCTTGCTGCAATGGAAAAGGAAGATTTAAAGGATAAAGTAAAAGAGTCAAATTTCATTGCATTATCTTTAGATGAAGTTACTATGGTAGAAAATACTTCTTGGGTCTGTATGCATTTGTACACTGTACAAAAACATGTTCACCAAGCTCATCTTCTCTGTGTTCATAAAATGAAGAATAGTTCAACATCGCAAAACATATTTGAACTAGTCAAAAAATATTTGAATGAAATTGCGGGTATGGATGAGTTGACAATTGCAAAAAAGTTGGTGTGTGTAGGAGTTGATGGAGCTATAGTGATGCAAGGTCAAAGGATTGGTATTTGTACAAAGTTACAAACTACTTGTGCACCATACATGCTTGGCATTCACTGCATGGCCCACATAATGAATTTAGCATTCAAAATTGTTAGCAAGTTTCCTACAATATCAAAAGTCGAAAATCTAGTCTGTGAGATCCACGCATACTTCTGTTAAGGTCCTAAAAATTTCACAAAATTTCAAATTTTTGCTGAGGTAATAACACCAGGAAACAAGCTTCTCAAGGATGTCGATACCAGACAGATCTCCCTACATGGACTAGCGCAACGAGTTCTTTTAGAATATCAATCTTTGATTGGAGTGATGTACGAGCATCGCAACACAATAGACAAAGCTCCTGACCTCTTACATAGGTTAAGCGATATAGAGAAACTCTTGAATTTAACTAGTCTTCTCCCCATGCTGGATGTGATGAACGAGCTTGTGAAGAAATCCCAAGATAGAACTATGTATATTAATGAATATATCTACGTAAACATACATGCTTGGCCCTCGATCATCTATATCTAGATCTAACACAAGATGTCCCAAATTATTTCATGTGCAGAAAATTACTGATTTGAATGATCTTGATAATTATTTATATTTTAATACAAGTGGGAACTTATGCATCTATGTACGTGGATATGAGGTACAAATGTACCAATGTAAGATAGCCAGGCACTCCAACAGAGAAGTAGCTGTTAGCCAGGAAGATTTTCAAGGCATTGTTAAATCTGTTGGTGATAATTTGAAGGAAATTGCAAAATATCTTTCCTCAAAGATTCATGAAAGATTCCCTCAACATGAAATACTTGAAGCCATGAGTATTGTGTATCCTCAATTTTGGGCAAACTGAGATAACCCCACATTTTTCATGCTCAGATAAAAATCTTGATCAAACATGATAGGGACAGGGTTGGATTGAGACAATCACTGCCTCAGGGCTCTGGGTCTCACCTTGATGAATCCCTTTGGTGTCACTCTCCACCACTCAACCTATAGGTCCTATGCTATTTAGGCACCCCTGGTTCTTCTTGCCAACCCTGCTATCATTTCTAGTTTGCAACTACCAAGCCAAATCTTGGTACTATGACTCCATTCTTCCTTAGCCTTTTATGCATCCAAAAGACTAATCCTCCCTCAATACATAAATGGATCTTGTAGGGGTGAGGGAATTTTTTCCAAAGCTCCAAAACAACCTCCTAGGGTTCCTGAAACTTCACTTAGACTCCATCTTACCAACACTTGCATGAAGCCCATTCCATAGGTTTGGTAGGCTAGTAGCCCTTGAGCCAATTAGGCCTCCAACTTCAAGAAAACTGATGATTATTCACAAATTTCTAAATAACCACCCAAACTCTCTTCAAGACTATTGTTTCATTTGATCATCACCTTAAGATTTTAACAGTCTCAAGCCCTAACTGTCCGTACAATGCTTAGTCTTGAAAATGGACAACAAGCTAGGGTTTCAAATCTTTTAAAAGCTGTCTTAAGACTGTCAGAAAACTCTCCTAGAAAATGGATTGAAAAAAACTCTTCCAGATCACCATGCATAGTCAGGACCCTTTCCTAAATTCTCAAGAAAGAATTTCTCAAAAAAATTTATTCCCCTGCAAATTATCCCTGCTGTCCTGTAGCCTTTCCTAGCTGGGCTCTCAATGTCTCACCTAGGGCAAGGATTTTCTCCTATCTCCTGCAACCAAAGAAAACCTAACACCTACCATATTTACAAGCATGGAGGTAGGGCACATTTCCCAAAAGGCCGTACAATTTGTATAGTGGGAAGGTGCTCTAAGCCTCCATTTATTCAACACTGCCTGTTTCAGGCTAGAAAACACAGGAACCCAAAGTATTTACAAATACAAGTTGAAAAAAATCTACAAAAATAGAAATAAAGGCACACCAAGATTGTATAATACTAACACAACATACTACACACAGAAAAATAGCAGAGTCACGCCATTAAAGATCAGTTTCAACACAAAAATGCAGAAAACTATCTTTTCAACGCTGTTTTTCCCAATCTTCAATTAGGTCACTCAATAACAATGCTTCCAACCCTACCTCAGGGTTGAGTCTGCCCTTAAATAGGCTTCCAAAACCATTTAGGAGCTTGGGTCGAGCTCATAGATGACCTAATGATGTAAAATATAAAACCCCATGTGTTTTCTAACACTTTGAGTAGGTTGGTAAAGATGACAAGTTGGGGCTTCAAAACCCATTCATGATTGCCACCTCCCAATCCATTGATCATAGATAGATCAAGCATTATTCAAAACAAAAAAACCTAGCTAGATGGTCAACATGACCTCAAAATAACACAACAAAAATTTGGACTTCCAACAAGACTCCAGGAAAACCCAAGTTTCCCAGGTGCTCCTGCACCAGAACAATTTTTGAAAACTGTAACATACAATGAGCATAAAATAGAAGGAATTTTAGATGAAGCTAAGCTTAGAAAACAATGTGGGAGTTTTTCAGTAGCTATGAAGGACCAATATAAATCCATGGGCAAGGACAAGGCCTTTGAACCAGGATCAATAAAAAAGGTTTGGACAAACTTAAGTCACAGTGAAATATTGTGTGGTTCGATATCAAAATATTTCAAACTTGCTGATTTATGTCAAACAATGATATTGGGGTCGGTGGAGGATGAGAGAGTTTTTAGTACATTGGGGTCTTTGAAATCAAAGTTAAGAAACAAACTAGACAACAATTTGGAAAATTGCTTGAGGATGAAAGGAACTGCGTATAATGTCAAAAAAATTCCTTTTGAAAGGGAACTCACAATCTGTAGGTCCACATGTGAAAGAAGAGGGACCGGGTTGTGCAACACTCCAATTCCAAAGGCTGGTACTGGTGGCATTGGTAGTGGCAATGGGACTCAGATAGATGACATTGACAAAAATGACACAATGAATGTTGAATTTGAGACACAGGTTGAAGAAAATGAAGAGCAGACTTGGAATCAAATTCAAGATGACTCTTTTACTTTATCTAATGATGAACATCAGTTTGAGGACCCCCAGTCCATTTGGGAGATGGAAGAGATTCAAGAGAATTAGCAGCTTTTAGGTATTTATATTGCACTTCATGGATCCCAGGATCATATTCCATTGTTCCATACTGTACTTGATGATATTTTATATAGTATTCAATGAAATTGTGAATCATTGCACTTCATGATATTTTATTTTATATTGCACTTCATGAATCATATTCCAAAGTCAAACTGTAGTTGATATTTTATGTTGTATTTCATGAAATTGTGATATTTTATATTTTACATTAGTCTGTACATAGTATTCAATGAGGTGTCAGATGATGACACCTATGAAAAGTTAAGGCAAGATAAGTCCATAATGTCATGTGGTCGATAAAACTTGGAACCTTAGAACCAAAGTCTAAAGTTTTGAAGTTTTCCAAACCTCCAACCCACTGACTAGAAAGATGACCAAGAAAGACTTGCAACTCAATAAAGTGAGCCATCAACCATGTCAGGGAATCAGGGAGTTATGAAAATTTAGATCTCTGTGACAAGGTTATAAAACTCTGAGGGCTGCTGACTAAGGTTAGGAAAAGCACCAAAATCGCGACTTTGAGTGATAGTAACCACAACTATGAAACTAACCAAAAATCTATCATTCCAATTCCAATAATAGACAATCCATGACATGAATTCATATAAATGTTTAGTGGATATGTTAAGTAGTCATGGAGATTGAGTATTGATGTGTGAATTGTAATGCAATTTCACTAAGATTATGGATACTTGGAATTAAAATCACCTTATAGTTCATATTTTAATTGTGTTAAAAGTAAAACTTGAACATGTACTTCGTGATTCATCACTCAACTCAATGATTAATAACATATTAACAACAATGAACATAAAATAAGTGTATCTAGAAGTTGAAACCACTACTAGACTTTTTCTTCAAATGATATAATAAATAATATAGATAATTGAACATCAACACATTACTGAAGTTTGAATTCGAGATTTTAAATTGATTATCACTGCATCACATGAAGGAATACATAGAGGAATTGGAAATGCAAAATCTTGCTCAAAGACAACTCTGCACAAAGCTAAGTTGGAACTTGGAAAGCTATATTATCAAAAATTAAATCATTGCATCACCTTTTCTAGCAATTTCCACTCTTCAATTGTTGGAATTGTCATCTGTTCTAATTGATGTTGTTTGACTTGAAGATTTGTTAACAATTCATGATTCAAATTGGAACTTGTCTTGGATTCTTCAGTCAATTTTGCATTCAGGGTTAGCAATGGTTTGGTGGAATCCAAATAGGTCACCACATCTAGGTTCTGAGGAAACTAGTCCAAATCAATCTTTCTTACATCCTCCATCTTCTTTATGAAATCATTCCATCCAACAAATCGCTCATTTGTGTCAAAAGCTTCTAGTAAACCAAGCTCTGTGAAGTTCCTTAATTTTTCATCCACCATCTTCATCTTGTCTATAGCCAAATGCAAATATTTCTCTATTTCAAACATTCTCAAACACTTTTCAATGATAGATGACAACGCCATTGATGTAGCAAGACGATTAGTAATCCCTTTTGATTTCAAAACATTGTCATTGGCTTTGTAGACTGTTTGTTGAATTTGATTTGTTGATTTCTCTAATGCCAACACATTTTTTTTCTCCATTAAATATTTGTTGAGCTTCTTATGATGTTGTCTGATAGCATCAATAAATTGAAACATGTCACACTAATGATCAATCCCATGCATTATTTCATCCCAAATATTTTGTTTCATATGCCTCATTATTTCTCTACAAAATGAAGATAACTTATTTTGACAAGACTTAATTTCATTTTTTGCTTCTAGTAGCTCTGCCTCGAATCTTTCATTTCTTTTTCTCTCCTTCTCCAATTTTTGTTCCCACTGTGCATTTCCATTTGCAATGCTTAGTCTTAATTTTTCTGAAGTGGATTTTTCCTCATCATATTTCTTGTTGCTCTCATCTAGCCTTTACTTCAGTTCATTCACTGCAGTCTCATTATGCTTATCCTCTTTGCTTGTTAATGTATAAGAGGTAGATTTTTTATTTCTTTTTTCTAATTCATTGCTCTTGTTATATGTTTCTTTCCTCTTTGCTTTCTCATTTTCTAGGTCTTCCTATAATTTTTCAATTTGAGTCTACAACCTTTTTTTTTATCTCTATCTTGCTTCAGCAATGATGTGTACACCAATTCATTATTCTTCTTTGATACATTAATTTTTTCAGTATTTTTGAGTCCAGAAAAATCCAATTGAAAATTGTTCACCTCAAATTCAGATGGAGCCATTTGATTTTCTGGTTTGTTTTGAACTGTGGGAACAAGAATTGTGTACTCCATGATTTCTTTACTTGTGTCAAATTTGGGTAATACCATGGTTGTTGTAGGCTTTGAAGTTAAAGCAAACACACTCTCCATTAGTTGCTTCTTTTTTTTTTAATTCAATTCTAATTTCTTTTTAAACTCTTCAATGTAATCAAAACCCGGGGATGCAAGAACAATGGAATGTTTAAATGGTGAAGGAATAGGAGTACTTGCAGTTGCTAATGATGTCGCAACTAGACTAACTAGCATTGGGGGAGTGCCTAGAAATAACTCATTTGTGGTGGATCCACTAGTAGTGTGACTTAGAGTTGGACTTGTCAAAATACTTTGCCTCTTATGTATGCCTTGATCACCTGGTGTTTCTATGCTATATTGTGTTGTCCTCTTGTGTGTAATTTGTTGTTGTGGCACATGTTGAACACTACTAGTACTACTACCCATACCATCGCCACCAGAGGCAATGCCAGTTGCACTAAGCTCTCCACCATGGGCATGCCCTAGTTGTGATTGTGTCTGACCATGAGGATGCGGATTTGAACTTGAAGCTCTAACAAATTGACCTATATACCCTAGGTCTACTTTTTCACCTCCAACCCCAAGGAAAAATTTATCAATTGGTTTTCTATACTCTAGATCTATTACCATCCAATGGCTTTGTCTTTGGGACCCCAAAGGACCACCTTCATAACCCATTTTTTTAGCTATGGATGCTCCTGTAGTAAATGCTTCTTTTGTGGCCTCACTTAAACCAAGTTTGAAATTGACATGGCTTTCTTCTTGCCTATCATCATCACTTTCTTCATCTTCTTGTTCATTCAGATGCTCTATATTCCATAATTTGCAAAACTCAAGATCTTCTTCGTTATCTCCATACTCTGCAAGAGCTCTTGGATCACCTAGGTCCTTCCTCATAGACCAAAAGGCAGTAATTTTTTATTGTGACTAATTTTTTCTGTAACTTCCTTCTCTAGAGAATCTGGCATTTTTACTCTAGTAGATGGTTTATGACTTTTTTCATAAAAATTGTTGTACCTCCTAATTGTCTTTCGATGCAATGCCATAATTTCTGCCAACAATTATTCAAAAGAAATACCATTCTCAACAACACTTTTCTCCATTGCTACTTTGACCTCATCCCAAGAATCCTTGTTTCTCAAGTTTTCAAGCAAGGGTTTACTTTGATGTTGAATTCTACTTCCAACATTCTTATTGAGCACAATCATTGATTTAATGGTGTCACATGGATCATACTGCTAGTGACAAATAGCATCAAAATAAAAAAAATCAAAAGATCATGTGCCACACTAAATGCTTTTCTCTCGAATGTCATCCCTGCACATGAAAAAGGTAAAGAAGGAAATAAGGTCTTCTAACCCTTACTGCTAAAGTGTCTTTCATCAGTACTCTGCATTTTCCTTACATGTTCCAAAGAAAAAACCCTTTATGCCACATGTATTGGAAGTTTTTATGGTTGTACTTCCGATCCATAAAATCTTAGCATAGTATATTCTTCTATTAAGTACCAATCAACCAATTGTATTTCTTTTCCTAGTTGAATGCAGTTTCTATGTGACATAGGAAATCAAGGCATTGGAGTATTTGTAATTTCTTGATGCAATGGAGCCAAAAAGTAGTCTACAAAATGACTATAGTTCCTTCGAGAATCATGCAACCTTATAACAGTGGTCCATTCATATACTAGAGCCATTTTCTTTTGCTCAGGATTACTATTACCATAGGGTTGAATCTGAAGCTTGTTGGTCTAAAACATTCCTCTGAATTTGAATAGAAAAAAGATAACAAAAGTAGGTTGTGAACCTAAATGTCTTGGTGGAACCTCCTTTAATCATTAAAAATTGTTTATGCATGGATTCTACAATGTGCTCAATAAAATTATATTTGGCATGTGGAACACCATAATGGATATTATACACCATTTCAAGGAGGCATGCACCCACTTCCAAATTTCTATCCGGTTTGAGAAAAATGCTAGCATGGAAATAGTATCCTGAACCCATGGTTTAAAATATCCAAATCATAAGGAGGCTTATGATCACCTTTCAATTTGTTTCTATCCTGAACTATTCTATTTAAGAAATATTTTTTCTCCATTTCATCGACTGCTTCATAATTACTAGCAAGCTTTTCTAGGTCAATTTGGACATTTCCAAATTCTTCAGTTGTAAACCCCAAGCCCAACACTTTTCCAAATTCTTCTGCATTAATGGATAACAATTCTTCTTTGCTATCTTTATTAACAATTGCTCTTTTGTTATCATCATAATTTAGGGCACAAACCATGATAAATTTTGGGCAAGGGAAAACCTCATGTAACATCATGCACCCTAATCCAGTTACCCACGGTGCACTAATACTATTAACTTGCAATTGCATTAGCTTTGCAGCATTATTCTCAGATGAAAATATAAGTTTTGAGGTTTTCCTACCATAGGTTTCAGGATCATAAATATCATGGTATTCATCAGTGAAACCTAGGGTTTTAAGCAATTTTGCATAATATATTTTTTTATCCGACATTGCTCTAGTGGTATTGGTGGTAGACATGCTAATACAATCAACAATATGAAATTTGTGAATTCCCTATTAGTCCTTAATTTTTCTTAATTCTTAAGCCTCTTAACCCTAAACCTAAACTTCAAAGTTTGACAAAATAAGATTTTAAGAAATGTCAATTGATGAAACGTAGCCACAAGAATTCTTTAACTTACCCAGATTTTGAATTTTGTTTCTTAAAGTTGAAACTACATTGAAGCTTGAAATTGGGTTACTAGAATGGCTTTTTTGGAAGTGGAACTATGGAACCCAAAACAAGGTGGTGCACTACGATGAGAAAACTGAATGACACCGAAATGTCTACTCGTTACTTATGGACTACATAGTACACAATTAGGTAGTACAATGTACATGGCTAACAACATTTAAAACAAGCCATTAAAAACAATGATTTACTCTTGCATTGACAACAAATTCTAAACAGTTGATCTCTGTTAATCTAACGGTTATAGGGTGATTTCAGAGGTTTAAGTTTGCAAGCGTAGCACTCTGTGCATTTCATTCTAGAATGCAACTACAACCATACATCAAATGTTCATCGAACAGTTGAGTAATTTATGATATAAATAATAAACATAAAACATGTGTTTAAATTTTCTTTAAATTTTCCTTAAAACATGTGTTTTAAATTTTCTTTAAAGTTTAATGCGCTAGGACTGACATAAAGACCAAGGGGCCAGAAACTTAACATTTCAAAGGTCATAATAAAATGAATTACAATGTCACATTAATAACACATTGCACAACCATTAATAGCACTTAACTTGCAAAGGACTTAATAAAATGAATTACAATGTCACATTAATAACACAGCCATTTATTTTATTACAACTGAATTACAATGTCACATTATTACATAGTACAAATATAAATGTAAGCGCAAGTGCCAAGCTTCTACTAGACCGCTAGTGAAAAGTTGAAAACGTAAATGTGATACATGTATCTCTGAAAATAAATGGAACTTTTCAGGTCAACCATGAGCTCTGAAAATAAACACATGGGACTTGTCGAGTCAGCCATACACTATGGAAATAAATGCATGGGGAAAGGGGGGCCGATCAAACTGGGGAAATGGGAGCCATGAAGATACAAAATGTACTTATCCCTTTTTAGAACCAGACTGATGTAGAAGATGAGGGCTAGCAAAACTACTCCCATGCAGAAGATGAGCACTGAAATTAAATGCATGGGAATTGCCTGGGAAACCATGCAGACGATGAGGGGTAGTAAAACTACTCCCATCTTCTACTTGCAGCCTCCATGCATTGGGATAGCACTTATGTCCATCAGAGCTCCTCATCCTAGTTCAAAACCTGTCTGAGAAGTCAGGTGAACCAAATCAACTTCTTTCCATTTCCACCCATTCTGAACTTGAAGGAAATTGGTCTTTTACTCTGTAACTACATAACTGGAGGAAGGATAATTTAGAGCATCCCCAATAATACCGCATCATCTTCTTCTTGAATCCTTATTAAGTTATTAACCCTACAAAATGAAAACCCTTATGACAATTAAATGAATGATTTTAGTTGTGCTCACTATCCTTATTTATGGGCCAAAAGTGTTTCCAAAAGTGCCACTACCAGCCTGGTACCTTGTACACCTCACATGTGTCACGTGTGAGCTCCGAGGTTGTGTATAATTACTACTGACTACTTAGTAATAATTGTGATTCGCACAAACCAAAAATCCAACTTAATCGATAGCTCAAGCTGGCTACATGCAAAGTTGCAAACTGTAGCTCAAGCTGACAAGCTATCAATAGTCAAAATTGGTAGTGCCACGCAAGCTGTCAATTGTCAAAATCACCATATTATTGACATCATCATCTACGATTCTACAGTACTTCGTACAATTTTCAATATAAAGCTATCCAATCAATCACTCTGGCTATTCATATGGTATTAATCTGCACTGCCACCCAGTACCACAGCCAAATTGAGAATTTCAATAGAATAAATGAAAGGAAGAGTACTTCGATGCATTGAAAAGAGAGAATTAAATGTCTCATTTTACCTTAATGATTATCAATGTCCTAGCTAATAATTCACAATAAATTTCGCTCACTTATGATCGAAACTATATGTTGATTTCTGAAACCAATCATTAATAAAATCTCAATCATTGATTTATGAAAATCTAACGGTTCTACTGTTATTCCGGAGGTTTCAGTTTGCAAGTCTAGTACTTCAAGGATTTACTTCTAGAATGCATCTATAGCCGTCCATCAAAAATTCATTGAATGGTCCCTCTTTTAAAAAAAATTATGCACGTGCATAATTTAAAATGGGGACATCGCTAGGTTGACGAGACTCGACCCTCAGGATTAAAGAGTTAAGATTTAAGGCTTTGTCATAAAATATTTTACTCTGACTTAGGCAATATTAAACGGTAAACAAGACCAGGATGACCGATAGACCTAAATAATTAATAAAATCTCAACCATTGATTTATGAAAATCCAACAGTTCTAGTGTAATTTTGGAGGTTTCAATTCGCAAATCTAGTGCTTGAGAGATATACTTTCAAAATGCAACTACAACCGTCCATCAAAAATTCATCAAACAGTCATGGTCCATAATGTCGCGTGGTCGCTAAAACTTGGAACCTTATAACCAAAGTCTAAAGTTTCAAAAATTTTGAAACCTTTGACCCACCGACTACAAAGATGACCAAGAAAGACTTGCAACTAAGGTTAGGAAAATTTGCACTTCGCCATTGCATTTTTTTATTAGTTTGATATTATGTTTAAATCGCCAATGTTTTTTTCTTAATCATTTGAAAATAAGTTTAATTCACCAATGAATTTTATTTTTTAGTTTGAAAAAAAGTTTTAATCGCCAACAAAATTATTTTTTCTGGTTTGAAAATAGGTTTAATTCGCTAATTAAAATATTTTATTTGTTTGAAAATAGATTTTAATCACCAATGGAAAAATCTTAGTGGTTTTTAAAAAAAAAGTATTTTGCTAGGATTTTCCACTGACTTCTAGTGATTAGAAAAGATTCGGCCAATGGACATTATTTTTGTATCGAAACAAAAAAATTAACCACTAATATTAATATTTTTTATCTTAGTATACAGATTCACCTTTCGTGATTTTACACCTTTCTCTCGAGGGGGGTTTAAAAGTTTTCCCTAATCCGTATTCAAATTTTGATATAGTACTACTAACAATCATGAACAATATGTCGAATCAAGACAAGCATAGAAGCAATACAGAGCACATCCCCGGCTATTGCCATTCCATGTCACATGACATCATTTTTCCTTTTTTCATTTTTCAGACAAAATTTTCTTCCACTTCATCAAGATTGTCTTCATCTGGATATTCCACTTTTGCAGCCTTGAATGCAGTTTTTGTCTTTGTTCCATTTTTTAAACCAAGCTTTCTCATTTCAAATGAAGTTAGAGTACCAATCAATTGATCTTTAGTATAAGTAGTATAAGTATTATAATCCATAATTTCCTCTATAGTAGATACCTTTTTATTGTATATATTAGGGAGAGTTTTGAGTACCTTCTTCACTATCCTAGATTCATCAATTTGTGCACCAAGTCCTCTCATTCCACCTATCATCTCATCAACTCTCCGCATGTAGGATTTTTTGTTCTCATCTTCGCCCATTCACATGATCTCAAATTGTGCCTCCAAGTTCTGAAACTTTGCTTGTTTAACCTTTTCATCTCCTTCATACATCCTTTCCAATTTATCCCAAACCTCTTTAGTAATCTTCAAATTCATAAATTTAACTACTTCAGAATGTGAATTAACAATAATAAACCTTGCCTTATTATTGATATGATGTGCTTTAATCTCATTAGTAGTACTTGGACTATTAGTAGGAGCAACATACTGGTTCTAAATAGAATTTTCAATCTCATATCCATAGTATGCTAGATATTCTTCCATCTTCACCTTCCACAATGCATAGTCAGGTCCATTGAACCGAGGGCACTCAATAGTGATCTTGTTCATCATCTCATACCTTCCTTAAGCAGTTAAGATCTTCTCCAAGGAACCTTGCTCTGATACCAATTTTTGAACAAGACAACTGAGAGGGGGGGTGAATCAGTTGTAGCAATTTTTAACCTTTAAAACTCTCACCAGAAGTTAGATCAACTAGCATTCACAAAACCCTTACTTTGTTAATGTGTTGAATCATTAAGTGCAGAAATAGAAACTGAAAGTAATAAAACCATGCACATAATAACACCAGATTTACATGGAAAACCCAATGAGGTAAAAACCATGGTGAGGATTAGCTCACAATATAAAGAATTCCAAAACCGAATACAAGGCTTACTACTAGAAAGGCTCATTGCCAAGACATGACACACTTTCCAATGAGGGCTCACTGCTTGAAGGGCTCAATACCACATAATTATAAAGAAGATAGAAGAGGATTGTTACATAGAGAAAACTATCTCAATTTAATAGATATTCCACCACAATTCACTCACACACTTGTAGATATTCTTGAAAGATAGAGTACACCTTCAGCTCACTGCCTTTAGGAACTCAACACTTGAATTTTGCATTGATCAGCTCAAAATCGCATTACACACTATCTCTCATCTAACTTGACTCTATCTTATCTTTCACCAACATCTCAACTTGTACTTACACCATCTTCAACCTTGAAACCATTCCAAGGTCGACCATACACAAATTGCATTTAAAAATTTTAATTAGGTTAGTGCCAAAAAATTTTATGGTGAAATTTAAAATGAGGGTGACCCATACATATTCTTAATGAGGACCTAAATAAGTCCCAACACGCCTCGACACACTTCTATAATCTTTGTAAGTAGTGTTTAACACAAGGTCGACCAACACCCGTGTAAAACACATAAAACAATTAAGCATACACATCCTTAACATGATCCAATCTTTTCAGACAACAAAATTCACTTGAACACGACCTTATCAACTTATTCTCATAATTGCAAGTCATGAAACCAAAATTCAAAGAAATCTGGTGCAATTACATTTCTCGCAGACCAAAACTAGATATACTGAAATTTACAGTTCACATACTGGTGAAAATATCTTGCACTGTATGACGATCCAGAAGCCCAAATTTTGGATATAGCAACTACCAACAATCATGAACAATATGTCAGAACTGCACAAGCATAGAAGCAATAAAAAGCACATCCCGAAGCATACATTGAATACCTGCATGACACTATTTTCCCTATTTATCAAATTTTCTCAAAAGCACTTGGAATCCAAGTACCAAAGACATCATTCCAGCACATTACTTCACTCTAACACACCTCTAGACATAGCAACATAAGGATAAGTCCATGTACTCACAACACTTCATCAACATCTCAACTATGCATGTACAACCTGCAAACCTTCTTTATTACAATTTTCTCAATATGCTCGACACATACAATCACTAACCAACTTATATGACATCAATGACAACACCTTCATACTTGCAATAGATTAATACTCTCTAAGTCATCATGTTTAACCAAAACAACTAGCTTATTAGACCAAAGTAGAGAAGAATAGCTAAGTATGGAAGTATAATATTTATCCCAATGAGACAATGTCTTATTATATTGTTATCAAATAGATTTATGTTGTATTTCAGTGGTAAGGTTTGGAAACGTAATAATGTCTTTATTATCTTTTGAAACTTATCATATTACATAATAGACCAAGAGTCATTATTATTACATACTCATTGAAAATCACATTTCTTGGATAGAGGACTTTATCCTCTCATTATTAATCAAAGGCCTTAGTGCTAGGAGGTTCTAAGATGCAGAAGCATAGAAAACTATCATGTAGAAAATATTCTCCAATTTGGATATAAACTTATCATACATTTAATATGAGGATATGTGTGTCATATGGAAGGATAGATATATGAATGTCTATATACATACAAACATAGGTACCATATAAAACATGCAAAGGATAACTTGGAAGAAACCTGTGAGGAATCTAGAGATTATTCAGATGGTTCTCAATTGAGTTGTCAGAAGTTAAATAATCAGTTGTGGAGTTCTTTAGGAATGGAGCCAAAGAATAAACAGTTGACAATTGAAACTTTAATACAAAGAAGTAATCTTCAATTTAATTTTAATAATAGATTATTATACATATTGACATATTGTCAGTACTTTTAGATTGAGACCAGTTATGTCTAGTCGATGACACTATGTCAATAGAATTGACTAATTGTGCACAAAATAGGAGAGCAGTTACTCCCATGGTTAAAAATACAGAGTTGAATAAGTGCAATTGCCTAGATCCTGATTGTTGCAAGAACGTAACTTGGGTATTCTAGTAAGAAGAAGATAACTAGTCAAGTCGATTATCGACTTAGAAGAAAGGACTTGAACAAGTGGCAGTTGCCAATGCTTAGAATGTTATGTGAATGTAACATGGGTGTTCAAAGTCAAAGAGTGTGTAACCAACTTGGTTGATTAGTCGACACTAGTGAAGTCATCACTATTGAAAGAGATTATATTTGAGTTAGTTAACCTTTGGGTCAAACCAAAAGTAGAGTTAACCATAGATCAGTAAGATTTCCAAGTCGAGTTAAAGGTGGGTGAACTTACGACACCGCTTCCTTAGAAAGTGGATGATTATATATCAAAACTTTGGCCAAAGTGTAAAATTCGCTGCTTGCACTTATCAGTTCATTGTACTCTAGGTTTGCATAACTTTTTAGTAGTGTCATACATAGTTGGAAGGTATCCATAGTTGTATGACCATACACATTATGTAGGACACAACACTATATACTTAGATAGAAATACTAGAGGTTCCTATACTATGCTCTTTGTCGAAGGGTAGGGCCACTTCTAGTTAGGAAGGTGTGCGGGGACCGCCGGTTTGTGGTTGGAGGTAAAGCGCTTGGGTGATGCTCTCCCTCTGGAAAATGACATGTTGAGGCTTGTGAAATAGAAGAGTAATCCAGATAAGGATATCTTGACCTTGTTCTCTTTGTAATTATGAAATTGTTTATATGGTTATGAATTCTATTTATAAATCGTATTTGAAATGATGAGTTTTGTTTACATGAAGTTTAGGTTATGTTATTTCAATTATGCAAGGTTATATGAAATTATTATGTAGTAAGCAAAATATGTTATTGGAAAAGAAATTTTTTATTTTCATGTTTATGAAAGCATTGAATTATTCACTTCATGAATTAAACCTACATGAAAATTATAAGAGTATGGGTAGAGGTGTTACATTTCATGTGAAGAGGTAAAATTATGTTTATTCAAAAAATGATAAAGTGGAAAATAATATTCTTATAATATGAAAATAGTTTATATTGAAAAATATATGTTTTTAAAATTTTGATTTTTTTAATTATATTATATATTTTATGATGAATTTAAATTTTTTTATTTTGTAGTAATAAATGTTTATTTAAAATAAGTTAGTTTAGGTATTTTAAATATTATATATAGTTAAATATTATGTGTTCTTATTTAGATTTAGAAATAATAGTAGTCAATGTTTTAGAGTGTCATTTTTTTATAGATATAATAAATTTTTGACAAATTTGTTTAAAATCTAAAAAAACTATGGGAAAAATAATCTAAGCTCACCTAATTATTAGGAGCAACAATTACAAGTATAATTTTAGTTCACCTAATAAAACATAGGTAGTATTGAAATAAAAATGCTCATGAAAGATGGAGGGATACATCTATCAATGAGCATTCTAACCAATTTAATATCTCGTTGATAGTAATGCCATTCTATTGGTGTAAAATTGACATTTTGCCAACACAACATAGAACATGAAAAAGTAGTCAACCAAGCATTGAACAAATTGAGTCAACATACACCATAACAATGTACAATCAAAGATCTAGGTTTTTTCTCCTCGATAATAATGACAATCTATTGGTACTCCAAGCCACACCCTACAAATATATAATCATGTAAATATACTTTAGGTTCAAAAGTATACAAATATACTCCAATTATCATGTTACATCTTTACAAATAGTCAAAGCTACTTATGTAAAAGTAGTCAAAATTCCTACTCAATCTTAATTTTGGAATGCAACATCAAATTACACGTAACAATTATTTGTCAAAATCAAATTTCTCTCCTCTTCCTCGATACCAAAATATTCTTTCTTTTTATTATTAAATTTATT
>VDFB02086081.1:105909674-106048483 GCA_007258455.2 Sequoia sempervirens | reverse complement strand
TAACCGCAAGTCATGAAACCAAAATTCAAAGAAATCTGGTGCAATTACATTTCTCCCAGACCACAACTAGACATACTGAAATGCATAGTTCACATACTAGTGACAATATCTCACACTGTACGACAATCCAAAACATGGAAAACTTTAGTGGTGAATCTTCGCCAATTGGTGAATTCTAGGAATCGGCCAGGTTGAAATTGGCGAATTTATCACACACAACAAGGTGTCCAAATCGCCTGGATTTTACGAACTATAGGTCTAATGCATGTCTATTCACCAATGAGTTTTTTTATGAGGCATATTTAAGAAAAAAAATTTCCACTGTCAAACTACGCGTTTCAATTGGACTGACTAATATTTTTGCCTGGAATCCCGAAAACATTTAATGAAACACCTACATATTTGCCAATACTATTAAAACAACATTGTATCAATACCCATTTCACCAATTAAAATTTACAAATAGTTGCTTGTGAAGACCCATTTCGCCAACTAAAATTTATAAATAGTTGCTTATGAGGACCTATTTTGCTAATAACATTAAAAAATAATTACATTTGATGACACATTTCGCCTTGAAAATTACAACGTATCATTGTATAAGCAAGCAGGATTCGCCAAATTTTTAATATACCATTTAAAAATCCCACAGAATTTGCCAAATATGGAATCATGGATTGATATAAATACAATTGAAAGTTTCATTTATTCTTACACATTTTGTTCAGTTCTAAGGTTCTCTTCTCCATTTGGAAGTTAGTGAAAGCAAAAAACATAGACTTAAAAGGTCAGTGATCATTTCTTCATAGTGTGATTAGTTATAATAATAAGTTTTCTTTATCTCTTTTCCATCCTTTCTTCAACAAAGAGAACCTTAGAAGTTAGAACCAAACTCTAAAGTTTCCAAGTTTTCGAAACCTCCAACCCACCGAGTAGAAAGATGACCAAGAAAGACTTGCAACTCAACAAAGTGAACCATCAACCAAGTCAGGGAATTGTGAAGTTATGAAAATTTAGAACTCTGCGACAAGGTTATATAACTCCGAGGACTAGTGACTAAGCTTAGGAAAAGCCAAAAAAATTATATTGTATTCCATGGTATTGAATTTGATATGTGATTTATTATTAATCCATTCGTTGAATAGAAATAAATACAATCAAAAGTGTTACTTATTCGAAAGTCAACCAAAGCCGAAAATGTAGACTTAAAGGTGAGTGATCATTTCTTCATAGTGTTATTAGTTATAATAATAAGTTTTCTTCCTCTTTTCCATTCTTGCTTAAGTCTTAAAGATGATATTGAGTAGGTAATGGGATCTATATTATTATTCTTTGTCCTTAAACAAGAAGAATTTTTTTTCCAATTTTTATTCGAAGTGAGAGATGAATATGTCGAGCGAATCAGAGATCAATATGTCGAGTGATTCAAGCAGCAAGGGTAAGGCTCTTGCCACTCCTTAGGGTTGTGAAGAGACTCTTGCCACTTCTCAGAATCCTTCCACTCCTCAAGGTGGTAAGGCTCCTACAACTCCTTAGGGTGGTGAAGAGACTCTTGTCACTCCATAGGCTCCTCAAGGTGGTGAAGAGGGTGGTGAAGAGACTCCTTCCACTCCTCAGGCTCCTCAGGGTGGTGAAGAGACTGGGAGGCCATCAAAATGCAAAAAACTTAGGCGTACCATACAGTCTTACTTTGGAAATTCCAAAGCTTCTGATCCATCAAGTCAAGATGGAGCTACATAATCAATTGTTCCACCAAATATTGGTAGCATTCCAAATACCTCACCACCACCAGAAGGTCAAGTTGAGATTGTCCTTGATTTAAATCAAAATGTATCAAATCAGGATAACAATACCACAAAATATGTTCCAAGTAATACCCTAAGCTCGGTTAGTCAGAATGATATAATTGACTTGGATGAGGATGATGATGTTGGTAGCAAGAAAAGGAAAAAAAACCAAAAAGGGGGCGCGAGTGGGAAATGACAAGGAGTTTTCAACTTGGTTGGTTGTCAAAATACCCATTCATGGTACCAGTGGGGATTGGAAATGCAAACTATATTGAAAAGGAAACATTGGCCAAATGTAAGATTTGTAGTTGGAAATGTGGAAGAGCCAAGACGTTGCAGCTAAAGATTGACACTATAGAAAAGCATATCGGTAAAGTTTATGAAAAAAAAATCATAGACGGAAAAAAAGAATTAGTTGTACGATGGAAATCAAAGGAAGAATGTCTTCATGTTAGGTATGCCACAGATTATGGAGAGCATGAAAAAATAATGTCAAAAATTGTTGCATGTAAAGGTATACTTGAGGCTCAATTTGGAAAAGCAATGGAAGGAGAAAATCTGTCAAAAACTATTTAGATGAGTGTTGTTTTTCATATTTTGTCTAGAGGGTGTCCTATGATAGACTATCCAAAATATTCTATTTTATTATCTTATTTGAATGTTCTTCACTATCCCTACTCACATTGGTCAGTAAACGCTGGATGGGATTGGGTAAACTGTCTTGCTGCAATGGAAAAGGAAGATTTAAAGGATAAAGTAAAAGAGTCAAATTTCATTGCATTATCTTTAGATGAAGTTACTATGGTAGAAAATACTTCTTGGGTCTGTATGCATTTGTACACTGTACAAAAACATGTTCACCAAGCTCATCTTCTCTGTGTTCATAAAATGAAGAATAGTTCAACATCGCAAAACATATTTGAACTAGTCAAAAAATATTTGAATGAAATTGCGGGTATGGATGAGTTGACAATTGCAAAAAAGTTGGTGTGTGTAGGAGTTGATGGAGCTATAGTGATGCAAGGTCAAAGGATTGGTATTTGTACAAAGTTACAAACTACTTGTGCACCATACATGCTTGGCATTCACTGCATGGCCCACATAATGAATTTAGCATTCAAAATTGTTAGCAAGTTTCCTACAATATCAAAAGTCGAAAATCTAGTCTGTGAGATCCACGCATACTTCTGTTAAGGTCCTAAAAATTTCACAAAATTTCAAATTTTTGCTGAGGTAATAACACCAGGAAACAAGCTTCTCAAGGATGTCGATACCAGACAGATCTCCCTACATGGACTAGCGCAACGAGTTCTTTTAGAATATCAATCTTTGATTGGAGTGATGTACGAGCATCGCAACACAATAGACAAAGCTCCTGACCTCTTACATAGGTTAAGCGATATAGAGAAACTCTTGAATTTAACTAGTCTTCTCCCCATGCTGGATGTGATGAACGAGCTTGTGAAGAAATCCCAAGATAGAACTATGTATATTAATGAATATATCTACGTAAACATACATGCTTGGCCCTCGATCATCTATATCTAGATCTAACACAAGATGTCCCAAATTATTTCATGTGCAGAAAATTACTGATTTGAATGATCTTGATAATTATTTATATTTTAATACAAGTGGGAACTTATGCATCTATGTACGTGGATATGAGGTACAAATGTACCAATGTAAGATAGCCAGGCACTCCAACAGAGAAGTAGCTGTTAGCCAGGAAGATTTTCAAGGCATTGTTAAATCTGTTGGTGATAATTTGAAGGAAATTGCAAAATATCTTTCCTCAAAGATTCATGAAAGATTCCCTCAACATGAAATACTTGAAGCCATGAGTATTGTGTATCCTCAATTTTGGGCAAACTGAGATAACCCCACATTTTTCATGCTCAGATAAAAATCTTGATCAAACATGATAGGGACAGGGTTGGATTGAGACAATCACTGCCTCAGGGCTCTGGGTCTCACCTTGATGAATCCCTTTGGTGTCACTCTCCACCACTCAACCTATAGGTCCTATGCTATTTAGGCACCCCTGGTTCTTCTTGCCAACCCTGCTATCATTTCTAGTTTGCAACTACCAAGCCAAATCTTGGTACTATGACTCCATTCTTCCTTAGCCTTTTATGCATCCAAAAGACTAATCCTCCCTCAATACATAAATGGATCTTGTAGGGGTGAGGGAATTTTTTCCAAAGCTCCAAAACAACCTCCTAGGGTTCCTGAAACTTCACTTAGACTCCATCTTACCAACACTTGCATGAAGCCCATTCCATAGGTTTGGTAGGCTAGTAGCCCTTGAGCCAATTAGGCCTCCAACTTCAAGAAAACTGATGATTATTCACAAATTTCTAAATAACCACCCAAACTCTCTTCAAGACTATTGTTTCATTTGATCATCACCTTAAGATTTTAACAGTCTCAAGCCCTAACTGTCCGTACAATGCTTAGTCTTGAAAATGGACAACAAGCTAGGGTTTCAAATCTTTTAAAAGCTGTCTTAAGACTGTCAGAAAACTCTCCTAGAAAATGGATTGAAAAAAACTCTTCCAGATCACCATGCATAGTCAGGACCCTTTCCTAAATTCTCAAGAAAGAATTTCTCAAAAAAATTTATTCCCCTGCAAATTATCCCTGCTGTCCTGTAGCCTTTCCTAGCTGGGCTCTCAATGTCTCACCTAGGGCAAGGATTTTCTCCTATCTCCTGCAACCAAAGAAAACCTAACACCTACCATATTTACAAGCATGGAGGTAGGGCACATTTCCCAAAAGGCCGTACAATTTGTATAGTGGGAAGGTGCTCTAAGCCTCCATTTATTCAACACTGCCTGTTTCAGGCTAGAAAACACAGGAACCCAAAGTATTTACAAATACAAGTTGAAAAAAATCTACAAAAATAGAAATAAAGGCACACCAAGATTGTATAATACTAACACAACATACTACACACAGAAAAATAGCAGAGTCACGCCATTAAAGATCAGTTTCAACACAAAAATGCAGAAAACTATCTTTTCAACGCTGTTTTTCCCAATCTTCAATTAGGTCACTCAATAACAATGCTTCCAACCCTACCTCAGGGTTGAGTCTGCCCTTAAATAGGCTTCCAAAACCATTTAGGAGCTTGGGTCGAGCTCATAGATGACCTAATGATGTAAAATATAAAACCCCATGTGTTTTCTAACACTTTGAGTAGGTTGGTAAAGATGACAAGTTGGGGCTTCAAAACCCATTCATGATTGCCACCTCCCAATCCATTGATCATAGATAGATCAAGCATTATTCAAAACAAAAAAACCTAGCTAGATGGTCAACATGACCTCAAAATAACACAACAAAAATTTGGACTTCCAACAAGACTCCAGGAAAACCCAAGTTTCCCAGGTGCTCCTGCACCAGAACAATTTTTGAAAACTGTAACATACAATGAGCATAAAATAGAAGGAATTTTAGATGAAGCTAAGCTTAGAAAACAATGTGGGAGTTTTTCAGTAGCTATGAAGGACCAATATAAATCCATGGGCAAGGACAAGGCCTTTGAACCAGGATCAATAAAAAAGGTTTGGACAAACTTAAGTCACAGTGAAATATTGTGTGGTTCGATATCAAAATATTTCAAACTTGCTGATTTATGTCAAACAATGATATTGGGGTCGGTGGAGGATGAGAGAGTTTTTAGTACATTGGGGTCTTTGAAATCAAAGTTAAGAAACAAACTAGACAACAATTTGGAAAATTGCTTGAGGATGAAAGGAACTGCGTATAATGTCAAAAAAATTCCTTTTGAAAGGGAACTCACAATCTGTAGGTCCACATGTGAAAGAAGAGGGACCGGGTTGTGCAACACTCCAATTCCAAAGGCTGGTACTGGTGGCATTGGTAGTGGCAATGGGACTCAGATAGATGACATTGACAAAAATGACACAATGAATGTTGAATTTGAGACACAGGTTGAAGAAAATGAAGAGCAGACTTGGAATCAAATTCAAGATGACTCTTTTACTTTATCTAATGATGAACATCAGTTTGAGGACCCCCAGTCCATTTGGGAGATGGAAGAGATTCAAGAGAATTAGCAGCTTTTAGGTATTTATATTGCACTTCATGGATCCCAGGATCATATTCCATTGTTCCATACTGTACTTGATGATATTTTATATAGTATTCAATGAAATTGTGAATCATTGCACTTCATGATATTTTATTTTATATTGCACTTCATGAATCATATTCCAAAGTCAAACTGTAGTTGATATTTTATGTTGTATTTCATGAAATTGTGATATTTTATATTTTACATTAGTCTGTACATAGTATTCAATGAGGTGTCAGATGATGACACCTATGAAAAGTTAAGGCAAGATAAGTCCATAATGTCATGTGGTCGATAAAACTTGGAACCTTAGAACCAAAGTCTAAAGTTTTGAAGTTTTCCAAACCTCCAACCCACTGACTAGAAAGATGACCAAGAAAGACTTGCAACTCAATAAAGTGAGCCATCAACCATGTCAGGGAATCAGGGAGTTATGAAAATTTAGATCTCTGTGACAAGGTTATAAAACTCTGAGGGCTGCTGACTAAGGTTAGGAAAAGCACCAAAATCGCGACTTTGAGTGATAGTAACCACAACTATGAAACTAACCAAAAATCTATCATTCCAATTCCAATAATAGACAATCCATGACATGAATTCATATAAATGTTTAGTGGATATGTTAAGTAGTCATGGAGATTGAGTATTGATGTGTGAATTGTAATGCAATTTCACTAAGATTATGGATACTTGGAATTAAAATCACCTTATAGTTCATATTTTAATTGTGTTAAAAGTAAAACTTGAACATGTACTTCGTGATTCATCACTCAACTCAATGATTAATAACATATTAACAACAATGAACATAAAATAAGTGTATCTAGAAGTTGAAACCACTACTAGACTTTTTCTTCAAATGATATAATAAATAATATAGATAATTGAACATCAACACATTACTGAAGTTTGAATTCGAGATTTTAAATTGATTATCACTGCATCACATGAAGGAATACATAGAGGAATTGGAAATGCAAAATCTTGCTCAAAGACAACTCTGCACAAAGCTAAGTTGGAACTTGGAAAGCTATATTATCAAAAATTAAATCATTGCATCACCTTTTCTAGCAATTTCCACTCTTCAATTGTTGGAATTGTCATCTGTTCTAATTGATGTTGTTTGACTTGAAGATTTGTTAACAATTCATGATTCAAATTGGAACTTGTCTTGGATTCTTCAGTCAATTTTGCATTCAGGGTTAGCAATGGTTTGGTGGAATCCAAATAGGTCACCACATCTAGGTTCTGAGGAAACTAGTCCAAATCAATCTTTCTTACATCCTCCATCTTCTTTATGAAATCATTCCATCCAACAAATCGCTCATTTGTGTCAAAAGCTTCTAGTAAACCAAGCTCTGTGAAGTTCCTTAATTTTTCATCCACCATCTTCATCTTGTCTATAGCCAAATGCAAATATTTCTCTATTTCAAACATTCTCAAACACTTTTCAATGATAGATGACAACGCCATTGATGTAGCAAGACGATTAGTAATCCCTTTTGATTTCAAAACATTGTCATTGGCTTTGTAGACTGTTTGTTGAATTTGATTTGTTGATTTCTCTAATGCCAACACATTTTTTTTCTCCATTAAATATTTGTTGAGCTTCTTATGATGTTGTCTGATAGCATCAATAAATTGAAACATGTCACACTAATGATCAATCCCATGCATTATTTCATCCCAAATATTTTGTTTCATATGCCTCATTATTTCTCTACAAAATGAAGATAACTTATTTTGACAAGACTTAATTTCATTTTTTGCTTCTAGTAGCTCTGCCTCGAATCTTTCATTTCTTTTTCTCTCCTTCTCCAATTTTTGTTCCCACTGTGCATTTCCATTTGCAATGCTTAGTCTTAATTTTTCTGAAGTGGATTTTTCCTCATCATATTTCTTGTTGCTCTCATCTAGCCTTTACTTCAGTTCATTCACTGCAGTCTCATTATGCTTATCCTCTTTGCTTGTTAATGTATAAGAGGTAGATTTTTTATTTCTTTTTTCTAATTCATTGCTCTTGTTATATGTTTCTTTCCTCTTTGCTTTCTCATTTTCTAGGTCTTCCTATAATTTTTCAATTTGAGTCTACAACCTTTTTTTTTATCTCTATCTTGCTTCAGCAATGATGTGTACACCAATTCATTATTCTTCTTTGATACATTAATTTTTTCAGTATTTTTGAGTCCAGAAAAATCCAATTGAAAATTGTTCACCTCAAATTCAGATGGAGCCATTTGATTTTCTGGTTTGTTTTGAACTGTGGGAACAAGAATTGTGTACTCCATGATTTCTTTACTTGTGTCAAATTTGGGTAATACCATGGTTGTTGTAGGCTTTGAAGTTAAAGCAAACACACTCTCCATTAGTTGCTTCTTTTTTTTTTAATTCAATTCTAATTTCTTTTTAAACTCTTCAATGTAATCAAAACCCGGGGATGCAAGAACAATGGAATGTTTAAATGGTGAAGGAATAGGAGTACTTGCAGTTGCTAATGATGTCGCAACTAGACTAACTAGCATTGGGGGAGTGCCTAGAAATAACTCATTTGTGGTGGATCCACTAGTAGTGTGACTTAGAGTTGGACTTGTCAAAATACTTTGCCTCTTATGTATGCCTTGATCACCTGGTGTTTCTATGCTATATTGTGTTGTCCTCTTGTGTGTAATTTGTTGTTGTGGCACATGTTGAACACTACTAGTACTACTACCCATACCATCGCCACCAGAGGCAATGCCAGTTGCACTAAGCTCTCCACCATGGGCATGCCCTAGTTGTGATTGTGTCTGACCATGAGGATGCGGATTTGAACTTGAAGCTCTAACAAATTGACCTATATACCCTAGGTCTACTTTTTCACCTCCAACCCCAAGGAAAAATTTATCAATTGGTTTTCTATACTCTAGATCTATTACCATCCAATGGCTTTGTCTTTGGGACCCCAAAGGACCACCTTCATAACCCATTTTTTTAGCTATGGATGCTCCTGTAGTAAATGCTTCTTTTGTGGCCTCACTTAAACCAAGTTTGAAATTGACATGGCTTTCTTCTTGCCTATCATCATCACTTTCTTCATCTTCTTGTTCATTCAGATGCTCTATATTCCATAATTTGCAAAACTCAAGATCTTCTTCGTTATCTCCATACTCTGCAAGAGCTCTTGGATCACCTAGGTCCTTCCTCATAGACCAAAAGGCAGTAATTTTTTATTGTGACTAATTTTTTCTGTAACTTCCTTCTCTAGAGAATCTGGCATTTTTACTCTAGTAGATGGTTTATGACTTTTTTCATAAAAATTGTTGTACCTCCTAATTGTCTTTCGATGCAATGCCATAATTTCTGCCAACAATTATTCAAAAGAAATACCATTCTCAACAACACTTTTCTCCATTGCTACTTTGACCTCATCCCAAGAATCCTTGTTTCTCAAGTTTTCAAGCAAGGGTTTACTTTGATGTTGAATTCTACTTCCAACATTCTTATTGAGCACAATCATTGATTTAATGGTGTCACATGGATCATACTGCTAGTGACAAATAGCATCAAAATAAAAAAAATCAAAAGATCATGTGCCACACTAAATGCTTTTCTCTCGAATGTCATCCCTGCACATGAAAAAGGTAAAGAAGGAAATAAGGTCTTCTAACCCTTACTGCTAAAGTGTCTTTCATCAGTACTCTGCATTTTCCTTACATGTTCCAAAGAAAAAACCCTTTATGCCACATGTATTGGAAGTTTTTATGGTTGTACTTCCGATCCATAAAATCTTAGCATAGTATATTCTTCTATTAAGTACCAATCAACCAATTGTATTTCTTTTCCTAGTTGAATGCAGTTTCTATGTGACATAGGAAATCAAGGCATTGGAGTATTTGTAATTTCTTGATGCAATGGAGCCAAAAAGTAGTCTACAAAATGACTATAGTTCCTTCGAGAATCATGCAACCTTATAACAGTGGTCCATTCATATACTAGAGCCATTTTCTTTTGCTCAGGATTACTATTACCATAGGGTTGAATCTGAAGCTTGTTGGTCTAAAACATTCCTCTGAATTTGAATAGAAAAAAGATAACAAAAGTAGGTTGTGAACCTAAATGTCTTGGTGGAACCTCCTTTAATCATTAAAAATTGTTTATGCATGGATTCTACAATGTGCTCAATAAAATTATATTTGGCATGTGGAACACCATAATGGATATTATACACCATTTCAAGGAGGCATGCACCCACTTCCAAATTTCTATCCAGTCTGAGAAAAAATGCTAGCATGGAAATAGTATCCTGAACGCATGGTTTAAAAATATCCAAATCATAAGGAGGCTTATAATCACCTTTCAATTTGTTTCTATCCTGAACTATTCTATTTAAGAAATATTTTTTCTCCATTTCATCGACTGCTTCATAATTACTAGCAAGCTTTTCTAGGTCAATTTGGACATTTCCAAATTCTTCAGTTGTAAACCCCAAGCCCAACACTTTTCCAAATTCTTCTGCATTAATGGATAACAATTCTTCTTTGCTATCTTTATTAACAATTGCTCTTTTGTTATCATCATAATTTAGGGCACAAACCATGATAAATTTTGGGCAAGGGAAAACCTCATGTAACATCATGCACCCTAATCCAGTTACCCACGGTGCACTAATACTATTAACTTGCAATTGCATTAGCTTTGCAGCATTATTCTCAGATGAAAATATAAGTTTTGAGGTTTTCCTACCATAGGTTTCAGGATCATAAATATCATGGTATTCATCAGTGAAACCTAGGGTTTTAAGCAATTTTGCATAATATATTTTTTTATCCGACATTGCTCTAGTGGTATTGGTGGTAGACATGCTAATACAATCAACAATATGAAATTTGTGAATTCCCTATTAGTCCTTAATTTTTCTTAATTCTTAAGCCTCTTAACCCTAAACCTAAACTTCAAAGTTTGACAAAATAAGATTTTAAGAAATGTCAATTGATGAAACGTAGCCACAAGAATTCTTTAACTTACCCAGATTTTGAATTTTGTTTCTTAAAGTTGAAACTACATTGAAGCTTGAAATTGGGTTACTAGAATGGCTTTTTTGGAAGTGGAACTATGGAACCCAAAACAAGGTGGTGCACTACGATGAGAAAACTGAATGACACCGAAATGTCTACTCGTTACTTATGGACTACATAGTACACAATTAGGTAGTACAATGTACATGGCTAACAACATTTAAAACAAGCCATTAAAAACAATGATTTACTCTTGCATTGACAACAAATTCTAAACAGTTGATCTCTGTTAATCTAACGGTTATAGGGTGATTTCAGAGGTTTAAGTTTGCAAGCGTAGCACTCTGTGCATTTCATTCTAGAATGCAACTACAACCATACATCAAATGTTCATCGAACAGTTGAGTAATTTATGATATAAATAATAAACATAAAACATGTGTTTAAATTTTCTTTAAATTTTCCTTAAAACATGTGTTTTAAATTTTCTTTAAAGTTTAATGCGCTAGGACTGACATAAAGACCAAGGGGCCAGAAACTTAACATTTCAAAGGTCATAATAAAATGAATTACAATGTCACATTAATAACACATTGCACAACCATTAATAGCACTTAACTTGCAAAGGACTTAATAAAATGAATTACAATGTCACATTAATAACACAGCCATTTATTTTATTACAACTGAATTACAATGTCACATTATTACATAGTACAAATATAAATGTAAGCGCAAGTGCCAAGCTTCTACTAGACCGCTAGTGAAAAGTTGAAAACGTAAATGTGATACATGTATCTCTGAAAATAAATGGAACTTTTCAGGTCAACCATGAGCTCTGAAAATAAACACATGGGACTTGTCGAGTCAGCCATACACTATGGAAATAAATGCATGGGGAAAGGGGGGCCGATCAAACTGGGGAAATGGGAGCCATGAAGATACAAAATGTACTTATCCCTTTTTAGAACCAGACTGATGTAGAAGATGAGGGCTAGCAAAACTACTCCCATGCAGAAGATGAGCACTGAAATTAAATGCATGGGAATTGCCTGGGAAACCATGCAGACGATGAGGGGTAGTAAAACTACTCCCATCTTCTACTTGCAGCCTCCATGCATTGGGATAGCACTTATGTCCATCAGAGCTCCTCATCCTAGTTCAAAACCTGTCTGAGAAGTCAGGTGAACCAAATCAACTTCTTTCCATTTCCACCCATTCTGAACTTGAAGGAAATTGGTCTTTTACTCTGTAACTACATAACTGGAGGAAGGATAATTTAGAGCATCCCCAATAATACCGCATCATCTTCTTCTTGAATCCTTATTAAGTTATTAACCCTACAAAATGAAAACCCTTATGACAATTAAATGAATGATTTTAGTTGTGCTCACTATCCTTATTTATGGGCCAAAAGTGTTTCCAAAAGTGCCACTACCAGCCTGGTACCTTGTACACCTCACATGTGTCACGTGTGAGCTCCGAGGTTGTGTATAATTACTACTGACTACTTAGTAATAATTGTGATTCGCACAAACCAAAAATCCAACTTAATCGATAGCTCAAGCTGGCTACATGCAAAGTTGCAAACTGTAGCTCAAGCTGACAAGCTATCAATAGTCAAAATTGGTAGTGCCACGCAAGCTGTCAATTGTCAAAATCACCATATTATTGACATCATCATCTACGATTCTACAGTACTTCGTACAATTTTCAATATAAAGCTATCCAATCAATCACTCTGGCTATTCATATGGTATTAATCTGCACTGCCACCCAGTACCACAGCCAAATTGAGAATTTCAATAGAATAAATGAAAGGAAGAGTACTTCGATGCATTGAAAAGAGAGAATTAAATGTCTCATTTTACCTTAATGATTATCAATGTCCTAGCTAATAATTCACAATAAATTTCGCTCACTTATGATCGAAACTATATGTTGATTTCTGAAACCAATCATTAATAAAATCTCAATCATTGATTTATGAAAATCTAACGGTTCTACTGTTATTCCGGAGGTTTCAGTTTGCAAGTCTAGTACTTCAAGGATTTACTTCTAGAATGCATCTATAGCCGTCCATCAAAAATTCATTGAATGGTCCCTCTTTTAAAAAAAATTATGCACGTGCATAATTTAAAATGGGGACATCGCTAGGTTGACGAGACTCGACCCTCAGGATTAAAGAGTTAAGATTTAAGGCTTTGTCATAAAATATTTTACTCTGACTTAGGCAATATTAAACGGTAAACAAGACCAGGATGACCGATAGACCTAAATAATTAATAAAATCTCAACCATTGATTTATGAAAATCCAACAGTTCTAGTGTAATTTTGGAGGTTTCAATTCGCAAATCTAGTGCTTGAGAGATATACTTTCAAAATGCAACTACAACCGTCCATCAAAAATTCATCAAACAGTCATGGTCCATAATGTCGCGTGGTCGCTAAAACTTGGAACCTTATAACCAAAGTCTAAAGTTTCAAAGTTTTGAAACCTTTGACCCACCGACTACAAAGATGACCAAGAAAGACTTGCAACTAAGGTTAGGAAAATTTGCACTTCGCCATTGCATTTTTTTATTAGTTTGATATTATGTTTAAATCGCCAATGTTTTTTTCTTAATCATTTGAAAATAAGTTTAATTCGCCAATGAATTTTATTTTTTAGTTTGAAAAAAAGTTTTAATCGCCAACAAAATTATTTTTTCTGGTTTGAAAACAAGTTTAATTCGCTAATCAAAATATTTTATCGGTTTGAAAATAGATTTTAATCACCAATGGAAATTTTTTAGTGGTTTTAAAAAGTTTACATTTCACCAGGATTTTCCACAGACTTCTAGTGATTAGAAAATATTCGTCAATGGACATTATTTTTTTTAATGAAAACAAAAAAATTCACCACTAATATTAATATTTTTATCGGGAAGTATACAAGATTCACCGGGATTTTACACCTTCTCCGAGGGGGGGGGGTTTCTTAAAGTTTTCCCTAATCCAAAAGCCCAAATTTTGGATATAGCAATTACCAACAATCATGAACAATTTGTCAAAACTGCACAAGCATAGAAGCAATACGGAGCACATCCTGAAGCATACACTGAATACTTACATGACACTGTTTTTCCTTTTTCATTTTTCTTACAAAATTTTCTTCCACTTCATCAAGATTGTCTTCATCTGGATCTTCCACTTTTGTAGCCTTGAATGCAATTTTTGTCTTTGTTCCATTTTTTAAACCAAACTTTCTCATTTCAAATGAAGTTAGAGTACCAATCAACTGATCTTTAGTAGAAGTATTATAATCCATAATTTCCTCTATGGTAGATACCTTTTTATTGTATATATTAGGGAGAGTTTTGAGTACCTTCTTCACTATCCTAGATTCATCAATTTGTGCACCAAGTCCTCTCATTCCACCTATCATCTCATCAACTCTCTACATGTAGGATTTTATGTTCTCATCTTCGCCCATTCACACGATCTCAAATTGTGCTTCCAAGTTCTGTAACTTTGCTTGTTTAACCTTTTCATCTCCTTCATGCATCCTTTCCAACTTATTCCAAACCTCTTTAGCAGTCTTCAAATTCATAACTTTAACTAATTCAGAATGTGAATTAACAATAATAAACCTTTCCTTATTGTTGATCTCATGCGCTTTGATCTCATCAGTAGTACTTGGACCATTAGCAAGAGCAACATACTATTTTTTAATAGACTTTTCAATCTCATATCCACAGTATGCCAAATATCCTTCCATCTTCACCTTCCACAATGCATAGTTAGTTCCATCAAACCTAGGGCACTCAATAGTGATCTTGTTCACCATCTCGTACATTCCTTAAGTAGTTAAGATCTTCTCCAAGGAACCTTGCTTTGATACCAATTTTTGAACAAGACAACTGAGAGGGGGCGTGAATCAGTTGTAGCAATTTTTAACCTTTAAAACTTTCACCAGAAGTTAGATCAACTAGCATTCACAAAACCCTTACTTTGTTAATGTGTTGAATCATTAAGTGCAGAAATAGAAACTGAAAGTAATAAAACCATGCACATAATAACACCAAATTTACATGGAAAACCCAATGAGGGAAAAACCATGATGAGGATTAGCTCACAATATAAAGAATTCCAAAACCGAATACAAATGATTACTACTAGAAAGGCTCATTTCCAAGACATGACACACTTTCCAATGAGGGATCACCGCTCGAAGGGCTCAATACCACAAAATTAGAAAGAAGATAGAAGAGGATTGTTACATAGAGAAAACTATCTCAATTTAATAGATATTCCACCACAATTCACTCACACACTTGTAGATATTTTTGAAAGATAGAGTACACCTTCAACTCACTGCTTTTAGGAACTCAACACTTGAATTTCGCACTAATCTACTCAAACTCGCATCACACACACTATCTTGCATCTCACACACTATCTTGCATCTAACTTGACTCTATCTTATCTTTCACCAGCATCTCAACTTGTACTTACACCGTCTTCAACCTTGAAACCATTCCAAGGTCGACCATACACAAATTGCATTTAAAATTTTGAATTAGGTTAGTGCCAAAACATTCTATGGTGGAATTTAAAATGAGGGTGACCCATACATATTCTTAATGAGGACCTAAATAAGTCCCAACATGCCTCGAAACACTTCTATAATCTTCGTAAGTAGTGTTTAACACAAGGTCGGCCAACACCCATGTAAAACACATAAAACAATTAAGTATACACATTCTTAACACGATCCAATCTTTTCGGACAACAAAATTCACTTGAACACGACCTTATCAACTTATTCTCATAATCGCAAGTCATGAAACCAAAATTCAAAGAAATCTGGTGCAATTACATTTCTCCCAAACCACAACTAGATATATTGAAATGCACAGTTCACATACTGGTGAAAATATCTTACATTGTATGATGATCTAGAAGCCCAAATTTTGGATATAGCAACTACCAACAATCATGAACAATATGTCAGAACCGCACAAGCATAGAAGCAATACAAAGCACATTCTGAAGCATACACTGAATACCTGCATGCCACTGTTTTCCCTATATATCAAATTTTATCAAAATCACTTGGAATCCAAGTACCAAAGACATCATTCCAGCACATTACTTCACTCTAACACACCTCCAGACATAGCAACATAAGAATAACTCCATGTACTCACAACACTTCATCAACATCTCAACTATGCATGTACAACCTACAAACCTTCTTTATTACAATTTTCTCAATATCCTCGACACATACAATCACTAACCAACTTCTATGGCATCAATGACAACAACAACCAGTTGACATCAATGACAACACCTTCATACTTGCAACATATTAAGACTCTCTAATTCATCGTGTTTAACCAAAACAACTAGATTATTAGACCAAAGTATCGAAGAATAGCTAAGAATGGAAGTATAATATTTATCCCAATGAGGCAATGTCTTATTATATTCTTATCAAATAGATTTATGTTGTATTTCAATGGTAAGGTCTAAAAACATAATAATATCTTTATTATCTTTTGAAACTTATCATATTACATAATAGACCAAGAGTCATTATTATTACATAATCATTGAAAATCACATATCTTGGATAGAGGACTTTATCCTCTTGTTATTAATCAAAGGCCTTAGTGCTAGGAGGTTCTAAGATGCAGAAGCATAAAAAACTGTCATGTAGAAAATATTCTCCAATTTGGATATAAACTTATCATACATTTAATATGAGGATATGTGTGTCATATGGAAGGATAGATATATGAATGTCTATATACATACAAGCATAGGTACCATATAAAATATGCAAAGGATAACTTGGAAGAAACCTGTGAGGAATCTAGAGATTATTCAGATGGTTCTCAATTGAGTTGTCAGAAGTTAAATAATCAGTTGTGGAGTTCTTTAGGAATAGATCCAAAGAATAAACAGTTGACAATTGAAACTTTAATACAAAGAAGTAATCTTCAATTTAATTTTAATAATAGATTATTATACATATCGACATATTGTCAGTACTTTTAGATTGAGACCAGGTATGTCTAGTCGATGACACTGTGTCAATAGAATTGACTAATTGTGCACAAAATAGGAGAGTATTTACTCCCATGGTTAAAAATAAGGACTTGAATAAGTGGCAATTGCCTAGATCTTGATTGTTGCAAGAATGTAACCTGGGTATTCTAGTAAGAAGAAGATAACTAGTCAAGTCGATTATCAACTTAGAAGAAAGGACTTGAAAAAGTGGCAGTTGCCAATGCTTAGAATGTTATGTGAATGTAACATGGGTGTTCAAAGTCAAAGAGTGTGTAACCAACTTGGTTGATTAGTCGACACTAGTGAAGTCATGACTATTGAAAGAGATTATATTTGAGTTAGTTAACGTTTGGGTCAAACCAAAAGTAGAGTTAACCATAGATCAGTAAGATTTCCGAGTTGAGTTAAAGGTGGGTGAACTTACGACACCGCTTCCTTAGAAAGTGGATGATTATTTATCAAAACTTTGGCCAAAGTGTAAAAGTCGCTGCTTGCACTTATCAGTTCATTGTACTCTAGGTTTGCATAACTTGTTAGTAGTGTCATACATAGTTGGAAGGTATCCATAGTTGTATGACCATACACATTATGTAGGACACAACACTAGATACTTAGAAATACTAGAGGTTCCTATACTATGCTCTTTGTCGAAGAGTAGGGCCACTTCTAGTTAGGAAGGTGTGTGGGGACCGCCGGTTTGTGGTTGGAGGTAAAGCGCTTGGGTGATGCTCTCCCTCTGGAAAATGACATGTTGAGGCTTGTGAAATAGAAGAGTAATCCAGATAAGGATATCTTGACCTTGTTCTCTTTGTAATTATGAATTTTTTTATATGGTTATGAATTCTATTTATAAATCGTATTTGAAATGATGAGTTTCATTTACATGAAGTTTAGGTTATGTTATTTCAATTATGCAAGGTTATATGAAATTCTTATGTAGTAAGCAAAATATGTTATTGGAAAAGAAATTTTTTATGTTCGTGTTTATGAAAGCATTGAATTATTCACTTCATGAATTAAACCTACGTGAAAATTATAAGAGTATGGGTAGAGGTGTTACATATCATGTGAAGAGGTAAAATTATGTTTATTCAAAAAATGATAAAGTGGAAAATAATATTTTTATAATATGAAAATAGTTTATATTGAAAAATATATATTTTTAAAATTTTGATTTTTTTAATTATATTATATATTTTATGATGAATTTAAATTTTTTATTTCGTAGTAATATATGTTTATTTAAAATAAGTTAGTTTAGGTATTTTAAATATTATACATACTTAAATATTATGTGTTCTTATTTATATTTAGAAATAATAGTAGTCAATGTTTTAGAGTGACATCTTTTTATAGATATAATAAAAAATTTACATTTTTTTTAAAATCTAAAAAAACTATGGGAAAAATAATCTAAGTTCACCTAATTATTAGGAGCAACAATTACAAGTATAATTTTAGTTCACCTAATAAAACATAGGTAGTATTGAAATAAAAATGCTCATGAAAGATGGAGGGATACATCTATCAATGAGCATTCTAACCAATTTAATATCTCGTTGATAGTAATGCCATTCTATTGGTGTAAAATTGGCATTTAGCCAACACAACATAGAACATGAAAAAATAGTCAACCAAGCATTGAACAAATTGAGACAACATACAACATAATAATGTACAATCAAAGATCTAGGTTTTTTCTCCTCGATAATAATGACAATCTATTGGTACTCCAAGCCACACCCTACAAATATATAATCATGTAAATATACTTTAGGTTCAAAAGTATACAAATATACTCGAATTATCAGGTTACATCTTTGCAAATAGTCAAAGCTGCTTGTGTAAAAGTAGTCAAAATTCCTACTCAATCTTAAATCTGGAATCCAACATCAAATTACACGTAACAATTATTTGTCAAAATCAAATTTCTCTCCTCTTCCTCGATACCAAAATATTCTTTCTTTTTATTATTATTTTTATTATTAAATTTATTTGAAGTTTTAAACATACTCATATTTTCATCCCAACTCTTAAACTTATTGTTAAGCTAACACATATTAAAGTTATTTAACCTCCCTCCACCCATTAACACAACACAATTATAACATAATGCCAACCAACATCTTTACCTTGAGTTAAAACGTAGCAATTCGATTCATATTTATGTAGAAGTGAGAGGGACCCACCCTTATCGGAAATGGCCACAAATTCCGTATGTTAAAGCATTGGTTCCAAAAAAGAAAATAAAAAGAAGCATTCGTTGATTTATGTCTTTTTCAACTAGGTAAGTAGATATTCAAATATATCTTCAAGTAATAATGAAGAATCATATCCGATCTCCTAATGGGTTTATTGTAGTTTTCTTTGTCTTTTATATTATTTCTTTCATACACCACAAGTAATTGGGATGTGATTTGAGAGGGAGAGGATTAAAGGGAATCTCATATCACAATCTCAAAGTTTGCGTATTTCATTTGTGTCAATAAATTGTAAGTTGATAGTATTTCTCTTTTAGAATTATATACTTGTTTTTCATTGATCAAAGTTGTTAGATTATAATATAAAAGGTAGTTGAAAAAGGTTGAATAGAGTAGTATATAAAAGTTATACTTCACAATCTGATTAATCAAATTGAAATTATATACAATTTTTTATAGACAATATTATAAACAAGATCACAATTACAAATAGTTGTAAAAACAATGAATTCATAAATATAATTTCATTTGTGTTTATAATGAGAGCAAACATTCTTTTCATTGACATTCAATATCTTTCTCTCTTTATCATTTCATGTAGTTGAACAAATAGAGATGTCATTTGAAAAAAATGTCATAATTAAAGATGTATGAGCTTTCATCGTGATGATGGATCATGGAGTGTGATCCAAAACGTTGATGCAAAAATTCTCACACGATCAAATCTAGAAATAATTGAAAGAGAAAAATGTCATAATCAAACCTACTATTGAATATTTGGTTTTCATGAATGCAACAACATATCTAACTATATTAATCAAATTATTGTATAAACCAATTCCAAACAAAGAGAATTATATAGTTAACAATTTTGATGTGTTAATATGGTTTTCCTAATATTTATTGTGTGTATATTTTTCTAATTTATAATTTTGTAAGGGTATAAAATCACCCATGTTTATGAATAAATTTACTTATGTTAATAAGTAAATGTAAACAATTATATAAATATTTTTTGGTTGATAAATAAGTATAAATTTGATAATCAAATGAGAGGAGTTAATATGTAATTGTAATGCCAATGATGTGAAAAAGGTGTTCATCAAGCAAAGAATTGGTTTATAATTATTCTAACTATGTTGTATATCTAATGAAGGTCTTAGAATCCAAATAGGTATAGAAAACCCTATGGTTCAATCCTACACATAATAGGTTCAATCTCAAACACCACAAATTTGAACTCTAATGCATGGATCAAACTCGTAAAACATAGACTTCTTAAATTTATTCGCTTTGATCTCAATATTTGACTATGTTGTAAGGACTATGGTGTTTATAAAAACCTTAGATGAGCATGTTAAATTGCTAGGGTCAAGCTCTCCTAGGCCAAATCACTAGATTGAGTGATCTTATGGCTCTAGGGAAAAATTTGAAGACAACATACACAAGCATGTAGGTGGCTTATTTGCAAATGATGCAATTTTTTATTCTTTGTGTATTAGAAAAATGAAGTTTAATCTAATAATTCTCAACATGTATTTTGAATTACGAATTATATATGCATTGAATGTCTTTAAATACTAAGACATAGCAATATGCTACACAAAAGTGTACCAAGTTAGCTCATAACAACTAGAAGAAAGGAATGAAAAAGATAGATATTTGAATTTAAGGTTCATTCTTGCACATCACTTAATTGATCTTGAGTAGTAGGGAAATGATAATCTCAAGGTAGGAATCAAATATTTTGAGGTAGGTAGAAATGGTGTAATAAGAATGATGAATGTGTGGGAATGGGTGTAAATGGGAGTAAATGAAGATTGATAGGGATTAGGACATGAGATGAACCTAGCACAAGAGCAAGCCACTTTCAATGTATAATTGCATTGAACATATTTCACCAAGGTTGACACAAACTAAATGAGAAATGTTATGGATATATAATGTTTTGTTAGAACATAATGTTATTAGGGGTCATAACTTTATAAAATTTAGAGTTTTTTATAATATAAGGTTATAAAACCTTATATATTATATATTTTATTAAGCATATCTCATTTAAAATAATTATAGTCTAATAACTATTAGATTATTAATCATTTATGAATGGTGGTTATTGAATAGGTGTGACTAAAACCTCTTCAGATATTTTCCACCCTTTCTCCTATATTTAAGAAGGTTCTCTCTTAATTGAGAGTGTGTAAATTTGCAAATGCATAATGAATGATATCACTATGCACAAGAGGTATTATTGGCCATGTGGAAGTATGTAGAGGAGTCTCCCCATGTTCAATCTATTTTTTAATAGACTATGTTGTGTAAGTTATAATAAAAAGATGCTTTATGGGGTTTTTTACCTGAAAGGGTTTTCCCAATGTATATCTTGTGTAATGTATAAAATCTATCCTTGTATGATTCTCATTTTATTTATTTTATGTTTTTTTATAATGATTAGTATCCTAAGATCCTAATTTCTAATCATTTCACTATTGAATTTTCTATCCACTTTGATGTGCTTGTGAATCTTTTATGAACATGCATTTCAAAGTATATGAGCATTCTCAATGATCCATAATCCAACTAAGATACTCCTAGTTATCTCACCAATTACTAATACTAGCTCTTTAACTACTCAAAACATCCTTCATTCTTTTAAAATAAGAATTATTGTCCTTCAAATAATATATCATTCATAAATAAACATACAAAAATCAATACAAGGCATTAAGAAACATGAAACAACAAAAAAAACTTACCAATGATCTAAAACGTAATATTTTGGTTTGGAGATACCCTATAAGGGATAAAACTCTAGTTTGAAACATGAATAAGGAAGTCCCTTTCCATCTTTACTATAACTATCCAAGTATAATTAAGAATGATTTGTGTAGGTTTGAACATGACCAATATAACTCATCAACAAGTTACACGAGACAAATCATACATCTCTAGATTGTTAAGTTCTAATATAGTCCATTCAAATGACTTAGAATATATCAAATGCTTACTTTGAAGATAAATAATATTTAACCATGCATAGGCATGAAAACATGCTTAAGTATTTGCACATCCATCAAGGATTGAGGTATGAAAACCAAGACTTGCATTTGGAAATGAGTAAGCAAAAATCTTCAAATTCTATGCTTGATATTCACAAAAACAAGTTCATTGTTTCATGGTGATGTCTTCACCACTTCATAGAACACAAACACTACAATAAAAGACTTTGCATATGTTGTTATCCTTATCATTCTATCACTTTTTTAATCAAATTATGAATTTGATGCTATGCACCCTTTTGATGTCATATAATATTATTTTTATGATTATGTTTATTGTGATATTTCACCTTCATTATTTCCTAATTGTTATGAAGTGTTAGTAATAGAATTTTACAAATAGATCATTATTGTAAGTTACATTAATCTCAAATAATATTTTGTTATTTAATTATTAACAATTAAATTTTAATTTAATCACATCTTTTACATTTACATATTGATTATGTTGATGGTTAGAGAGACATAATCTTTACATATGATTAAATTGATATAACTTTATGAGATGAATTATTTCTTATATGATTTTTCATGTATTGGCTTATCGTATTATTTCTTAATTGATGCAAAAACATCTCAAGTCTATAGGAAATCCTATATGAAGAAAAAATTATTTATTTTCATGTTTGTTTTATTTTGTTTTGTGATTATTTTCTAGTCTTTTAAGTCATTTTATAATATTGTGCAAAAAATTACAACACTACATTTATATTTCTCTATTTTCAACTTCAATAATCATTTCCAAGTGTATTATAGGTTTTCTACCATATTTCAATTTATTTAAAGATATATTTTGTTGTGCTCTAGAACATGAGGCTAATAGAAGGTTGGTTCAATTTCATGGAACTAAGGATGAAGTTCTTCTAGTGCTCATTTGTATCTCAATGAAAAGTTAACTACATTAGAACAATTATGAATGGTAGTGGTAGAAGGATAGAAGATCCAATATTATGAAATTTGAAGCTATATCTTTATTTAAAACTCTCTTGCCTAACTTTACAAATAGGAACCCAAAGACTTAAAAAGAGAGTATACAACACCTTCAAACATATTCCATGGGAAATGAATGTTTCCTTAAGCAATCCATTCAACTTGGCAGTAGTTCACATGATATTTTTTCTATGACTAAGCATAAATATCCAAGTCCAAATTGTTTTCTTTCTATTTCTATGACTAAGCATAAATCTCCAAGTCCAAATGGTTTTCTTGCTATTCTTTGTCAATTTTTGGCTAACCATTGATGAAGAAGTGAAAACTTGGTATGATCTCAAAAATTTAAAATATGATTAAGGAAATAAAATGGACCTTTTCTTCTTTAGTCCCTGAAAAAATGGATGCCAAGACCAATGATTTTTGACTAATTTTCCTTGCAATATCATTTACAAAATTATCACCAAATATATGGCGAAAAGATTCAAAACCTTTCTCCCCAACACCATCTCTCTAAAACAAGGTGGTTTCATTGAGAAGAATAAAATTTTGGATGGTTTATGTGTGATATAAACATGTGAATTATTTTAATCCCTCATCTTATCCAAGGAAAAATAATTATAATTAAACTAGGCATTTTAAAAGTTTCTAATGGGTGAATTTGGAGCTTCTAAAAAGGTCCTTAAATTTTTTATTTTTAATAATGATTGATGTCAATGGATATGGAGCTGTATCTCCATTCCTCACTTCTCTATTCTAGTCAATGGTACCCTAGTTGGTATTTCTCCTAGCTTAAGAGGCTTAAAATAAGGTGATCCAATTGTAGTGTCAAAAATTCCATACCCTCAAAAATTCCATACCCTTGTAATCTCACCTAGGTTTTGTATCCACTTTGATGTCCATTCTCTTAGTGTTTTTCTAGGCTCATTCCATTCCTTGCATCAAATTATTCCTTCTCAAAGTGCTCATACTTCCTTTCTTGTGGTCACATTTTTATGTTTCTTTTGTGTTCACCCTATATTTTTCTATTCTCTCATCATTTTTTAGCATAAATTATTTGGACACTAGCACTTCATGTGGACATTTATGCTTTGCAATAGAATCCTACAATAATTTATCATTTGAAGGCCATTTATAAGTATTTTTCCACTTTTCACCTTCCCAAGTCAACAACAACATAAAATGATTCTAAACAACTTGTCAACCTCTTCCTATTCCCTCCCCTTCTCATTTTGAACAAATATATCTCTTGGCTCTCATAGCACTCTCAATCTCCCACCCAATACTCTTTACAACATGTGGGAGCTAAAAATTAGCTCATGCACCCTAATACCACCTACAAAACAAAATATAACCTTCTACAAGAGAGTATGACAATAAAATAACTTGCTTGATGATGAAGACAAAAAATCACTCGTTCGATTTCTCACCCAAATTTGCAAAATTATAGATTACGCATGACTCCCCAGTCAATTAACATTTAAATTGAAATTTTCATTTGTCAATTTCAATTGGTTCAAGATTACACAACATTAATTTACTTTTACATCATCATACATTCAAATTTAAAAGAAAATCAAATATATTTATTCATCCTGAATTCATGGAACATACATTTACAATTCTTGGGAAGCTCCATTGCCCCTCTATTTTCCTCTTCATTCTAGCTCTATCTTATTCTCTATTCTCTCATCATTGTCTTATCTCTATTAACCTTCAACCATTCAATCCTTCCCTCATACTATATTGATTCCCATCTTCAAGAAACACTTTTAATGCATTTATTCCATATCATATGGCTTTTAGTTTTGATTGAATGTCTGAAATCAATCTTTGATCTTCCCCCTCAACCAATTTTTTAGGCTGAGTCATACTTTGATCACATGGAAATGATAGGGAAGGAAGCTTAGTAAGTGAAATGAAAAGTTGCAATACCTTCGACAAAGCTATCGAGGAGTAGAGTGGTGGTTTAGTAAGGGTAATCAGATTATTTCTGAATCTCTTAAATGTCTCCAAAGGGAGAATGCTTCAAGGTTTGAGATTGAAGAGGAAATCATCTTTGTTGAGAAAGAGGAAAGGATATGGAGTTAGTACACAAATGAAATCAAAGCAATGATAAGTTTTGGGATGGAAAAGTTAGTTGTAGAGCAAACCATACCTAATGTTGTTGACACTTGTTGCATTATCTAGAATAAGAGTGTAGAATGGAAGTTGCAAGTCATGAGGCAAGGCTTATAGAAATTCCAAGAGATCCCAACTAAATGCAACACGATCTTAGAATAGCTTCTTAAGAATCTTGTCACCCTTGGATTGCAGCTTAACAAGGGTGGAGATGGAAATGATGAGAATGATACAATCTTGGAGAATGACTTCCAAAAAATAGTTGGTGGGATTTTCAGTTCCCAGTATTTCAATGTAGAACATCTGAGAAAGTTTAGCTACTTGGACCTTATCCTATCCTAGGTGATTGGACTCATGAAGAATTATGATCAGAGAATTGAAGTTGTTTGAGATAGCCAGCTGGTGTGGAGGTTACGAATGGGAAATATTTAACTATTCCCCAACATAAGGAGTTGCTACCCATCGTAAAGGCTTTCCAAGCCCTATGAAAAAAACTCACTGGATCTAAAAAATTATGAAGTCAAGCACCACCATCTTAAATTTTCAATTGCTCTTTTATTTTTTGAAAATAATTTACAATTTTAGTTAGTTATGGGCAAGAAAGAGAAGTGGTTACTCATCCACTTATTTATATGTTTATTTTTGGAACATATACTCTCTAGAAATAATTTGCAAAGACCTGATATTGTATTGATTTGAATACAATTCTACTTGAATATGAATTAAAATCGCTAGTTGTTTGTGTGCATCTAGTTTATGGGGATAATTTGATATTCTTAAAATCTGTGTGTTTAATTTTATCTATGATGTTTATGATTATTCCTATGTGTGAGTATATGAATTTATCTATGTAATCAATTTCACTTTTCAAATAATATTGGGCTTATAATTTATCATCGTTTCATCTTATGCAAGTTGGTCTTTATGCCAGTATCTTTACTATCTTTCCTTTGCATCTGATATCAAAAATCTTTCCCATATCAAGTTCTGCCTTTCCTACTTTCAGGTTAAAAACATACAATGTGTTTATTTCATTTTAGTTACATTCATTTAATATCATATAAGGGATCCATACCTTTCAATTCAGAGGATAATTACTTTCCTAAAGAGGGTTATTATCCAGAGCTATTGTGACAGAGGAACCTTTCTTGGGAAATAAATCTACATTATCCCAAGGTGCCCAATCTATTAGCCAACAAATTTTTGTCAACTCCACTAGGGATGAATGAGTTAAGATAATATTTGAGTTTCCTTATCTAGGTTATACATATTGAACATTTTAAGCCCATCCCAGATTCTCGAAGATTTACTAAGGGAGAAAGAAGTAGGGGCATTTTTGGATTCTATTTTTGAGTCTTTATAGAGAAGTAATTTCTCTTACATTATCCCTTCCTAAAGAAGAGTTGGGGCTAGGACTAGACCCACCTCTCCAACTAGGACACCCCCATATTATTCTACTTCTCAAGCCTTGGTATTACATGAAACTATCCTTTTGGTAGTTATAAATTTCCCTCATAATATGGCTAATCAACCACCCATTCCATGGGGAGTTGCTATTGGTCCTTTGAGTCTAGGGAACAATCTATGTGACCTACCTAAAGGCTCTCATAAAAATTTACCTAAGTTCAGGGATGATGGGAAGATTTCACCTAAGGAGCATATTGATTCCTTCTTCACAGCTTGCAGTGTGCTTGGGGTCTAAGAAGAAGATGTAGTGATTAGGATTTTTGTAGAATCTTTAGTAGATGTTGCAATGTAATGTTTCTACCAACTATTGTGTGGTTCAATCAATAATTGGGATAATATGAGGAGTAAATTTCAAGCCAGATTTAAAAGTGTTGATGATGATCTCTCTTTGATAGCTCAGGTTATGCAAATGAAGAAGGGGTCAAGCAAACCTATGAGAAAATTTGTTGCTAAATTTAATAGGCCAGTATCTCAAATTGATGCTAAAATACCATCTAAAGAGATGCAAAAGTGTTTCTTTATCAATGTGCAACACCCAAATATTGGATTACTCCTAAAGAGACAACTAGTGAATACTTTATAGCCCACACAAACCTTCGCCATTGAATTAGAAGATGATTTCATCACAGTCAAGAAATGGAAAAAAGAGATGCATACACACAAGTCACGACCAACTACTTATTAGATCCTATGATACAAAGACTGGTGAATGATATTATTGCTCTTAAAAGGTAATTGCCTAAAGGAAAGCAACCTTATCAAGACATCTCAAGAAAGGAAAATTATCAGCCTAGAAATAAGGCTCTTCCCCTACCTCCAACCCAACAGAGGTTGGTGATAGAAGATCCTCATGGAGACAACAAGAAGAATAAATGTGTGCCTTCCACCTTACATTTGATCATGATGGATCAGAATGTCTTGAGATGGAAAAATTTATGCAAATGACTACTATGAAGGAAGTCATTGAAGATGTTACTGAAGAAGGTAATTCTTCCAATCAGTATGGTGAACTAAAGTACCTCGAGTTTGAACCTAATGATGATAGAGGAGGAGAGATCTACATCATTTTGGACGAGCCCACCTATGTCGTTGTCACAAGAGTTCAAAAAATACTAATAAAAAAGGTACTCCAAATTCTCTAAAATTTTTGCTTACCAAAGCTAGTGCCATTTCAAAAAATGAAAATATGTCACACACAATTACAGAAGATTCTTCTAAGCCCTCAAATCTCCCACTTGCTGAAAATCTACTAGAACTTTTGATATTGTTGAATTCGGTAAAAATTCTAAGGTGCAAATTTCAAAAGCAGAATATTTGTAGATGAATCCTAAGGAGTTGGATAGACTAATCAAGTATGTTAGGCTAGGGTAGTCTAAGTACCATGCGGGATTAGATGAGAAAATGATTAGTTCTTAAGACTCAACCACTAATGTAGTGTCCAATAGTAAAATGTCCTCATCATGCACCTTTGAAGATAAACCTGTAATGCCAAGAAAGTGCACAAGACAAGATCAAAAGCAAACATGAAATGCTAAATCTAAATGCAAATCTAATGCTAAGCAATAAAGAACAAAGGAAAGTAAAACGTAAACAAACTGAAACAATCTCACCAAATTGCTACATATTTCCATGATTCATCTCGATTGCCCTTCTCCATTTTGCTGTTGTAGTATAATTGCCCTCAGATTTTTAATAATTCATGCAAGTATAGCCTATGATAGTGATTTAGCAAAACATTGAAGATTTAAGATAAGTTCTCTCAAAAGTCATAAGATTTCGCAAGTTTTTGAGAGATATTGGAATGAAGAATGACAAATCAATTTATAGAAAATTGATTATTCAAACGATAGGCCGAGATCAAAAGATCAATGGACGGTTGAGATTGACTGATTAGACATGCATTATGATAACTGTCAGTGATGACATGAGTGATACAAATTAGAAATAGAATTAAAGATTAAATAAATGATTTAATTTTCAAGTTTGGTATTCGAAAACAGAAGAATTATCTTTGCATGACAAAGATGAATATGGATAAAAGCAACTCTTGTTCAAATGCACGCACAAGGTTTAATTAATTAAATAGGAATATTTAATTAATCTGCATGTACATGCAAATGAGTTAGAACTAGACAATTGAATGATTTGACGAAGAGATTAATCGAGAACGCCACTCAGACATTAAATCAAGAGTTAAATGAGCGATTAAAATAGATGTTGAGTCAAGTAAAAGTGAATACTTAGATAACTCACATAATTATCTGTTGAAAAACAAGGTGAAGAAAGCTTGCAATATGAACTTAAATGTGTGAATGAAAATATGAAATATGAAGATTAACCTTAGCCTTAGTGTGAAGAAAAAATGAGAGAGAGAGATAGAACAATATAACACATGCAACAACAGATTTACGTGGAGAAACCCCGAAGGGAAAAAACTCCACAATCGAAAGAGAGGCAAGTATATTATTGATAATCTTCAATATTACATGCAGCAATAGACTTCTCTTATCATTCCCTGTAAATCCAGCAGCACCCTGTTACCCTTGCAAAACTGAATTCTTAATAACACTAGCTCAAGGCCCCAATTTATAGAGATTTGTGAGGATGAAAACCACCATGGTTTCACCAAACAATAGGCAGCAATACCACCTAGAAAAACCCACGCCTCCCTTGACATGGTCAAAATACCAAAATAGCCTCTTACAGATGTCTTACAACTGGCCATAAGGCATCTTTTATGCATGGGCCGGGTCTAAAAATAGCATATCTTATAGGGAATCAATATATCTGCCATAGTAGCATCTTATGACAACTTGCATGCATGTCATAGATGCTCTTACAACACCCTATTTTGACCCACAACCTTATTTTAGAAGATTCCAAGGTGGGACGCCTAGCTAATTTGTCCTTTTCCATAAGGATAAATGGTAACGGTAACACTGCATTTACATAGTCTCTTTCACCACTGTTGGTCAAACAATTTCACCTCTTATGGGTAAATGTACAAAACACTTTAGGAGAATAATAAAATAAAGGATTTACAAGGTTGATGACACCTAAATCCTAACATTCTCCCACTTGACATCATACATTGTAAATTACACCCATAGAGATACAATTACATAGAATTAAGTATAGTGATCAAGGCCCATGGCCTTTCTGCACCAAGAGAACTTTTCTGTGGTAGACTGGCTTCGTAAGAGAATCTACAACATTATCCAAAGTGTCAACTTTTTTCAATCAAGACTTGCCCATTCTCAACCATTTCTCGCACAAAGTGATATTGGAACATCAACATGCTTAGTACGAGCATGATACATAGGATTTTTAGCCAAACATATGACACTCTGATCACATCCGATCCTCACTATCCTGTAATCAAAACCAATACCATTACCAAGTCTCTGTAACCAAACTGCCTCCTTAGAGGCATGTGTAGCAGCCATATACTCTGCTTCAGTGGTAGACAAAGCAACTGTAGGTTGTCTTTTACTCATCCAACTCACTGCTCCTCCAAACAAAGTAAACACATAGCCACTAGTGGACCTTCGACTATCCAAGTCACCTGCCTAATCTGCATCAACAAAACCCTGTATGTCCAATGACTTATCAATATTGTTAGTACCATGATAAACCAAACAGTAATCAGAAGTGCCTTGCAAATATCTGAATACCCTTTTGACAAAAGTCCAATGTTCTTTACCAGGGTTAGACATAAACCTGCTTAGAGCTCCCACTGCTTGGGTTATATCTGGTCTAGTACAAACCATTGCATACGTTAAACTACCGACAACACTAGCATAAGGAACTTTAGAAATTTCATCAATATCATCATCCAATTTAGGACACATGTCTAAACTCAACTTAGTACCAATAGGAAATGGAATATTTACTGGTTTACAGTCCTGCATATTAAACCTTTGTAAAATAGTGTTAACATACTTGCTCTGACTTAACCAAAGCTTTATGTGAATCCGATCCCTAATGATTTCCATCCCAAGAATATATTTATCAGCCCCTAAATCTTTCATATCAAATGTGCCAGAAAGCTGAGTTTTAAGTTCCCTAATCATTGCCTTATTGTTACCAATGAACAACATATCATCCACATATAAGACAATAATCAGTATCTGATCATCAATAACTTTAAAATAAACACAGTGATCCTCATCACTTCTAACAAAACCCATATTTAATGCAAATGCATCAAACTTCTGGTACCACATCCTAGGTGACTGTTTCAAACCATATAGAGACCTCTTTAACCTGCAAACCAAGTGTTCTTTTCCTTTCACAACAAAACCGTCAGGCTGTTGCATATAAATTTCTTCCTCTAGATCCCCATGCAAGAAAGCAGTTTTAACATCCATTTGTTCTATTTCTAAATCATAAGCAGCAACAATGGATAAAATGAATCTAATAGAGGTTAACTTAGCAACAGGAGAGAATATTTCACCAAAATCAACTCCCTCTCTCTGGGAGTAGCCCTTGGCCACTAATCTGGCCTTGTACCGTTCCAACTTTCCGTCTGCACCAAACTTCTTTTTATATATCCACTTACAACCAATGGCCTTTCTTCCTTTGGGCAAACTAACAAGATCCCAGGTGTCACAGTTTTTCAAAGACATCATCTCATCATGCATGGCCTGCATCCAAGACTCACATTCTTCTGAAGAGAGAGCCTCCCTGAAAGATCTAGGTTCATCATCAGTACATAACAAAGCAAATTTACAACGAAAATCAGGTGGGCTATACCTGTCAACTGGATTTCGTTGTCTTGTGGATCTTCTCAAAGGTGGAGTAAGAGGTTCCTCCTCATGTTCATCCTCATTGTTTTCAACTTCTTCTGTTACAACGGATTCGTCAGAACTCTCTTCTTCTTCTCCATCTTCTTGTCCATATCTCTGTTCTTCCACATGTGCATCTTCTTGCTTAGCTTCAAAATGCACTATTTTTGACTTTTCCTTTGGTTGCACATCTTCAGAGTTAGCTCTAAATTCCTTGAAAATAACATCTCTAGAAAATATCATCTTTCGTGTTAGTGGATTCCAAAGTTTATAACCTTTAACATTTTCACCATAACCTACAAAGATGCATTTATGAGATTTGGGATCCAATTTAGACCGCTTCTCTTGAGGCACATGAATAAAAGCCTCACAACCAAAGACCCTTAAATGTGAAACTGAAGGCTTTTTACCCAACCACATTTCATAAGGAGTTTTATCAACAAGAGCTTTACAAGGAGATCTATTAATTAAATAACAAGCAGTACCAATAGCCTCTGCCCAAAAGCATTTATCTAACTTAGCACTACTTAACATGCTCCTAGCTCTTTCCATTAATGTATGGTTCATTCTTTCTACTACCCCATTTTGTTGGGGTGTGTAAGGTGTAGTATTTTGCCTAACAATTCCTACATGTTTGCAAAACTCATCAAATTCCTTAGAACAATATTCACCCCCATTGTCAGATCTCAATACTTTTATCTTATAATCTGTTTGCTTTTCAACCAATGCCTTAAATTCCTTAAATTTGGTGAAAACTTCGGATTTTGAATGCATAAAATAAATCCAAGTATATCTTGAGTAATCATCAATGAAGGAAACATAATAACAAGATCTACCCAAAGAATCTGTATCCATTGGACCACACACATCCGAATGAATAAGTTCTAACAATCCATTAGCTTTATTAGTTCCTTTAGGAAATAATGACCTATTTTGTTTACCAAACACACAATCCTCACAGAAATCATTTTTATCAATAGAATAATCAGAAATACCATCTACTAGTTTCTTATCAAGTATGGTCCTAAGACCTTTTTCACCAATGTGACCCAATCTATGGTGCCACAACATACATGCATTTTCAGCGCTAGTTACAAAAGAGGAGTTACAAAAAGTAGAGGCATGTAGCATAAATAAATTCCCTGTCCGAGATCCTTTAGCAACCACCAAACTTCCCTTTACCATCCTGCAACCAGACTTGTCAAATGTCACATGCATCCCAGAATCATTCAACTTGGAAACTGAAATTAAACTTTTTGTAAGTCCTGGAATATGTAAAACATCATCAAGGGTTTTAACCCTCCCATCACTGAAACACAATTTTACCTTTCCTTTACCAATAACCTTTTGTGAGCTATTATCACCCATGAAGACCTCTCCTCCATCATATTCTTTGTATGTAGAAAACCACTCCTTATGAGGAGTCATATGGAAGGAAGCACCTGAATCAATAAGCCAAGCATCATTACAAACTGTGTTAGCTGAAATAATCAAAGCATCAGAATCACCGTTATCAGAGGACTTTTCCATGGAGGAATCTGCATTCTTTTTCTTGTTTCTACATTCCTTCTTCACATGTCCCCGTTTACCACAGTTCCAACACTTCACTCTGCTCTTTCCAGGGGTCTTAGATCGTCCTTTAGACTTATCCTTCTTCTTATCCCCTTTAGGCTCTTTCTCCTTGGGCCTACCTCGCACATGCAAGGCATCTTGGGAGCCACTGCGCATGGTCTTTCTCCTCATCTCCTCTGAAAGAAGTATGGGAATAATAGTATCCAACTTAGGTTCTGCACCACCACTTGTTATAGCAATAACTAAATTTTCCCAAGATTCTGGCAAAGAGCAAATCAATAAAATGCATTTATCCTCATCTTCTATTTTAACATCAATAGATGCAAGCTGACTTATAATCAAATTAAAAGCATTCAAATGTTCAGCAATAGATTCACCATCCTTCATCTTTAATGAATACAAACATCTTTTGAGATACAACTTGTTAGACAAACTCTTAGTTTGGTAGATTTCACCTATCTTCCTCCAAAGCTTGTATGTTGTGTCTTCTGAAGAGACATTCAGGAGGACAGAATCTGTGAGACACAACCGAATAGTCCCTCGAGCCTTCTTGTCTAACTTATTCCAATCTTCATCTGACAAGGTTGAAGTAGATGGCTTCTTTTCAACTGAAACTGGTAACCACTGATCTCTTTCCTCAAGAAGGTCCTCCACTTTCAACTTCCACATCTCGTAACCAGTTCCATTGAACTTCTCAATATCTAGACGTGAGGTGGAGGCCATGGTATGCAATCTTTCACAAATCTGCAAAACCCACAACACAAAAGCTCCCACTGCAGCAAAAAACCTTCAACACTCTAAAAGGAAAGCGTCCCTTCCTTAACAGAACCGTTAGCTCTGATACCAAATGTTGAAAAACAAGGTGAAGAAAGCTTGCAATATGAACTTAAATGTGTGAATGCAAATCTGAAATATGAAGATTAACCTTAGCCTTAGTGTGAAGAAAGAATGAGAGAGAGAGATAGAACAATATAACACATGCAACAACAGATTTACGTGGAGAAACCCCGAAGGGAAAAAACTCCACCACCGAAAGAGAGGCAAGTATATTACTGATAATCTCAATATTACATGCAGCAATAGACTTCTCTTATCATTCCCTGTAAATCCAGCAGCACCCTGTTACCCTTGCAAAACTGAATTCTTAATAACACTAGCTCAAGGCCCCAATTTATAGAGATTTGTGAGGATGAAAACCACCATGGTTTCACCAAAAAATAGGCAGCAATACCACCTAGAAAAACCCACGCCTCCCTCCTTGACATGGTAAAAAAATACCAAAAATAGCCTCTTACAAATGCTCTTACAGCTGTCATAAGGCATCTTTTATGCATGGGCGCCTGGGGTCTAAAAATAGCATATTCTGTCATAGGGAATCTGTCATACTGTCATAGAATCTTATGACAACTTGCATGCATGTCATAGATGCTCTTACAACACCCTATTTTGCCCCACAACCTTATTTTAGAAGATTCCAAGGTGGGACGCCTAGCTAATTTGTCCTTTTCCATAAGGATAAACGGTAACGGTAACACTGCATTTACATAGTCTCTTTCACCACTGTTGGTCAAACAGTTTCACCTCTTATGGGTAAATGTACATAACACTTTAGGAGAATAATAAAATAAAGGATTTACAAGGTTGATGACACCTAAATCCTAACATTATCTAAATATAGAGGAATGCGTTAAAATAGAATTCATGAATTAAATAATTCATTTAATTCAAGATTTGATATTTGAAGAATGATTAAATAAATAATTTTTTTTTAATTAAGTGATGAAGGGATTTAAATGAATAATTAAATAAATAAAGAATTTATTTAATTATAGTTGAAGAATGATAAAGAGTAAATTAAATAAGGATTTATTTAATTTAACAAGAAGGATAAGGTTAATTAGTAACATAATTAAATAGTTTGTGTGCGGTTCAACGCATGTGGAAATTTATGAACCACATTTGAAATTTTGCATCACATTTTGCATTTAGAATAGCCGCATTTGTTTATTTTGAAATGCATTTGAATATTTCTCAACGCAATGTGAATTTTTCAACGCATATGAATTTAGTGTAACGCATGTGATATAATTAGCCGCATTTGAAAAATAACAACGCATATGAATTTTATGCACCGCATATGTTAAAGAGCGATGCATGTGAAAAATAAGGACGCATGTGCAAAATAACGACACATTTGAATTTTAGTTAGTATAGTCAATTTTCCCTAGAATAGATGATTGATGCTGACATGAGGCATGTATAATGCCATTGCAGGTTGTGCTAGACACGATATATACACGGGAGTCGAGACCGACGATGTTTTGAATCAAAGATAGTTTGCGGCCAACAAAGCGACGGATCCTATGGCACCTAGGTCTACTTCACGTGACAGACATGCCCCAAATTCGGGTGAATCAGGGATTATTGACAGCTTTGTGTGAGTGGTGGCACTCGAAGACATCGTCTTTCCACCTACCGACTGGAGAGGCCATTGTTACCTTAGAGGATGTCTATAGAATCCTCAGACTTCCTATTAGAGGCACACGAGTGACGTATGATACCCAGAGGGGTGCAGCTGAGATGTGCAGATACTACCCACATGCGAACATTAGGCAGTTAGGATTTGACAACTATGAGATTAGGTGGCATGTGTTGGCTCAGAGGTATAGGCAGCTAGACTATCTATTGTGTACATTGATAGGTGGCATAGTACTTCCTGACCACTGAGGTCATGGTTTTCCTGTGGGGTGGGGGGAGATGCTAGTAGGCATACTAGAGCATCGAGTGGTGTATGCTTGGGGTTCATGTGTGCTCGGAATGTTATACTTTCATTTGCATGATATTTCCTACCGAGAGGCACAGTCCATGAGTTGTGGTACCATGCTCCTGATGGTATGGGCATGGGAACACATTGCCATTTTTTGGCCACCTGTGACAATTGATCTTCCACATGGAGCTCCTTATGCCTTCCTCTATGTGGGGGCTAACACTCAGCACCACATAGGAGATACCGGTTATTTCAGACATGCCATAGACACTATGGAACAGTTTACATGGAGACCACACTTGGGCTGTGCCAAGTGGTCAGACGAGGATGAGCATTTGCTGTTTTGCCGACAGACACAGTTCTTAGTTGGCGGACAGTGTCACATGTCCACATTATAGAGCATCAGTTGCCAGATCGTGTCCTGCGGCAGTTTGGAGAGGTGCAGGATGTGCCTAGAGGACGGGCAAAGTTTATGAGATCATCGCGAGAGGTCCCCCTATGGGGTCCAGAGATTCTTGTTGCCACAACAAAGGCCGACATTGATGCACTACAGGTAGATCCATGGGGATGGAGGGATGGACCAACAGATCCAGGGACCACAGATGAGTATGATCAGTGGTGGGCAATACACAGACCAATTCTGCTGATAGATCCAGAGCAGCTAGCGCTGGTAGAGCGGCGAGGGATAGGTCCATGAGGCAAGCGTGGCAGAGGTAGAGGTTGGGGAGACAAAGGAGGCTGTGGTGATGGAGGAGATGATGGCTGAGGTGGACAACACGGAGGTAGGAGAGGGAGACATGGTCAAAGGGGATGAGGGCCACCATTGTCACCAATCCGTGAGGAGGGATGAGGAGAGGAGGATGTGGCCATGCCAGACATTGGGAGAGGAGGGGAGGAGGTGGATGCTATGATAGGTGGAGAGGAGGTGCAGCCTATAGAGGTGGCTATTCCAGACATCTCGGCAGAGGAGGAGGTAGGTACCAAGGAGGCAGGCAGAGAGGAGGCAAAGATTGATGCTTTGGGTTTATTGGGCACCTACCAGGAGGATGATGAGGAGGATGATGATCATGAGAGAGAGATTCAGGATTAGATCCTTGAGGAGTTAGATGAGGAGGAGGATGGGAGAGTGAGGGGTAGACAGGATGAGATAGGGGCAGTGGATCCGAACACAGATACATTACATGCTCAGGTTGCATCCTTGGAGGAGCAGATGAGAGTTCTGATGTCAGACAGGGATGTGTATCGGATGGAGAGGGACAAAGCGGTGATGGATAGAGATCAGGCTATAGCTCGATGACAAGAGATAGAGCAGAGATTCTCAGAGCTCAGAGCCTTATGTACTGGGCCATTAGTTGCCTTTGCTAGAGAGCTAGTCAGAGCTGGGGAGAGAGAGAGATATTATCGAGATCTTTATGAGGCAGAGGTTCCGCCAGATAGATGGGCTCCCAGTTTCTCAGAGGCACATAGTAGCAGGTCCCAGACTAGGACCCACACTAGGACATTTAGCATAGAGGAGGTGGAGCAGCCTCGCAGAGTAGGTCTGTATGATAGACCTCCCTCAGCTCATAGGTCATCGGGTTCCCATCATCATTCCTCCACACACTCCAGGCATGATAGCAGTGGCAGTTTAGGATAGGGGTACTTCTTGAGATGCATCGGGACATTGGATTATGATCCTATACCCTACGGGCTTCCATGTATTATTGATACATTATGACATTGTGATGTGACACGGTTGAGCGAGAGAGATATATATATATGATTTTGGCGGTGATTATGCATTTCTATGTATTAATTATGTCGTTGTTTATTTGTACATGTGATGTTTATATATGGCATGCTTATGTGATTGATGATGATATCTATTTTATGGTGTGTATATGTAGCTAATGATATAATGTTGATTCTATATGATGTATGCGATTTATAAATTATGAGATGCAATATGATGTTATATGTATAATGCTGGCTACATGTGATGCTTATACCAATGTAATATGATGCATATATTTATAGTTGCTTTGTACATGGAATGCTTATGGTATGTATTATTTGATGATGAATTTCTATTATGCCATGATGATCTAGATATGAAATATGCCTATATGTATATATTTTTCTAACATGTACGTTGATGCAGGATGATGTATAATGTTTTGTGTCATAGGACTCCGTCATAATGCAAGAAAGAAGAACTGTTAGTGCAGAAAGAAAGATCGAGAAAGAACTAAAGACAGGAGATAGATGTTAGTATTAGCAATCTTCGATGTTTTGCTGTATCACAAAAGGTATTTGTACTTTATCATCATTGGGCGGGACTAATACAAATGGAGAAAAACACCATGATATGATATAAATCAAGGTGTGCAAGGTCATCCACTTGCTAATAACAGACAGTCACAGACAAGGATTGTCATTAACTCATACTAAGGGCACAAGTTGCCCCAGTCTTTTTGTCAGGACAAACCACAAACAACAAACAAAGTAAAAGACGGGTCATGAGACGTCATTGCTCCTCTAAATCCTTCATGGGACATCCTTGAGGAAACTAGTAACACGACTCAAAATCAAATGTAAAATACAATCAACAGACAACAGTCAAAGAAAATAGAATTCTGATACATCATTGCTTCTCTAAATCCTTCATGGGACATCCTTGAGAAAGCTAGTAACATAATTCCCATGATAAAGTCAACTGAAAAGATAAGATAAATAAGTCAAAAAGTCAAAAAGCCAATAAAATATTTGCCAAAACTTGATTTGTTTGTTTGATTTGTTTTGATTGATAAAAGGATTGATTGATAGAGCCTAATTTCAAGAGATACACATACCAGATAAGACTTTGAGTCTGGTTTTGATGTTATGACTATTTGTATAAGGCATGAAAAAGCATGGTTTCAGAAAGACATGTATCGTATAAGATGTTGAGTTAGATGCCGTTGATGTGATAACCTATGTAAGGCTATGTTTGATTGTTTGACAATGTCGATTATGCAGGAAGGACTCATCCTATATAAGACATAGATTGTTTTGTTGATATCAGTATTTAGGAAGGAATCATCCTGAACAAGATACAGGTTGATTTCCATGATGATGATGTCTGTTTCTAGGAAGGACACATCCTGTAGCAGACATTTGTTGATCTGTTTTGATTGTTTTATTTGGAAAGTTTGATTTGACTTAGAGACATTGCTAACTTGTTCACCAGATTGATGCATGACTTGAGATGATGCATTGACAATTGATTGTGTGTGACGACAAAACCCTAAAGGACTGACCTAGTGCAGCCTCGGGGCTCATCGATTGATGGCCTTGCCTACGTTATACATGCAGAGACCTCGTAGTTCAACTCGACTTGACTAACAAGATTGACTACAAATAGAAGACATGTGTGAAAATGAATGCGACGAACCCTAATAGACTGACCTAGTGCGGCCTCGGGGCTCATCGATTGATGGCCTTTCCTACATTATACATGCAGAGACCTCGTAGTTCGACACGACCAATGACCTTGTCATATAGACATATGGATTAAATCATGAATTTATACAGACAAACCTAAACGGATTGACCTAATGCCTCGGGGGCACATCGGTAGATGGCCTTGCCTACGTCTAGTCACAGAGGCAACGTAGTTCGACAAACGATAAAAACTAACAAGTGCAACTGACTTTGACTCTATTTTTTTTTTGGATTTTTGAAATGTTTTGATTTTTTTGTCTTTTCTCAGGTCATTTTGTGATGTTTGTGGATTTTTCTATGGTTTTACGTCTCCAACATAGCCAATGGAAGAATCAATATGACACACGTCAAGTGTTTGCCCCCAGTCGAGTATAAGACCAAATTATTATGAACAGGGTAATATGGGGGATATGAAATGTACTCGATGTCAATCATTCCAGGTTATGGGAAAGACTACCACTTATTATGAATGGTATATACAAGTGATGGATATGACAGATAAGGGATATGTACAGGGATAGGTAGTATGTACAAGGATAAGGGATATGTACAGGGAAGTGGACTATGTACAGGGCCATGGACTATGTACAAGGATAAGGACTATGTACAAGGATAATGACTAGATTAGAATAATAGTAGACAAAGGAGCAGAGTTAACTACACATGGTGCTTGTTTGCTAGGTTTTCACCATTTCACCTATCCAAAGCGCCAACAAAGTGGTTTTCACTATTGGATGAATGATTTGTCTTTACTATTTTCTAGATTATCAAATTTTTTTTGGTGTTACCAAGATGCCTGTTTGCCAGGTTTTCACCTTGATAATGATTTTTTGTGATTTTGTGATTTTTTTTGTATTTTTGCTAATTAAGATGAAGGCTCCCAGAAGCTATGCATAGAACTTCTTCAGATGTAGACTATTGATTGGTGAGGACAATGGTTCCCCTTTAGGAGTAGAGAGTTGGTACACTCCTGATCCAAAAGCTTTCGTAACAACATAAGGTCCTAACCAATTTGGTTCAAACTTTCCTGGTTTTTCTCTTTCTGCTTGATTCTTTGGGTTCTCCATTAAAACTAGGTCACCAATGTCAAAGTTTATGTTCAATACCTTCCTGTTATAGCTACGACGAAGGTGATTCCAATATGCTTGAAGATGGTATAGTTCCTTCTTTCTTCGCTCATCTAGGAATTCTAGCTCATGGAGTCTCGATACTCGGTACTCTTCATCATCAATGTGGCCTTTCAGGGATACCCTTAGGGAAGGAATCTCGACCTCAATAGGCATAATAGCTTCAGAACCAAATACAAGTGAATATGGAGTAGCACCAGTGGGAGTACAGATACTTGTGTGATAAGCCCATAAGGTAGGGTTAAGCTGTAAATGCTAGTCACGACCAGCATCATTGACAATCTTCTTGAGGATTCTAATGATGGTCTTGTTAGATGCCTCTGCTTGGCTGTTACCTTGTGGGTAGTATAGAGTGGAAAAGTGATGTTGGATATGAAATTCATCACATAGGTGGCAGACTTCTTGGTTCTTAAATGGGCGGTCATTATCAGTGATTATGGATTGAGGGACACCATACCGACAGATGATATAGTTCAGGATAAATTTATAAATCCATGTGTTGGTAATGTATGTCATAGGAATGGCTTCAATCCACTTCGTAAAATATTCAATGGCAGTAATAATGAATTTGTGTCTATTAGATGATGTGGGGTGGATCTTACCTATGAGGTTGAGTCCCCATTGGGCAAAGGGCCATGGTGACATTATAGGATGGAGCTCCTGTGTTGGCACATGTATCAAGTCTCCATGAACTTGGCATTGGCGGCATTTCGTTACAAAGACATATGAGTCTTTTTCCATAGTAGGCCAGTGATAACCCAGTCTCATAATTTTTTTGGCTAAGGTAGGACCGCTAGAATGGGAACCACATATACCCTCATGCACCCCACACAAGGTTGCTTGTGCTTCAATAGAATCAAGACATCTCAGTAGGGTATTATCTAAGGCGCATCTATATAGGGTGTCTCCGACGATGGTGTATTTGGCTGACTTGCAGAGGAATGTCCTACGTTGGTTATTTGATAGGCCAATGGGTATGACTTCGGCATGAAGGTAATCATAGATTTCTTTGTACCATGGGGAATCAGGACCAACAATATCACACACCATTTCAAAATCTGGGATATCATAGGCTGGGACCAAAAGCTGTTCTACCAAGAACTCAAACTTAGGCATGTTGTTAGGAATGTCAAGAAGTGATGAAATTGTAGCCATAGCGTCTACTGCCCTATTTAAAACATGAGGTATCTAATGAAATTAGACTTTGTCAAAGTACTCTTTAAAGCTATCAGCCATGCGTTTGTAGGGAGCAAGCTTCTCATCCTTAGTCTCATAATCATCATTTACCTGTTTGATTACCAGTTGGGAATCACCATATACCTTTAGGTTCTTAATTTTCCACCTGACTGCCATGCGTAACCCTGTCACTAGAGCTTCATACTCTGCTATGTTGTTAGTGCATGGAAATGCAATCCTGAATGTCTTAGGGATGGAATCACCTTGTGGTGTAATAAACAGTATACCAGCCCCTGAACCATGATTTGTATGTGAGCCATCAAAGTATAGTTTCCATGTTATGTTTGTGTCAATTGTGAATATGAACTCATCAGGAAAGTCTGCAACTAATGGGTGATCTGCCTGTATGGGTACGTCAGCTAATTGATCAGCAATGACCTGTCCTTTAATAACCTTTCTTTCTACATACTGGATATCATACTCACTAAGTATCATAACCCATTTGGCCAGTCGCCCTGCTAATGCTGCCTTATTGAGAAGATATTTCAGAGGGTCTATTTTAGCAATCAACATTGTTTGATGGTTTAGCATATAGTGTCTCAATTTTTGAGTAGCAAATACTACTGCAAGACATGCACGTTCAATGGTACTATAGTTGAGCTGATAACCTACCAAAGTCCAACTGATATAATAGACTGCCCTTTCATGACCTTCATCGTCATTCTATGCAAGCAATGCTCCGAGTGATGAATGGGTTTCCATAATATAAAGAATCAATGGTCTTCCTTCAACAGGTGGCATTAAGACAGGTGGTGTGAGTAAATATTCTTTAATCAATTGAAAATCCTCTCCACACCTAGTTGTCCATGCAAAGGGTACTCCTTTCTTAAGTAGATGTTGAAAAGGATGTGTCTTATCTGCTAACTGCACTATAAATCTTATGATAGATTGCAACCTTCCCTGTAATGTCCTTATTTGACTAAGATTAGTGGGTGGAGGCATGTCCATGATTGCTTTTACCTTAGCCGGATCCACTTCAATGCCTCATCTAGAAATGATATAACCTAACATCTTTCCTGACTTGACTCCAAACACACATTTCTTTGGATTGAGTCTCACTTTATACTTCTCCAGCCTCTGAAATATGTTGTCTAAAACCTGTAAATGTTTTTCCCTTGTCTTGGATTTTACAATAAGGTCATCGACATAATCCTCCTTAAGAGTGTGTACTAGATCATGAAAGATAGTAGTCATGGCCCGTTGATAGGTTGCTCCAACATTCTTGAGTCCGAAGGGCATAACATTCCAACAATACATTCCCCAAGGACAAGTGAAAGCCATCTTAGGTTGGTCTTCAGTTGCAATTCTGATCTGGTTATATCCTGAAAATCCATGCATAAGGGACAACATCTCATATCCTACGGTCATGTCAACTATCATGTCTATGTTAGGCAAAGGGAAGTCATCCTTCGGACAATCTTTGTTGATATCTCTAAAATCAGTGCAGATGCGGATGCCCCTAGTTGGTTTAGTGATTGGTACAAGATTGGAAATCTAATCTGCATAGTCGATAGATCTGATGAAACCAACGTCTAAGAGTTTCTTGAGTTCTGCCTTGACTAACAAAGCAATCTGTGGGTGCATTTTTCTCAATTTTTGTTTCACTAGTTTGGCACCTGGTTGTAAGGGAAAATGGTGCAGAACAAGTTTAGGATCCAACCCCAGCATGTCGGCATATGACCAAGCAAAATTTATCTATCTTTGTGCAAAGAAGTTATGGAACTCTGGCTGCTCTTCTGTTGTCAATGATGCTGCAAAATAAACCAGTCAAGGATTCTCTTTGGTACCTATGTTGACTTCTACTGATTCTTGAACAAGCATGGGTGAATTTTCCTATGCAATGGGGAGAATGTTCAAACCTCCATCCTTAGGTGCCTTAGAGGGGTTTTCACCTTCGGATGCATCCTTTCTTTTTACTTTTTCATTGTCTAAAGGTGCCTTTCGATTTTCACCTAGAGACTCATCCTTTTTATTTTGTTTATTCTTTTTCTCATTTTTGTGACTGGAGGGTTAAATAATTCCCCAAAATATGCTTTGTTGTCCAAGTCAATAGTAAAACCAGCCTTATGATCACCATTTGGTATGCCTTCTCGTAATCCCAGGAACTCAACAATTGCTTTGTCGTTCTCAAAAATGTCTTAGACGGGTGTGTCTTGTTGGTCCTAATCAATGAGTTGGGGATAAACTAAGGGCATGTCATCGTCAGAGTTATCAAAGTTTAATGGGGTCAAGGTAAAGATTGAATTATTCATGTGGTTACAAAAGTCTTGTACTAGGTCCTTTTTGCTCTTAGGTTTGGGTCTAGGTGGATGGATAGGTGGGCCTAATGCCAAGGTTTGACTATCGAAAATAGGTGGCTCAGGTTGCCAAGAGGTAGGATCAAGTGATTCCCAATAGTAGTGTTTAAACCATTCATCTTTTGTCATTTTCTTTGGTGGACAAGAATTCAAGGGATTTGGTGAGGAACTTAACATCAAGTCAAGTTCTCCAAATAACTTGTCAAGGTCCATGGAAGAAGTAGAGGATAGGGAATCCCACTCATAATCGTTAGAGTCAGGGGAGTCACAATGATATTGGTCCACTGGTTCATGAGATGCCTTAATATCTTCTGAAGCACTTACTTCCTTAAGTAAGGGTAATGGGGTACTAGGAACACCAATTTGAATTGGTTGAAACCCTAGCCCTACTCCTTTTGGCCACTGAGAAACAAATATTGGTTCAATCCTCCCATCTTGGTTTAAGCCTAAACCACTCTGTCCATCATATCCTTTTCTTTGCATGATTTTGAAACCCTTTCCATATAGATTTGTAGGAATATGAGCAAGTAAGAGGGGTTCCTCATCATCTTCCCTATTAAACCAAAAAGTGACATCTTTTGTATTTACGGCCTCTTTACTTAATTCTCCCCATTTAGTGTTGTGGGAGGAATGTGTATAGTGACCATAGATTGTCTCCTATCCGATGTAGGTAAATCGTATGTCTTAGGAGGAATCAAATGGGTGACACAATAAGATGTTTTCATGTAATACTCTCCACAACCCTTGCCTTGGATCTCAACCCTAGGAATAGTAGGAATTGAGGGTGAAATAGATGTTCGAGTGAGTGTGGTTGGATCAACATAGGAGGATGAATTGGATGATGAGGCCTCTTGGTTTACTGGCACTTGGTGTTGGGGGATCTCCTTTAGATTGGTGCAATACTGGAAGGGATCCAGATCACCATCTATAGTTATTTTTGTGCCATTGTAAGGGAATTTAAGACACTGATGATATGTGGAAGGGATCGCCTTCATGGCATGAATCCATGGTCTGCCTAGCAGAAGGTTATAAGGAAGGGTGAGATCCAAGACCTAGAACTTTGTCTCCATCACCGCAGGACCGATTTTGATAGGAAGAGTTACCACTCCCTTTGATTTTCTTTCCTCATCATCATAAGCTTTAATGACAATAGTCTTGGTCGTGTCTACACATGCTTCTAAGATACCTAAAGCCTTAATTAGTTTTAAAGTGCAAAGATTTAACCCTGCTCCTCCGTCTACCAAAACTCGTCTAACTTTGGTGTCATCAACAAGGACTTCTAGATGTAAAGGGTCATTGTGGTTCGTCTTTTTAGTTGCATAGTCTTGTTCAGAAAATGTGGCATGGTGATTATTGGTCAAGTAGCCCACCATTTCCTGGAAACGATTGACATCAAGATCATTAGGGACGGTGGTGTTCTATAAAGCCTTATCGAGGATATATCGATGCTCAGGGGAAATACGCAACAATTCCAAGATTGAGATTTGGGCTGGGGTCTTCCCCAACTGGTCAAGAAGGTTATATTGTAACTTGGAAGGTTGGGGTGTTTGCTGCGATGGAGGGCCTTGGATAGTGAACTTAGTACGACGAGTATTGACCGCACACTCAGGATTAGTATTGATAATAATGGTATTGATATTCTCATCGGTGGCGTGGAGGCAGTGAATGATTTTTCCACTATTATAATCATGCTTGACATTGGCATAGTTGGCTAACATATTGGTCTTAGTACTCGAACTGGGGACAATTCCTTTCCCGTGGTCATGTAGGTGGTCAGAAAATACTTGATGATCAGTGTTTGATGACTTTTGTTTTTGTCCACTAACTTCAATAATTCTCCTTTCGATAAGATCCTATATGATATTCTTCAGTTGTCGATAGTTTTTTAGGTTATGTCCCTTAGTTCTATGATAATCACAAAAGGCATTGTCATCCCACCAAGCTGGTTTAAATTGTCCTGGATCGTATTGTCTTGGTTCTTGCAGCTGTATAAGATTATGTTGTAACAGTTGTTTGAACACCGACTTAATGGGTTCCCCTAAGGGAGTGAACTCACATTTTTGAAATCTTCTTTGTTGTGGACGTTGAGTATTTTGGACCACGTTAGGAGGTTGATTGACAACATTAAGCATGTTGGAAAAAGTATGAGGTCCTTGTAATGTGAGGAGGGGTCCTGCTTGTAGCGTTTTAGCATCAACCACCCCATCATTGGTGACATTTTTGTTGCGAGACCAAAATCTGTTTCTGTCAGTGGGGGTGTTTTGTACGATTGGGTTTCTATTGGATGTTGATGTCTTGAGTTCGCCCTTTTCAATGAGATCCTTCTCTATTATAACCCATTTTTCCACTAGTTTTGAAAAAGATGTACAACAATGTACCCTTAAGTTACTCCTTAGTTTCGCATGAAGGTTTTCTTGGAACATAGTAACTTTTTGTTTCTCAGGTATCTCGATAGGACACCTACTAGCTATAGTTCTCCATCTCTGGAAGAAAGCAATGAATGTTTCCCTTTCGTCTTGCATTGTGTGACACAAGGTTGCTATATTTATCTCGTGGTCTATGTTGAAGGAGAATTGCTCCACAAATTTCTCAACCAGTTCACCCCAAGATCTAATGCCAGAATCTAGACCAAAAAACCATTCTAGTGCAATTCCTACAAGACTTCTTGGAAATAGCCTCATAAGATATGTGGGGTCATAAGCGACATCTATGCATATGGTAGAAAATTCCCTTATATGTTCTATTGGATTTCGTTTTCCATTGTACTTAGGGAGATTCGGTATGACATATCCATGAGGGAAATGGGTCATGTACAATGATCTATCAAAGGGGAATGGGAATATGTCCTTTGTTGAAAATGATTTCTTAGTTGACATCGACATGTTATCCATTTGTGTTTGTAATGCATGCATTTTTGTTTGTAAGACGTTAACTTGGGTCAAAGATGTGCTAGGGGGATTATGCGGATCCATGTATGTGTTATGAAATCCAAAGTCTTGTGATGGGTTTCGATTGAACGTTGGCATCTGAGGTGGATTTGGATTCAGAATGTTGGTAAATGTGTTATGGTCTGGAATCTACATAAATGGTGTTGACCTGGGATCTATGTAAATGGATTCTGAGTACCACTTTGGGAAAAGGGGTTCTGATTGGGAATATTTGTAAATGATTGGTGTCTTGGAATCTATGCAAATGGATCATGACCACTGATTTGAGAGAATGGATTCTGATTCAAAATATGTGTGAATGGATTATAAGTACCAGTTTGGGAGAATGGATTTTGACTCAGAATCAGTGTGAATGGATTCTGATTGCCATATGGGAAGGAGGGAATGCCCCCTGTTTGTGTAATCCATGGTATAGTACTAGTGACTAGAGCACTAGGTATGGCCGTTGACTGTGGTATGATGCTCGTGATACTAGCGTTAAGTATGACCGTTGACTATGAACTTCTGACACTGACATAAGGTGTAGAGGCTGAGGTTTTAGGCCTTTTACTCCCAACAAGAGGACCGAAGGGAGTGGATGATGAAGCCCCTATAGTGAAATTAAATCCCAATGTCATGCAAGATGTACCAAATGGGGACGTATGGACTGTCGTACTCTGTGTAGGTGTGCTATATGGCATAGTTGTGCTGACCTGAGGTATAGTAGTACTAGCAGTCATGGTATTTGTCCCTTATGTAGGTTGAGTTTGTAAGGTGCTGATATCAAATCCTATAGGTAAGGTAGCCCCTTCAACTAGCAATTTGGCTAAGTATCATTGTCGATCATTTGCTAGGTACTCATCTACAAAAGAGGCAAACTCAGGGTCCTGTGTGGCAGCCTCTATGTCCTCTACGACAATATGTCCTTGAGTGTTTCTAGTGGTGAATTTGTCTAATAGAGTCTTATGAGGTCTTGAAGAAAATGGATTGATGAATTCATTTGGGTTTGACATGTTTTCTCTCTCTATCTTCTCTTAGACCTAGTTTCAACCATGTAAGACAAGCTCACTATGCGGGAAATGCAAAACTATATCTATGAACAGTATGACTCTAGTCTATGTTATTGGGATTTTTGTATGAAAAATAAGGAATGTTCTAGGATGACACTAGCTTAAAATCTAAAGATGCAAGGCCTAAGCAAAGTTCTAAAATAATCAATTCTATAAACCCAAGACGAAGGGACCAACTACCTAAAGTCTAACCAAGGCGTCAATTTAGTTTAAGTCAAGGAACCAATGTAGGACGAGGATCAAAGACAAGTTGAGTTTCCTAACTAGACCGATGAGCTAGGAGGACTCTCTGTAGGACAAAGGATAAACTGATAAAACTAGGTTCAATGATAGATTTCGTTGACACTATGACTTTTCTAGAGTGTAGATGGTGAACTAATCCTAAAGTTTGTAAAAGTGACCTTTCTAGAAGTTTAATGCAAGGTAATATGTATTCTAAGATGAAACTAAACTCTGAATTAAGACAACTATGGTAATGACCGAATGAACCTAAAGGATGCAAAATTGAGCAAATCATTTCAGGTTTCTGTTCAAGGACTGTTTGTGTAAAGACAACTGAAGCTAGTATAATCGTGTTGACTGGATAGTGATTGTGAATTCTGATTTTCAAATAATCAGACAAATGTGTTGCAGGATTTCACAGATGCGGTTCAAGTTAACAATTGTGGTTTTCCAGTGATCAATTGCATTTCTCTAGTAAATTTCAATGTGTGACTCTGACAGATGTGGTTAACCTTCTAACATATGCGACTCATAATGACAGTTGCGACTCAGAATATAACATATGCAGTTTTTTTTGCAAAACAATTGTGAATTGATCTGGCAGATGCAACTCTATGCTAAATAGATGCGACCGAAGTTAAACAGATGCAACTCTAAATTACAAATGCGACTCGAAGTTAAACAGATCCAACTCTAACAATCAATTGTGACCTTTCGGTGAACAGTTGTGACTCTCTATGAATTTTTTAGTGATTTGAGATTTAAAACTGACTTAGTTTTCTGTGATCAAATTCTGGAAAACAAGAACAATCATAAGACAAAGTGTTTTCAGTTTGATTTTGGACTCAAAGAACGTTCAAGTTGACAATAGACAAGCACATCCTAATAGGCCAAAAGGCCTAGGGTTTGTATACTTGGTATAGCCCATCGAAATACTTTGGATTGGTGATAAACACCTTTCCTTCTCGAGAGCGGATAGCTTAGAAATTTGGTGGCATTGGCTCCCCTCCACAGCTCATTAACGTCTTTTGAGCACACCAATTTTGAATTCTTCGGGAAATGACCTCCCAAGAATTGCTATCTCTACTCAAGGGGATCAGTAGTGAGTGTCTTCGGGCATGATACTGTACCCTGCACTATACCAAGCAACAATCCATAGAACGGTTAAACACTAAAACAAAAGGTGTTTAATACGGGCATTCCATTCGTGGGGCATGATCCATGTGGTGAGAGTCCCCTTTTGGATCCATCTCGTTAGAACCACACTCGTGATTCTTGGGTTTTCCCCAAGAACCCACTTTTATATACCAGCTGGAAGTCCCTCGGGTTCAAGGTGCAACCGGTCTGAGTCATCCTGGGGTGAGTACTTTTTCCCACCAAAACAGGCCTAAGTTCTAGAGTTGGTAACCATTTCTCTTACACCCAGGATCACACAAATGCGCAAGGGGAGAGGATACTTCGATGTACAAATTTGTGAGGGTAACCAAACTTGTGCTTTTGCACCAAACACAATAGACACTTGTTAATTTTAAACCAAATGAAAGATTTGCTACACTACCAAACGATCTATTTCAAAATTAACTAGGGTCTTTGACAAGCGTCCAACAGAAAAACTCGTTAGTAGTTTTCAATATAATCTTCGTCAATCATCCTACAAAAACTTGTTAACTTCCAAAAGGCCACACGCTAAAAATTAGATATTAGTAACACAATTTAATTGAAAATGTCAGATTTCTGAAAATAGAAATAAAGGTTACCAGTCAATTGCGTCGCTGTGTTACCAATCAGATGCATTGATATTCTCTTCAATTGTGTCTTGGTATTCACCAATCAATTGCGATTCAGGATTATTCAGATGCGTCGTTGTTTTTCAGATGCGGTGTTTCAGGTGTCAGATGCGGTTCAGGAAATCAATTGTGTCACTTCATCAAACTGATGCGTCTATTAATTTCAAATGTGGCGTTTCATCAAGCTAATGCGTCATTCTGTATGAAAAACCTACAAAAATCAAAATAAAAGTCTACGGATACGTGAAGATGGTGTCTTCATGTCAGGTTCACCAAATTTAATGCCAAGAAAGTGCACAAGACAAGATCAAAAGCAAACATGCAATGCTAAATCTAAATGCAAATCTAATGCTAAGCAACAAAGAACAAAGGAAAGTAAAACGTAAACAAACTGAAACAATCTCACCAAATTGCTACATATTTCCATGATTCATCTCGATTGCCCTTCTCCATTTTGTTGTTGTAGTATAATTGCCCTCAGATTTTTAGTAATTCATGCAAGTATAGCCTATGATAGTGATTTAGAAAAACATCGAAGATTTAAGATAAGTGCTCTCAAAATTCATAAGATTTCGCAAGTTTTCGAGAGATATTGGAATGAAGAATGACAAATCAATTTATAGAAAACTAATTATTCAAACGACAGGCTGAGATCGAAAGATCAATGGATGGTTGAGATTGATTGATTAGACATGCATTATGATAACTGTCAGTGATGACATGAGTGATACAAATTAGAAATAGAATTAAAGATTAAATAAATGATTTAATCTTCAAGTTTGGTATTCGAAAACAGAAGAATTATCTTTGCATGACAAAGATGAATATGGATAAAAGCAACTCTTGTTCGAATGCATGCACAAGGTTTAATTAATTAAATAGGAATATTTAATTAATCTGCATGTACATGCAAATGAGTTAGAACTAGACAATTGAATGATTTGACGAAGAGATTACTTGAGAATGCCACTCAGACATTAAATCAAGAGTTAACTGAGCGATTAAAATAGATGTCGAGTCAAGTAAAAGTGAATACTTAGATAACTCACATAATTATCTAAATATAGAGGAATGCATTAAAATAGAATTCATGAATTAAATAATTCATTTAATTCAAGATTTGATATTTGAAGAATGATTAAATAAATAAGATTTTTTTAATTAAGTGATGAAGGGATTTAAATGAATAATTAAATAAATAAAGAATTTATTTAATTATAGTTGAAGTATGATAAAGAGTAAATTAAATAAGGATTTATTTAATTTGACAAGAAGGATAAGGTTAATTAGTAACATAATTAAATAAAAAGCATTTATTTAATTAATCAGATAGAATAAAGAAAAAGTGAATTAATTAAATAATTAAGATTATTTAATTAATAGAAGAAATGAAGACTATAGAGAATAATTAAATAATTGACATTATTTAATCAATAGAAGAAATGAAGACTATAGAGAATAATTAAATAATTGACATTATTTAATCAATAGAAGAATACGAATTATTAAGAATATTGAAGTCGCAGGCTTAAACCAAATTTCCGTGTCTACAAAACCCAATCCTTCATATGTATCATTGTTTGTGAATGGTTTCAAGTTGAATAACTGCATTATTAACTCTGGTGCTTCTGACAACATTACACCTGCACAAACTACTTGTTCCCTAGGGTTGAACTTAACTAAGATGTTTGGAAAATTCTACTCCATGGAGTCCAAGCAGGTTCCCTTGATCGAGCAAATTAAAGATGCACAAGTTGCACTTGCAGCTCATTTGAACAAACGACTTAAGCTCATAATTTTGGTGGCCAATATACCTACTAGCTATGGTATGATTTTGAGAAAAAAATATTGTAAGGAATTGGGAGGTGAAATCCAGTTGGATTGGTCCTATGCTACCATACCTATTGGGAGTAAGAAAGTGCTCTTAGAGCCTGAGCCTATGGCTAAGATAACAGTATTGAAATCAAAGGATCTTAAGGCACAAATTTTGTTCAAAGAATTTGAATTTGTGAATTTTATATATATATATATATATATATATATATATATATATATATATATATATATATATATATATATATGGAGGAGGATAAACAAGCCAATATGGTCAGTTTGGATCCAAATTCAAAACTTTGGACAATGGAATTTGATGGGAGTTGCTCTAACTTTGGATCAGGAGAAGGTGTGGTGCTTATTTCCCCTTCAGGTGAACAATTTCATTTTTCCTATAAATTGGAATTTGTAAACACCAATAATACCACAAAATATGAGGCTCTTTTATTGGGGTTGGCTGAAGTGAGAAGTATGGGAATTAAGATGCTCAGAGTTTTAGGAGATGCATAACTGATTGTCAAACAAGTGCACACAATTTTTACTATGAAAAATAAAAGGCTAAGACATTATAGGAACCAAATATGGGATTCTATTGAGTGTTTTGATGTGTTTTCAATAGAGGTTTTCCTTAGAGAACTAAACTCTAGGGCTGATTTGTTAGTAGTTTTCATCTCCTTGTTAGTCTCACATCCAAATTTTAAGAACAAATCTTATAGGGTTGAGATGATTTACTGACCCAACATCCCTGATAATGTTAATCACTAGCAAGTATTCAAGAATTATAAGTAGATTCAATCTTTCATAGAGAATGTCGATATTTTTTCCAAGACCTTTTTCAAGGGGAACACCAGTGAGTGTAAAGAGTTTGGCCCTAATAATATTAGTGACCTGAAGGATGACATAATTCAGTTGAAAGGTAATACAATTCCTAAGGGGTTGGTCTCTTTGAAGGACCTATTCAATCGTCATGATCGATCTATTAAATGGAAAATGAGTGAATCTATTGATAGCTCAAGAGAGTTTGAAGTAGTAAACATTGGAGATATTGACTCTTCTAAGCTAGTTTATATTGGAAAGTGTTGTTCTCCATTAGAGGGAAAAATTGATAGCCCTACTCATCAAATACAAAAAAGTTTTTATTTGGTGCTATGATGATCTTAAGAACTTCATGAGTGGAAAGTTTTAGCATCACATTCCATTGAAAGGAGGCACATATGCTTTCAGAAAAAAACAAAGGAATTACAACCCTAAGGTAACTGACACAATTTTCTAAGAGATTGACAAGATTCTCAAAGCTAGAAAAATTTACCTGATTCATCATTCTACATGGGTGGAAAATATTGTTCCAGTCTACAAGAATAATGGTGAAATAAGAATATGTGTGGATTTTAGGAGCCTTAACCAAGCATCTCTAAAATAAAACTACCCACTTCTGAATATGGATCACATCCTACAAATAGTTGTTGGCTCGTAGATGATGTCCATGTTGGATGATTTCTCTAGCCACAATCAGACTAGTGTGGCAGGAGAAGACCAACATAAAACAACATTCACCACACCTTGGGGAACATTTTCCTACAATAGGATGTCCTTTGGACTTATCAATTTTGGAGCAAAATTTCAAAGAGTTATGGACTTATCCTTCAGAGGCCTCAAAAATAAGATCATCATCATCTACCTTGATGACAACTATTTTCTCTAAAAGGAGAGTAGATCATCTGAGGGATTTGGAGTAGGTATTGCATAGGTGTAAAGAACAAGGTATCTCCCTTAACCCTAAGAAGTCGGTATTTGGAGTTACTAAGGGTAAAATGTTAGGTTAGATAGTGTGCAAAGAAGGGATTAGGATAGACCCAGAGCAAGTTAAAGCTATCCTTCAACTAAGTCTTCCTTCTAGCAAAACGGGTGTAAAATCTTTCTTTGGCCAAGTTAACTTGTCGAGGAAGTTTGTTTTGATTTTTTTGAGATTACCAAGCATATAGTAGAGATGATGAAAGAGAAACAAGTATTTAGGTGGAATGAAGTTGGAAAGCAAGCCTTCAATGACATCAAGGAAGATATTGCTCAAACCCCTATTTTAGTCCACCCTAATTTCAAAATAGATTTCATCATTTACTGTTATGCTTCAGAGCATACCGTTTCTACTATCTTACTCCAGGGAGATGAGCAGAATACATAGGAACCCATAGCCTTCAAGAGAATTCCACTGAAGAAGCATGAGCTTAATTACTCTAAAATAGAAAAGCATGCTTTTGCAGTGGTTAATGCAGTCAAACAATTTTGTTTCTATATATTACACTTGCATTCAATTGTATATGTGTCAGACCCTGCTGTTAAAAGCATTCTCACTCAGCAGGATATTGGCTACAACTGGAGAGGAGGATGGATTTCCAAGGTGCATGAATATGACTTGGATCTCAAGCCTACAAAATTAGTTCAAGGTCAAGGACTCTATAAACTGATGGCAAAATATTTTGATGAAGAAGAAGATGAGAAAGATCTTCCTCTAGTTTTAATGGTTAGCCTCCAGGATGAACGGTTCTCAGATATAGCCTATTACCTCACCTACGGAGAATTACCAAAGCACCTTTCAAGAAAGTAGAGGAGGAATCTAAAATTGAAGGTGTTGGTTCCCAAATCAAAAAATCCACTAAATCCTAGAAGTAAGCCACATTTCATGCTCAGATTTAGTGTAGGATTTGGTCAATGAACAAGAAATGAGATTGGAACACATTTTCCCTACACTTCAGGCTCTATAGGACCTAGGGGGTGACCCTTTTAGCAGTACTTAAAGATTCATACCTACATTCAAAAGGGTATTTCTTAACAAATAATGCACTCACAAGAATATGCTAAGAAACATGAGATATCACTCAGCATTGGCTAAGATATTGGGAAACTTTCATTAACTAACATGGAGAACACAGTAAATACCAATAACCTATAAAATAAGAAAAACATAATTGAATGATTTAAAAAATTTTGAACTAGATTTGGGTAATATCATAGATCAGTGCCTAATCCTAAGGCATGGAGTCAAATCTAAGATCATGAATGCAAACTTAAACAACTTATCTCAAACTAGTGGCCCTTTAAAATTAATGCCTTACATTAATGTAACCTCTCATATTACTGCATAATCATACTTAAAAGTCCATTTCATTCCCTCAAACCCACAATAATTTGCATACAGACTTTAATTCTTTGCTTGAAGAAACCCATACAAAAACCACACAATTGCAAAAAGATTGCAATGGAAAATCAACATATATTTGATATATTTAATCCATATACACTTCGAGAATACAAAATGGAGACAAATTCTGTAATATTTTCATTAATATGTTCAAACTAATTGACATTGTTGTAGAAATCTATACATTTATTCACTATAAATAAAACTCTAGCTCTCAACTAAGCATTTTCTATTTTCATTTTCTTAAACTAGAAGTTCAGAATCCTTACAAATGAGATAGAAATTACATTATATAGAAGAAGAGAAATCTTAGATCAAATTTCTATTAGAAACCCGTAACCAATTGAACCCTAAATGGAGATCTCCATCAGACACTTGGCACGTTCAACTTCATTGATCAATAACTACCTCCTTGCACTTGAATAATCTTCAACCCGCACTTTGGTTCATGCCTCTTACATTCTCTTGCCCTCAAATAGAAAATTATTCCCATCATGATGAGTCATCATTCATCCATGCCCTGCTACAGAAAATATCTTTGCAACCATCAAAGCCCTTCATTCTAAAAATTACCATGACCGTGAAAAAAATTCACCCATTTGTTTTGCCCTGAAGTTGAAAATTTACTCCTCCATTTTACCCTACATTGTGAAATCCCTTTACATAGCAACTAAAAATAACCTTTATTGTGAAAAACTCTTTGCTCGTAATTTTTTTTTAAATTTGTTCACTTTGCCTAACTGCACTTTACACTTTCACCTCTAGCAAATAGATTTTTCTAACTTTTATTTTGGGGGCCCCTAATATTTCTTAAATTTTCCATCATGCTACACAAAAATTTTACCTGTCCCCTTTCACTTTTCACTTTATATTTAAAAACTTTGCTTCTAAATAGTGAAAGCTTTTGATATTTTATATTATCGGGCAAGTAAAATTTTACCTGCACCTCTTTCACATTTTATATTTAAAATCTAGCCTTATAAAAAAAAAATGGAAACCCCACATCATTTCCATTGGGCAACAATTTAAGTTTTAATATTCTAATGATTTTGCTTTTAAAAGTTTCTGTCGGGCCCACCATTGGCTTACCCCGCACACCCGCTATGATAGAATGGAGACCCACGGGCTGGTGGGAAAACCTTCTCCTCCCCGCTTCCCTGCGTGATGCTCTTTAATGCTAGTGAGTCCCCTGCGGGCTGGCGGGGGACAACTCTGATTTGCTCATAATGTTATATTGCAGCCATTTCAGTGTACTAGAGTACCGAGACCTCATAGAAAACACTCTTGTTGCTACAAATAATTTACCTCATAGATGAGAGGAATGAAATACATTCAGATTATTTCAAAGGCAAGTGAGATGGCCACTAAGCATTTTTAAAATTTGCAGGTCGTGCAAATGAGTTGCAGGGCATTTTTTGACGTTACTAGACATTTAAAAACATCAAAAACCTTGGTAAAATTGCTTCCAAGATATTAGAAATATTTTGGGCATCATTTTGGAGGCTACACCAACATTTTCTAGCTTGCAAATGTCTTTAAAAATCCACTCAACAAACAAAAAACGTGATTAAAATTTGCATTTTCTTCTTTAGCAATAGAAAACATTTTCAGGCTTTTAATAATGCAGTGGAAAAGTTAATAGAGCTTTAACAAAGCATTAAAATACTTTATTCTTCTCCCAAAATGCACACAATAAGTTTCCTTGAGGAGCACATACTCTAACGGGCTGGCAGGCAAGCATTTTAAAACATTTAAAATGTTTTTAAAGGCTGCAAAAATATTTTCAAAGGCTGCAAAATGACTTTGGAATATTTAAAACACCACCCAAAAGCTTCATCTTACCTCCTTGCTTCCCTGCAAGAAAATACTACTATGAGCATTCACTCCACGGGCTGGCGGGGAAGAAAAAATTAAAAGGCAGAAACTTTATAAAGTTTATTAAAAATCTAACTTTTCCCTATTTCCTCCTTTTCACGTTTGAAGACATTTAAAAAATTTTCCTTTTAAATTATAAGAAATAGTGAAATTTTAATTTCAGCTACCATCTAAACGAGGAAAATTCACTGCAGGAAAACCAAGACACCTAGAGCCGTGAAAATTTCTGTAGGGACATTATCAATTATTTAGAGCAAACCAATATCCTCAAAATTTGCATCATCAAAATATTTCTAGGACCTCCTTTGTAAATTGGTTGTCAGATGCCTTTGCTGTGATTGAAATGCATTAAAATAATGCATCATATGATATCTGATTTTGACGAAAATGGAGCTAGAGAGGTTTTAGACCAAAATTGGAAATGAGTTTCCTTTAGAATTACAAAGTTTGAAACTTTTTTGGAACATCCATATTGACCCAGTTGCAGTCAAAATACAATTAAATGACCCATCAAAACTCATCCCGGGACCTGAAACTGAGCAGGCATGTAGACATTTGAACCAAAAGCTTAGTACAACAAATGGATTGACAAAATTCATCTTGAGGCACAAGATATTAATTGAAAAAGTAGTTCACTTAGACTTTTCTGCAACTGCACCTATTAAAAACCAATTACGGCTCACCAAGCCACCTCCTTGAAAAAATATCAAATCACCTCCTGGAAAGCTACAAATGGAAACACTAGATCATTTAGGTCCATTGAGTATGTGTGCAAGAGGGCTTTCCTTCAATCCACATCCTTCAAAAGCTATTAAGGGTCAAATTTGACTTCCTTGAAACATTCTAGAAATGTAGATGTAAAAATAGAACAAACTGCATTTGCTTTTGACTTGGTTAAAATATCAAACTTGATCCTAAGACTCTGAAACCAGACTAGGGAGCATATGAATATGAGGATAATGTAGAGCACCAATCCATTTTCCATAACGATCATCCATCTATGAAATATCAGTCTGAAGAGGAGGCTACTTCGTAGGCCTGAGAATTTGTAAACAGTAAAAAAGTCCCAGAACCCTCCAACTTTGCATTTCAAAACCCTATCAAAACTCATCACAAGAAGCTGAAATCTAACATACATGTTCACATATGACAAATGAATACACTTCCCAAGGGATTTGGCATGAAAGTAGATGGGCTTTGAATTATGACCCTCCAAAGTAGGACACTGAAGTATATTTTTCAGGGGCATTTCTGAGTGTGCAAATCAATTTTTTCACATCATGGGCCCTTCAAAAGTGCCACCAAAAGGTGGCCAAGTATGTCATATGGGAAGACACTTTATATAAAAGAGGACTAGATGGCGCATTCTTGAAATCTGTGGACAAAATTCAACAAGAGAAGTTGCTAGGAAATTTTCACAATGAGGCATGTGGAGGGCACTTTTCTTCAACCATGACTTCCTTCAAAATTATGAGGCATGGTTATTATTGGCTAGGTATGTTCAAAGATACTTATTACTAGGTAAAAATATGTGAAAAGTGCAAATTGTTCGCAAGAAGACCCCAATTGGTAGCACTTCCGCTTAGGCCTATTGTAATTGATGGACCCTTCCAACAATGGGGCCTTGATTTCGTAGGGCCTATTAGCCCTCAATCAAGTGGTCACACCCATATTCTCATAGCAACAAATTATTTTACTAAGTAGGTTGAGGAAATTCCTGTGAAGAGAACCACTTCGAAGGTAGTTTGTGATTTCATTAAAGAGAACATTCTAGTCAAGTTTGAGATACCCTATAAGCTAGTTAATGATAATGCAACAAGTTTCTTCTCTAGCAAGATGTCACTTTTCTACTATGACTATGGAATCCCCTTATCACACTCAGCTAATTACTATCCTCAAGGAAATGGTTAGACTGAATCCAACAATAAAAATTTGGTAAGTATCATTAAGAAATTGGTTAATGAGTTCCAAAAACATTGGCATAAGAAAATCTACGAGGCTCTATGGGTAGATAGAATGACTCCAAAGAAAGCCATTAGAATTACTCCTTTCGAGTTGGTATATGGAATAGGAAGTGTATTGCCCCTTCCAATGGAATTTTCACCTGTAAGCTATAGACTACAATTGAGGACTAGCAGTTTCGTGATGCTTTGGAAAAGAGAATCATGTACTTGGCTAAGATTGAAGAATAGCATGATGAAATGGTAGATAAGATAACTATGCATCAGGCCAAGGTCAATAAGATTTTTGATAAGGCCAGACCAAGAAAATTTATGATTGGAGAGTTAGTGTTACTATTGTGAATGGTGATCCTATACCTACACAAACACAAACAACAAACACATTATTAGTCCATTATGCAAGTTAAATCATCATTCCCCATAAGATTCATTTGAAATATCAAGAACAAGAAATAACATGAAGAACACAAATAAAAGCTATCTAATTTTGCCTAAAACAAACAAACTCTCAATCCCATGGGGGAATTGGTGCTATTTTGATATGGAAAATAGCCCTTTCCCAATTCCTTGCAATCTTGGTGATGATCACTGGTGAATATTTGATGATCCTTGATGAAATTTCTCTATAACCTAGCTATGAAATGATGAAAAACAATGAAAATGGATGACAATGGATGAACTTTGCTCAAAGTATGAAGATAATAATGTTGCATGAAGTTGTGGATCAAATGCCTAAGATTATGGATGCCAAATTAGTAAAAGAGCCTACTATTTATAGAAGAGAATGATGGAAGAATAAGTAAAAGGGATGAATGTGGGATCAAACACCAACCAATAGCATAATGCCACTTGTCAACTTGTGAGTGGACAAAGGTGGATCACATTTTGATGAATGTGCACATTAATGCTATTAGGTAGAAAATCAAAAATTGGAGAAGTGACATGTTGGAGTGAGATGAAAGATGAATTAAATGACACTCGGCTCAAGAAAAGGACATGTAAGAGGCCTTTAATGCCTTGTTGGATGGACAAGTCCTTTTGGGGGGAGATTTTCAAATTTGAGGAATATTCCATCTTTGATGCCTTTTTGAATGAAAATAGAGATTTATAAATTAATTAAATTGATTTTCATGAGCAAGTTGCAAAAGCTAGAAGATTTGAGTGATTAGTGTTAGCATTAATCCTGATTTTATCAATTTAGATGATAATTAGTTGATTTGACATTTAGATTTAGATTTTAGGATTTAAATAAATCAAAATAAGAGGAATAATGATTTTAGACTTAATTAAATAAAGTTTGATTTATTTAATTAAAGAGGATGGTGTTATATTTAAATCAAATAAAGATTAATTTATTTAATTTAAAGGGAGTTACTTTAGAACTTAATTAAATAAAATGAATTATTTAATTAAAAGAGGGACTAAAGGATTAATTAAACAAAATGAATTATTTAATTAAAAGAGGGACTAAAGGATTAATTAAACAAAATGATTTATTTAATTACTAGAAAGAAATAATTTAATCAGATAAAATTGATTTACTTAATTAAAAGACATAATATGATGAATTTAATCAAATAAAAATTATTCGATTAATGGTTAGCAAAGGAGATGATTTAAGATGAACTGGTGTTAGTAAATCAAGATCAGGTGCATGAGATCAATTAGTATATTTTACGTGTCTACATTTTGCCCCTCTTTGAAGCAATGTACCCACTATGTTGGTTCAAAGAATAACCTTGCTAAGATCAAAATTCATTTTTATTTATTTTCAGATGCCCCAATATTGGCCCAATGAACAAATTATGCTCGTATACTGCCTCCTCGAGAGATCGGCCAAAAATTTGGATTTTTGGGTGATCTCGCGAAAAAAAGAGGACAAGCTACCCAACAAGTCTAGAAAGGTTCCAGGATGCCAAAAACATGCCAAAATGCAAAAAACAATGCAAAACAAGCCTTGGTTGGGTCACTTTCATGCTTAAATAGCCCTCAAGGGGTCACTTTCAATTCATTTGCATACTTAGCATTTAGAGATCCTTGTTTTTTAGCTCTAACCTTCGTGAGAGATGGTGCAACGAGTGCTTCCCTGACACATCTCTGAGCATGTGCGAGTCTTTCAGTGACTTCCAGGTGCAAGACCATTGGTATGTGACCTGTTATGCCCTGCATAACCACCCCATTTTATTCTGGAACAAAATGGGTCCCCCTTTTTGTTTTCTTTTGTCTTCTTTAGTTATTTGCTTTGCTCTTGGGAGTTCTATTTTCCTCCTGAGTTGTCTTCTTTATTTTGTCAAATTTTGGTTCTGTCTCAGCTTAAATTGGTTTTCTTCTTGCTGGAAATTGAATGAAATAATCACAAGCAATAGTGGATTTTATTATAGTATGTTTTATTTGCTTCTGAGGACTAATGGAGACCTTGTTTCGCAGGATCAGATTGTGCACATGATGATATTTCTCAAAGGGCTCAGTTAAGAAGCATTCCTCAATCCAGTTTGGCATAAAATTCCTCTAAAGAGAAAGTAAACAAGACCCTGTAGTTGACTCACCGACTGACAGTGCGTTCTATTCATATGAGGCTCATAGGTTGCCTGAACATCCCTGTCACCATAGGTCTTTATGTGTTTCGCCGACCAGAAGAGCCCTTGCCAAAAGATTCTGCATTTGACATAAGGTCTTGGTGAAGGAGGAAAGTCTTGCCAACATCAGGTAACATCAGCATAACCTCTTGCCGATCCATTGGAGTCCCAACGAAAGGGTTCGAGCTTGGGCAGAGTGGTTCACTTTCGCCGTAGTGTCTAGCCGACTAGTCGGGGTCTCGCCGACTTGAAGTGAGGTCTCGGTAAGAGGGATTTGTGTCGGGATGAAGTATCGGTGAAGGGAGTCGGTCTCCCCAAAATGAAATAAGATCGCCAAAAGGTTGGTGCTTTTTCCATGAAGTCCGACTGAATGGTAAAGGGTCTTGCCGAAGGTTCTCCCTTCGGTGTGATGTCTGGCTAAAGAGGCAGGGTCTCTGTGACAAAGGTGGCTTCAGGGTGAAGTCTCCCTAACAAGGTGAACTCTCAGTGAAGGATGGTGGTATCAGCAAGAGGTCTCACCGATAGGGTGGAGTCTTGTTGAAATAGAAAGGCATCGGCGAGAGTGGGATGATTTTTCCATAACGTCCCAGTGACCAAATAAAGTCTCACTGAAAGAAAGAGTTTGGGCTCAGCGAGAGTGGGATGATTTCACCATAGCATCCCAGTGACCAAATAAAGTCTCACTAAAAGAAAGAGTTTGGGCTCGGCGAGAGTGGGATGATTTCACCATAGCGTCCCAGCGACCAAATAAAGTCTCACCAAAAGAAAGAGTTTGGGCTCGGCAAGAGTGGGATGATTTCGCCATAGCATCCCAGCGACCAAATAAAGTCTTACCAAAATGAAATAGGCTTGGGCCTAGCTTGGGATGACCGACATGAACTCATTGAGATGTCTCCCCAGCCGATGTTGGTCTTGCCGACTAGCGGTAGCCTTGCCAACGTGTTTTCTCCCTTCGGTGTTGTGGGTGCACTCGATGAAAGGTCTTGCCAATACAGCGAGCTCTCGGCGAAAGGGGGGTGAATTTGGGGTAAGGTCTCCCCGAAATGAAGAGGTCTCCCTGAGGTGGAATGTGCTTGTTGAGAGAAGAGGGGCTTGATATGAGGTCTTCCCGACCACTTTATCTCTTGCCGACAGCGATGGATTTTCCAATGAAAGGGATATCGATATAACCGAGGGGACTCGCCATGACCTTTTTCCAATTGAGAGGTCTTGCCAAAAGGAAAAGGAGCTCGAGCCTGAAGAATAAGAATGAGCTCAGAGAAGCTCCAAGTAGATGATTAGGGCTTCAGGGTAGCGTCTTGTCGACCCTCTGAGGTCTTGCCGAATGTGGGTGTGCTTGCCAAAGAAAGAAAGGGGCTCGCTGAGAGGTCATGTCGACTAGTGACTATCTTGCCGATAGTCTTTGTGGTATTGATATGACTTCTGCAGCTCATTGAAAGGTCTCACCGACTGTCACATGTTGCACTGATAGATGCTAGAAGAGATATAATCGCATCGGGGAGACATGATTAGTGTCTCACCGACATGCAATTTAGTGTGGACCACTTTTGATTGCTCGAGAATCTAGCGTGGCGTTTGTTTGCCCAATCGAAAGGAGCTGAAAGTGAGCTATTGACTAATTGACTACCCCTGTGAAGGAGATCAACAGAATGTGAATGACATGAAATTACTCTATGAATGAGTTGATGGATCGACCCGGGAATGATGGTGTTCGAATCTGAAAGGAAAGGCCCAATGTTCAGCTTCCAAAGGTGGTCAATGTGAAGGAGGGCCGAGAGAAAGAAGGAACCACGAAGTCTTAGGGACAGCTGGAGTCTACTGGCAGAAAAGGGGCAGATTGGTATTAATGGAAAAATGCTTTAGAGCATTCAAGGTGGCCCTTCGAAGGAGTTGAAAGATAGACATGGATACCAGGAGTAAATGTTGCAGCTACAAAAGATCTGAAGGCTTACTGTGAGGTCAAGCCATCACTGACATGGACAACGGGGCTTCACATTGAATGCATCATTGACTCTCTTCAGAAAGATCTGAGAGCCGACCCTCCTGAAAGCAGATATTTTGTAAACCCTAAAATAGAGGACAACACATTCCTTTTGGTACATTTTTTGTATATATGGCATGTTGCCCTCTTTGTAAAGGGTTGGAAGTAAAGAGTTAGAAGTTAGAAAGAAAAGTTAGTTAGAGGAGATAGAGCTGCATCCTGATTCTTTGTAATGGGAGTTTCTTGTGTCTTCTTAGAGTAGGAGTTATATTCAACATAGATAGTAATGTATCTTTCTAGTTTTCTTAGCGTAGATGGAAACAATTTGGAGTCTTAGATTGTCTGTACACTGGTGATTGTTCCAGCTTTGTAAATATTGCTTATCTGTTTCACTAACAGTAGAAGCAATCAGATTTTAATCTACTTCACAATAATTTTAATCTGTGTCTTCTTAGAGTAGGAGTTATATTCAACATAGACAGTAATGTATCTTTCTAGTTTTCTTAGCGTAGATGGAAAAAATTTGGAGTCTTAGATTCTCTGTGCACTGGTGATTGTTCCAGCTTTGTAAATATTTCTTATCTATTTCACTAACAGTAGAAGCAATCATATTTTATTCTACTTCACATTGTGTTCCTGAATGGTATTTGTCTTAAGTTAATCATTTGATTTGAGAATCTTTCAAGGATTGAAGTCTTATTCTATGTTTTGTTTAAATGGTAACTTGCAATCTGTGTCTTCTTAGAGTAGGAGTTATATTCAACATAGACAGTAATGTATCTTTCTAGTTTTCTTAGCGTAGATGGAAACAATTTGGAGTCTTAGATTCTCTGTACACTGGTGATTGTTCCAACTTTCTAAATATTGCTTATCTGTTTCACTAACAGTAGAAGCAATCAGATTTTAATCTACTTCACATTGTATTCCTGAATGGTATTTGTCTTAAGTTAATCATTTGATTTGAGAATCTTTCAAGGATTGAAGTCTTATTCTATGTTTTGTTTAAATGGTAACTTGCAATCTATTATTTGAATTAGCACTGTGAATGAAGGAGGTTGTGTGTTAATCACAAGTCAATTTTGTTCTACAGTTTTAGTTAGGAATTCCTTGAAAGGTAACAAGTCTGGTTAAGTTAGATAAATTAACATTTTTTTTGTTCAAAAGCCCTGATCCATCTTTTTATGTTTCTTTAAAAACCCCAGTTAGAGTAGGTTTAAGTTCATGCTTGGCCTTAGAATGATCCAGAAGCTCAACACCAGAAGGCCCCTTGAACATTACTATTTCATTGACCATTGAGCAACATTAGCATAGTTGAGAACCAACTATAAAGACCTTGGGAGCTAAGATATCCATGTGATTATCTTTCTCTTTTAGGAGAAATAGAGTAGCAATATTCTTTTTAACTGTTGTTGTGCCATTTGGAGCCTCAACATGACCCTAACCCGACTTGTCCTTTCAATTTTTGTGCATATTTAATAGGCTTTAAAAATAAAACTAGTCAAGTAGCACAATTAAGTGTCGTTGAAAGCTTAGAATCAGTGTCACGTGGCCTTAAACAACACCGCTATTGAGTCCTGTGACATTGCGTTGCAGTTTAGAACTTAGGGATCAACTCCAAAGTGCACCACAAATGCAAATGGTGTTGCCACAAGCTAGTTCAGAGATTAGGGTTTTGAGTCAAAAGGGTCCGTGGTCAAACTGTGATACCGTGGCAGAGTTTAGAGTTTAGAGGGTTCCAACAGTGCAGTTTGGAGCTTCCAAACAGCGATGCATTTGCAAACAACGACACATTTTCTATTTTGGTCACAAAAACTTCAAACAGGATCTTGTTTTTTTATGAAACTTAACATTGTGTCTTTACTGGTGTAGGAGGACACAGAGCCCATACATTCACATGAGCATCAGTCCTTGATTCTTAGTAGACTGTTTGGATTACACGATTTGCTTTAGAAGCACCTTGGAGCAATAGGGCTATGGTACGTTGCGTATGCACCTTCCATCAGGACACACTTGGGCATGATGATCGTGTTGGCCAAGAGATAGCACAACGAGACATCATTGTTTCACTTCCCCATAGGTGAGGCAACTGTTACGCTAGAGGATGTTTGGTAGATTCTTCGATTGCTCATTCATGGTGAGAGGGTGATATATGATATGGATGCCAGGACTGATGCTTGCTATGAGATTATGGGGCTAGACGAGATTATCTTTGTCGAGGGTCAAATCGAGCTTGAGTGTTATAGAGGCTAGGTGTCCACCTTCCAATTGATTGTGGCTACCATTATTTCGGGGCTTGTAGGACCAGATCGACGAGGCTGATATTTCAGTCTGGGATGGGGTCTTTCCTAGGAGCGGATGCTCTTCTAGAGAGAGTGCTTTATGTGGGGACTAGTGATGCTAGCCTCACTCTATCATGATTTTCATGAGTTCTCCTACTACAACAATAGGGCCATCAGTGCTGGAGTTACACTTCTTCACATCTGGGCCTGGGAGCACATTGTCATGCTTCACCCACAAGTTATAGTAGTTGATGTGGAGCTGGACAATCTAACATTCTAGAGATATAGGGGTGATTTGACTTTCACACATATAGGACAGGTTGGCTTCCCTCACTGTAGGAGGGTGATTGATGAGGTGACCATATTCAGATGGAGGCCTTGGCTCGAGATACCTGCATGGTATGATGATGTACAACAACTCTTCTTTGTGTGGTAGGACAAGTTGATGCATGTCATGGAGGATATGGTGATTGAGCACTACCTACCAGATTGGGTAGCCAGGTAGTTTGATGATGTATAGGACCGGCTAGATGATGGGTATGTAGCCATTTTTGCTTGAACTATTAGGGAGACCACATGGGGTCAACCAATCCCAGCAGAGGATGTAGTGGATTCCTTTAGATAGCTGGTTACTAGGGCATGGCCATATGATCAGGGGCAGGCAGACCCCGAGACTACACATGCATACATTGATTGGTTTCAACCACCCATTAGATTGACAATTCTAGGGGTAGCTTTATCGTGGCAGCGACCCCGAGGTTGGACAACAGGGTGAGGGAAGGGGCGAGGAGGATGAGGAGACAAATATGGAGATGGAGATAAAGGTAGAGGAGGAGGCAGGCTGACCAGTGAGGCCAGAGAGATGGGGGCACAAGCATTACTAGAGAGATGCCCCTAGGGACCAACAACAAAGAGATGGCCCTAGGGACCAGCAATAGCCACCCCAAAGGGATTAGGTACCACCACCACCACCGCCACCACCTCTGCTAGATTAGAGGGATGCATTGATTTAGCAACTCCAGACACAGGTTGCTACATTGACGACTAAGAGAGATCAGGCCCAAGCAGAGTGAGATTAGGCTATGTAGCAGAGACAGGTCACCAAACTACAGTTAGCACAAGAGGTGGGCCAACGCTAGTAGCTAATGAACATGGTGGCCACAACACAGGGCAGGACAGTCCTGGCACACATGTACCAGGATGCAGTGAGAGAGGCCGAGTACTATAGAGTACATTATCATTAGGAAGTGCCTCGAGTGGCTCAGGTGCCAGATTTCTCACAGCAGACAAGGTAGAGGTTGGACTAGTTTGAGAGACAGTCAGGCGAGGGGAGCAGCCATCAGGGCTAGCTCACATTTTTGATCAGTGACACCATTCTTTTTGAGATCCACGGGCTCCATTTTTTATAGCCTCGTGGGTAGTTGTACTCATTGATTGATACACATACATTTGATCCTAATTCTTTGTACCATAACAGTTACATTATTGATGATATTTATAATATGATTTGATTAGATATATGATGATGTGTCCTATTTTATTTTTGCATGATGAATGGGTGTATTTACTTTTCTATATGCTATGTGATGACATGATGTGATTCTATATTATGTGATGCGATGCATGTATGATTTTTATTATGTGATGCGATGATTATGCAAATGTTTATGGATGGATGCATTTCTTTTTCAATATATTTTCTATGCACTTTTTTATGATGATGATGTATGGATGATATGGATACAAATGTTAGACTAATAGATTTATATTATGCACCTAATGGATGATGATCATGAGATGTATGAGTTACTATGACATATTCTCTTTCTTTTTTAGTATCTTTTCCATGTATGATATGATGATGCGTATATGGATGATATGTTGATGCTTATGATTATGACATGATGATGCCTATGTGATTATGCAAATGGATGATATGAGATGCTTAGAATAACCAATCTATATTATGCAATAATGAAATGCAATGTATGTGAGATGATCAATATTTCCTATATGATATGATATGATATACAATATGCTGATGGTTTGTAGATGTAGGATGGATGCATTAGTGATGTTTTTGATTAACTACCATGGTACCATGTTAGCACGGAAAGTAGACAGAAGAAATGAGATTCAACAATCCTACATTATTAGAGACGATAATGATGATGATTATGATGATTTGCTTATCAGGAATTGGGATTTTAAAAGGGCTACTTACCTTATGTTTGATAACACACATAGGCATGATGCATCAAGGTATAAAGAACTAGGATGGAGTTGCACCTAGTGTGATGAACTTTGACTTGAAAATTAGATAGGAGTAGTCCTATTCATACCTGACATACGTAACCTTATTCAAAATGCAGTTCAGATATTTCAAACATCTCAAACCAAAACATAGAAATGCAAGCCTTCCTATGTGGTCAACAAGACACCTAAAACACCCTCGCTACAAACCAAACAAAGCACACATGACCAAGGTTATATTACAAGAACATCCAACAAGCACAATAGATAAAAGAGATAATGATCATTTCCCCATTACTTTCTCTCTAAATCCCTTTGTTTGGACATCATTGAGAGGTCATCAGAATGAGAGCAATAAGATAAGTCAAAAGACAAAGATCAAGTAAACAAACAAGCTAATGTTCTTCATACCGCTAGCCAAGAGTAAACTACGGTGATGCCTGATGTTGATTTCCATTGTAGGAAGGATGCATCGTAGGACATGATGTTATCAAATGATTTTGAGACTGATTGGATGATATGCTATTAATATCAAGAGTTGACCAACTTGTTTACTTACTGACCTAGACTTGAGACTTTGATGTTTTGAGTTTTCACTTTTAAACTGCTAGACTTGTTTCTGACTGTTTTACTAAAGGTTGGGGCTGATGATGATTTATTATGAGCGAATGCTTATTTCGGGTGAAAGTGAGATGGGACAATGATTTTTTTGGGTTTGTTGAATGTTTTTGGTGTTTTTACAATGTTTTGAGGCTGTTTTGGGTTTTTTGAATATTTTGCAAATGTTTTGGGTGTTTTCTGAGATTTTGACCAAGAATCTAACCTAAAGACTTATCCTAGGGGCCTCGGGGGCTGATCAAAGATTAGCCTTGTCTACGTTATATATGTAGATACCACATAGTTTGACTGACACAGACTCGATTATTGATGAGATATGAACAAATGGATTGCTAGTTTATTATGATAGACTCCTAAAGGGTTGACCTAAGTGTCTTGAGGGATGATCAAAGATCAACCTTGCCTATGTTTAGAGCTTAGAGACAATGTAGTTTGACAAGACGACTCTGTTTTTGACTTTTTCAACTAAATTTTTGACCTATTTTGGGATTTTGATGTGTTTTGAATGTTTTTGGATTTTCTAATTTTATGAATGTTTTTGGATTTTTTTATTTTCTGATATTTTTTGGATTTTTTCTGATATACACGAATTTGATCCAATGAGAACATGCCCCCAACGTGATACAATAGACTACTCTGATATAGGTAGGACAAACTATTCTTAGAAATGGGCTAAGTAGTACTAGGAGGGATCATGATGCCAACACAAGATCAAGCTATGATGTAGATGTGGATGGGTGATGAAAGAAGATATGGAATGCGATGGATGATGGAAGTGTGATGGATGGATGATGTAGAACAAGCCGTGGAGATCTCGATGGATGGAACGTGCTTATTTACACAAGGTACATGTTTGCTAGGTTTTCACCAAGGTACTTTCCCAAAGCGCCACTGAAGTGGTTTTCACTAGAGGAAGATTTTTCTCTTTATTGTTTTTAATCCTTTTTCTAATTTTTTTGTATTTTTTGATTTTTTTTGTATTTTTGGTTTTATACCTTAAAAGGTTAGGCATATTTTTTTTTGAGATGGGAGCTATTCATGGGCTCCTACAGAGGTTCCCCTTCTGGTGTTAATAACTAATATTCCCTTGACTTGTAACTTGTTGTGATGATGAAGGATCCCACCCAATTGGGTTCAAACTTGCACTTGATGTCTGGATTAAAACATTCTTTTGATTCTCCTTCAGTACAAGCTCTCCTACTTGAAAGGTATGGCTCCTGATCTTCTTGTTGTAACTTCTCTTGAAACGGTTTTGGTAGACTTGCAAATGATTTAAGGCATCCATGTGCTGATCATCCAGCAGTTCCAACTTGTTTAACCATGACACCTGATATTCTTCATCCGTGATGAGATTCTATAATGATATTATCAGGGATGGGAGCTCAATCTCAATAGGGAGAATGGATTTTGATTTGTAGACCAGGGAGAAAGGGGTGGCACCTGTTGGTGTACGGATACTTGTTATGTAGGCCCATAAGGCAGGATTTAGCTGTAAGTGCTGGAGTCACGACCAACATCATTGACTATTTTCTTGAGGATTTTTAAGATGGTTTTATTGGTAGCTTCTACTTGGTTGTTTCCTTGGGGGTTGTACGAAGTGGAAAAACAATGTTGGATTTTGAACTTTTGGCATAGGTCTCGAATATCCTAGTTTTTGAAAGGTGTCTCATTATCTGAGATAATGGCAGAGGGACACCATAGCGGAAAATTAGGTAGTTCAAGATGAACTTGGATATCTTCTTTTCAGTGATATAGGTCATGGGGATGGCTTCCACCCACTTTGTAAAGTACTTCGTGGTAGTTGTTGGCCTCCTACAATGATTTAATAACTAAGCCCTTACAACCATAATTCAAAGACTGGACATCTAACCTGAATATCTATTTCAATCATCATGAAGGTGCATTTAACTTGTCAACCTAGGGACGTGAATTTGAAATGGGTCAGCACAGTATGTGCACTAGGAACTCAAAGTAGCCATTTCATTCTACAACTAAGGAACACACAATGCTGAAAGTAAATTGCTTAGAAGGGAATACCATAAATTCCAATCATCAATCAACAAATACATCAAACTAAAATGCATAACAGTAATGAAAATATGAGCAACAAACAAGGCACTACTCTTTCTGCTTTGGCTGTAGGAACAGTCGATGCCATATTTCTAACTAGTTACTAAACAAGAAGTAATACTAAACTAGTACTAAACTAAAAGGACAAATTACTCACCAAGTGGAACCCCTTGGATAAGTATCCTCTAAAAATAATGAGAACTCAAATGCTTGAACTCATAACTCTATTTTATTCATTGTAAATCATGAGTACAAAAGAGTAATGTATTTGTAAAACTTGAGAGTGCTAGTACAATATCAAGTCATGCAACCACTAAGAAGGAGAATCAGATCTTTATTTATACTATCAACTAAATAGGGTAGCCAACTCCATGACTAGGAGGACACCATTTAGGGAAAACAAAGAAAATGGAGTGGTGGCGGTTACTCATGCATGGAATCTGGTTAGACATGTAAGTCCAAACATAGATTTAGCACAACAGTAACACCCGCATCTGCACAATCATTAAAGTCTGCTACAAGGTGGTTACATCTAGTTTGCATGAGGAATCTGTTATTGTTGACCTCCTTTGACCTTTGAGCTATTTCTTTGTTGGGCGTTACGGTGTATGCCCAGTTGGCGATGTCTTCCTCAACTTAGCATCTTTAAATTAAATCTGCATGGCAATTTTAGTATGCATAATAACTGCATATCTATAACCACCTTAAGGAACATTCATTAACCACATGCAAAAATCAATATAGATAATCCACATAATATGCCAATGTCATTAAAACTTGCAGAAATAGGATTAAGCCTAATGTTAATGGTTTGAGGGAAACATTATGAAAGTATCAACATTTAACATCAAAGTACATGACATCTTCCAGCAAATAAACTATATATTCTACCCAAAGTTGGACCAAAAACTAGGCTCATCACTCCCCCCCAACCTAACATTTTACTAGTCCTCCAGTAGGGGAAGGGTTGTTCTTCTACTTGTTCAAAGCTCTGAAATTTGTAACTGATAGTTGTCCAACATCAGGGGCTGCTTTGCATGAATCAGGATCCCAACAGAATCCTCCCAACCTTTCAAATCTGTTCCATCTCTATTTTTATGCAGCAATGTCATACTGGTAGAACCTGAAGTTTGGCATGGGCCACATGAGAATGGGTGGTTGAAAAGTCAAGGGAAGCCAAAACTGCCCCTACATTCTCCCAATCTGAATATACCTATCAATCCTTTTTAGTGTTGCAACATAATTATGGATGGAATGAGGTTCAACCTATTTCAGCTCATCAGCTAGGCTATTCCATCTATGTGATAGGTATCTTCTCATAGTTTCCTCCTTTGTTGCTTCCTTTACCTCATATTCATTGTAAACTGCCTCAATCCAAGGCATAATCCTATTGCCATAACTAGGTATGAGAAGCATTATGTTCCATTCTCTATAAATATTCCTTGGGTTACTTGATTCATCCCTAATGGGCAGAGGAATATTAGACTCCAATTGCTTATAAGACCCATGTTGTTGTCCCTAACTAATCTTATTTTGTACCCAAGACATGAATGCCCTTAATTGGACATCCCCAACATACAATAGCGGATTCCAATCATGGTCTTTAGTTACAACATAATTATGCAAATAAAACTCACATAGCAAATTCTTCATTTCAAGGGAGGCAATCCGATAAGCATTGAAAAATTCATTAGGATTGTCAATAGAAGGATTCAAACCTGAGACAATCATTGACAACTTAAAAGAGAGATATTTCTCTTTCAAGTGTAGAGCATAGACCCTTGGAGAGGCTCTGCATTCCAAGATCTATGGTACCAAGGTTTCCATATCATCCACCCTCTTCTTCAAGGTGGCAATTTCTGCATCTTTTTCTTCAATTTCCTCATATCTCTTTTGAATTTCCTTCTTCAATTTTTGTCTTTCCTTTTTCCATTCTTCCTCCCTCCTTTGTATTTCTTCCCATAATTTCAAAATTTCCTTATGTACTATAAAATCAAGAGGATTGCAAATTCCTACCAGTATTTTTGTTGATGGTTGCTCCTCATATAGTACTATCTACATGGACTCAGGCTATCCAGTTGTCTCTGGCTGTGGGGGTACTGTTTCTTCTCCCACTTCTTGCTGCAGGATCTGTTGTTCTTGTTCTTGTTGTGGCTGTAGGAACTCCTGCTCTGGTTCTGACTATTGCTGCAGGACTTCTTGCTCATGCTGCAAGAAATCTTGATTTTCCTCAAACTCTTCTGCAGTATTAGAAAGGTCTCCCAGTGTTATATTTGCTTCTCTCTCAAATGTGTCTCCTTCTTCGACATTCTCCTACCCCATTGGAGCTTTAGGGTCCTCATGTGATGTACTGCTAGGCTTAAGGCTTTACTGTTGATGCATACCAATTGTTGGCCCAACTAGTCTTGATTTCCTAGGAGGGCTCTCACATTTTTCTTTGGCTATAGGATGAATAGTGTCAACCTTCCTCTTCTTAGAACTCAACACCTTTCTTTCTACAGGTTGACTTTTAGCTTTCCCTTTTCTTGTTTTTACTTCTCTTCTGTGCTCTAGTTCTTATCAGGGTTTCAAGCGGAACGTCGTCATCAAAATCTGATGAAGAGATCTATTTTTCTGAGTGCTTTGATTTAGAAGAACTAATGTCTATGGTTTATTCTATTGTAGGAGGGTTCACACTAGAGAAAACACCAGAGGTTGAAGCACCAAGAGTGGCTTTAGTCATGCTCAATCTCCTACTAGACCTACAGGGTCGAGGTAAAACCCTAGGTTGCAACTGCTCAGGTCTAATTTGATCAACATTTATAAATTTTTCCCAGGTCATTCCAGATACATCATGCATAGACTTATCAACTAGCAATTTAATTAGACAATGGTGGGAAACAAAATTATCCCTACCTTTTTGGGTCTTAGATGTCATGATTGAGAGAAGATTGTATAACACATTTAACACATTCATCCTCCTTTTGTGCCTCATGTGATTCAAAAGCTTAAAGTGCATAGAATGCAAATTCAATTCAACTGGCAACCTTCACAGGTGATGTATTTGATAACATAAATGGCTATCTGCTTCCATGGTTCAGGAAAAGACATTCTCTTTGCACCCTATTTATCCATGCTCAATGGAGGGTTGTTCGACTCTGTAAATTTGGCCCTAGCTAATTTGGCGTCTCTAGGAGTAGGGTAATTTTCACCATCAGGAGGTAACCCTATGACTTCTGCAATTATTTCCTTAGTTGCCACAACTTCCAACCCTTTTACTATGGCTTTTCCTTCAGAAAATTTCTGGGCGAACTCTAGTGCAATGCTCTCATCAAAATTATCCAACTTTAGGAAGTAATCAATCTATCCATAGTTTTTGAATTCGGCTAGACATTGTGCATCCTACAATAAAACATCATGCACCATGGGTTCATTTCAAATTAACCCACCTTTTTTCTTGCAACTCAGGATTACGATAGGGTCAATAATGGAAAGAAAATGAGTGATAAAGGAGAATTATGATGGGAAGAAATGGCGGTTGCAGTTAGTGTCACTTCACACATGAGAGCCATCCTCTTACTTGGACTTCAAATTGGCTCATTTTAAATTTTCTGACGTATCCTAGCATGAATTGACATATGGGCAATATATTTTCATCTTTTTATTTCCCCCCAACCTAAATTTGGACATGTGTTCACACATGTGAGATGGAAGTGGTGATTTGACAGGGAATAATGACATGTTATGTGAACGTCTATACTAACGTACAGTTATTAAATGAATGCACTTAAAAGATGATTGAAAGATAGCAATTAATGTGCACATACCTGAATGTGTGGAGGATTCATTGCAAATATTGTGGAGAAAGTACTACTTTCCTTTTGGAGGAATAAATTGAGCAATTAATGAAGATGAAATGGAATGAGGTGAGGTGGAATGAAGTGATGGAAGAGAGAGAAAGGTGGTGTTGGATGGGTGGATGGGCGAATGGGAAAAGAAATGGACTTCAACGTAAGTGGAAGTCTTTATTATGAGAAGTACGTACCATAATTAGCCAGAAGGAGGGACATGAGGTCCACTTCCTTCAGCTACAGAAAGCTCAAGTGCTGAATATTGGGTGAATTGTTGTAGGATCTCTTCTTTGGAAGTTGTCTTGTGATATAACCTAAGGTGATGACCATTGACAAGTAATTTGAATTTGACGAGGTCAATGGTAGTAAGCTTAACAACTCCATTCGGAAAGACCTCAGCGACTTCATATGGTCCTAGCCACCTTCACTAGTAGAATTTGACAAATAAATGACTACGTGACTAAAAATTTTAGTCACATGACTAAAAATTTTAGTCACGTGACTAACACTAGTAGTATTTGGAAAATAAGTGACTAATTTGGTCATTTATAAGTGACTAATTTGGTCATCGGGTAAAATAACAACTAAATGACTACATAAATGACTAAATAAATGACTAATATCAAACAAATAAAAATGACTAATATCAAATAGATAAAAATGACTAAATTAATGACTATTACTCATCTATTCTTTTTTCTTTCAAATTTAATCATAATCCATAGAGCTTAAGCCCCCTTCATGGGACCCCTACTAAGTAGGCCATTTGGCTGCCTAGGTTGCTTGGTGCACCAAAAATACCTATTGCATGGAAGATATTGCCTCTCAGTGCAGTCTTAAAGACTTCACATATTTTATAAAAATATTTAATATTTACATTCTTTAACTTTTATTACACATTATGTTAGGGAGCCCTAACTTCAACACATACTCTCTAACATATTAATATACATAATTTAAATGAACACATATATAAATAAAAAAGAAATTGCCTAGGTATATATTACTACCATTGCCACTTAGCATTGGCTAGGAGTGCATTAAATTTGAAGCTTCTATGAATGAATGTGAAACACATTACATTTGTTATTTTAGAAGAGTTGCTTCTTGAAAATTCCAATTCATTGACCATTGCTTCAAACCATTTGCCACATATAAAGATATAGAATTGTATTATTCAACTACATATGCTATTAATACCACTCGTTTCATTTACATATACTAAATTGAAACTATTAAATTATACCATTGACTAAAATCTAAAAATTATGACATTCCATCAATATTTAAAAAAAAAAATTATTCATAGAAATTAACTAATAAAATTGTGTCCATATCAATGCAAGACGATTAAATGAATCTTGATAATGGTGTGTCCTAGGCTATCATCCAAAGAAGGAAGAGAGGTCATCCTAAAATATATATGTTTCTAATAGACACATTTTTGGTGTGCAAATTTCTTATAGGTAAAGGCCTAGAGTGGTGTATGCAACTAATCCTTTGGTTATTTTTGGGTTTGTTATTGTTGTAAGGTGGTTGTAGTGGGGTAACTTGGTTGTAGTTGTAATGTTGTTTGGCTTTTGTTTCAAGTTGATGTTTGTTGTAAAGGATTTTAGGACCCCTTCGAACCTATTTTATCCATATAATTAAAAATAGTTTTTTTCATATATATATTTTACTATTAAAAAGGGCTATGACTTACCACCACAATAGTCGTGACCACTATGGTGGTTGTGTTACCACAACCCCACACACTAGTGACCATAATGGCTATGTAGCCACAATTGTACATGAGACTTTTAATCTTAAGTCATTTTAACACATTTTATTTTATAATTTATAAAAATATATGTATATAATATTAATTATGTCAACCATATAATATATTTATAATTTTATATATGTTTTAATATTTTCAATTGTATAATTATTTTATATATTTTTTAATATATAATTTTAAATTTTTATTTAAATTTCTATCATATGTAAATTTATTTTATTTGTTCTTTTATAAAATTAGAATATCATGAGAATGAAAGCCATTTTTTTGGATTTTTTGACAGTTTTTTGCTACTTTCCCCACCACTATTGGTTTTCGGCTCCTCCAGAATCTTCCTCGTTGGTATTGACCTTTCACTTCTCCAATTTGGCGAGCTAAAACCTGAAAATAAGGTTTTGTTGAGGGTTTTAGAGTATGTATCATCAACATCTTCGACACCACGACATAATTTGTGTATAATTTTTAGGTAAGTCGCTTGCCATGGTTTCAATGAATTTTATTTTTTGGAATCTTTAGGTGTTTGTTGTGAGTGTATTTTTACCAATTGACCTAAAGCACTACTTGGTTTTCCTGAAAATGCTTTAGCACATCATTTTTTGTAAAACCAACATAGAGAGACTAGAAAAAAGGAACAAGGAAGAATAATGCCCGTAAATGCTTTAGGAGGCAGGGTATGAGCACAAGAAAGAGTCTTGTTATTTTTCATGGCTTAGCAGGGAAGGAACCACCTATCACATGGACTAAAGAGTGATTTCTATGCATGGGAACATGGTGGCAGTTCTCTGAGTGAGTGATAAATAGGGTCAAACAAAGATTTGTTTGATGTAACAAGCCAATGACATGTTAATGAGAGATGGAGGCATATGCCTCACGTAATAGAATGACTTCTAAACCCTCCCAAGTGGATGGGTCATGGCCTATATTTAATTTTAAGCAATCTATCCCATGATTGTCTGGACAGTCTTCTACCTTGTTCCCTTCCCATTAGCAGTGCTTGCATTTGATATCATGACACCAAATTCCCCGTACACAGCTTTTGCTTCATGAAGTATACTTTTAGAGATCAACAAATGTTGTTACAAGTAGTCACTTCATTGGGAGAAGCTATACATATTTGTTGCAAGAGGGTTCTTTTCCCTGGATTCAAAACTGTATTAAAAAATGAACATTGAAAATCAGCAATATCCAACAATCTCCCCCTTATTTATACTAGCTGATCCTTTTTACCTAGTCCTAGGGTTTAGTCTTGTAGTGTTGTGTGTCATATATGCTTAGATCTCAATAAATCTTATCCGGTAGAGGAGATAATAATCTCTTCTAATGTGCAAAGGTTTTAGACTTTGTTTGATACCTCTACATCCAAATCCCATCTTTTCTTTTCTTGATTTTTCATGCAAAGCATCTGCTATGGTTGAAATTGTATCCTCATTTAGATATCTAGTATTCTTGTGACAAGATTTATTTAAGCTAATGATTAATCATGTGTCAGACTTTCTTCTTTGTTACAATTTAATTATAATATAAATATAGGAAAATATTCTTCCAAAGTGGGCAAGTACTCATTGATATAAGCCTTGTCATACTCAATACCTATGCTTATTTACTCAGTGTGATTCCTTTCAAGCTGTCAGAATTCTATTTTGTTGCTTCTTATTATAGCACAAGAACAGTTGCAATGCTCTTTCAAATTTGTTGGATGCTTATGAATTTGGCTGTATTCTTTGTAAAAAATGAGAAGACTCAATCCTTGCCCAAATTATTGTCCAACTTTATGCTGAGTGCCAAGTCTACTAATCTACTTGTTAAGTTCTTCTTGAGTCCAAGTTGCAGACTTTGGTTTGCAGGCATCAAATTGACCACAATAAATATATTAAATACATAAAATTTTAAATACTTTTCTATTTATAATGTGCATTTCTATCACAATGGTGTTTTGCTATTTAGAATATGTTTATTGATGTTAATTTTGATATGTAATATGAGGATTTGTCACAGAATGAGTTTCTTTTATTGAAAATTAAAATATTTTTCCATGGTTTCCTTTGTCAAAATTTGTGAGTTTTTGCCAAGAATAAATTGTACTTACTTTGGTTTTACTAAGTTACTATCAATTACAAGTCACATGACTTCTGACACAAGGTCCTCATTGCAAGTAAACATAAATTTTTTTTTTCTAGACTATTCCATCTCAATTCTGGACTTAAAGTAAGAACTTTGAACTAGCATAGGTCATAAACATGACCCTTCTAGAGGGGGGAAATTATATTAGAAACTCTATAGCTTTTATTATGGTAGAGAACTCTTGCTTGTGAAGGTCTAGTACAATCTCATGTGGAGTTTGAATCAGAATGGTGTGTGTGGATTTTCTTCTTTCATATTGAGTTTTTCTTAACCTTAAGCATCTCTATTTCATGGAATTCTATCCACAGACAATTGAATATTTGTTCATAAATTTCTCTTATACACTTGAAAGTAGGGTTGTGATTTTTTGTACTTACAATGACTCTATTTTCTCAGTTTCTTAGTGATTTCTTGCATGTATAGGTTACTTTCAACAAGAAGTCCCATGTCAACATCAAAACCTTGCCAAAAGAAAATAGTTCTAGTGTTTTTCCTTCCAAAATAGCAATCACGAATGAACCAACAAAGTCAACAAGAAGTCCAATATCCAAAAAATCTACTAAAGCATCCTATGATGCTAATATTCCATGCAATTTAGTCAAGGCAGTTATTAATAATAAAAGATGGATTGGCGGTAGCATTTCATGGGCTACACTCCACCCAACTCTTGTGAAACTTGGAAAGGTAGGCTTTTTCTTTTATTCTTTTGAAGCTAATGCATTGTGGCTTTGTTTCAATTTAATGATGCAGTATGCAAAAGTGCCTTGATGCAGAGTGGTTGAATGATAATAAATTTAATTTTCAGAATTCTCTCAGACTCCGATATGGAGAGCTTGTGGCTATAGTGGAGGCTCTACAAGAATCCTCAGCAACAAAGAGTGTGAACCAATGTTTGAGGTATCTACTTTTGTAGTGTAGAAGTGATGCAATATGATTTTTTGGTTTTCTATGACATTAGCTATGCATTGTTTTATTACTTGATTCAATTATATATTCTACCCACTTAGCTAACTTCCTTTCCATCTCCCAAGCATCCATGCCTACGTTTTTTGCTTACTAGAAACTCCTACAATATAACTTCTCTAACTGAATAAATGGAATACATGTTAATTGGTCATTTTGAACTATCCAGTGTAAACCACTAAAAGGGAAAATGACATAACCCAATTTACAATTTTAACTAAAAATCAGTGCTTCCAACATTTACTGTATTAATTGTTAACATGTTTAATGAGTAAGACAAGTAAGGAAAACCACCATTGCCGAGAAGAAATCATAATTGGATGTTGGATATATTCTATGTATCACAAGTAACAAAGTTTCTTATCAAAAGTTTCAATTTCTGAACTAAAGGATGTTTGAGGTCAATTAATATTAGACTTTATATTTATAAAGCATATTATAGATAATAGTTTTGATTTCTTACAAGGTTTACATATACCTACATGATTCTCTAGTTATAATATTTAATCCATCCATAGGTATAGCTTAGGCATCATAATACTGAAAAGTAAACATATTTACTCATTTTTTCATATGGTAGTGTTTTCTTACATTTCATAGATTTACATGTACTTTTTTAAATCCTTGAAAATTTAGCATTTTATCCATCAAGTTGTCTGTGTCCTTGATTTATTTGATACTATAGTTCCTTTTCTAGTTATTTGCTAAGTGTTGAACAAAGATTGTGACTGACACTAAGGTGGCTGGGTTGTGAGTCCATTGCTATAATAACATAATTAAATCGAGTTTTTCTATAAATATTAATGTAAAATTTGCTGATGAAATATAAAGATATGGTCTCGAGTTAGTGTCATTGTGAGGAGGTGGAGCCCAAGCTACTATGAAGTGCAAGATAAGTGGTCCTGATTGTGGGAAACTCCATGGTTCATGTGGTTGTGCCAAAGTAGCACTGGGATTGGTACAATTGTCCTCTTCCATGGTTACATCTTTAGCATTTGCTGAGTACAACTTAAACAATCTAATACATTTGATCAATTAAACCCTTTAGAATCATATGGGAAGAGTTGTTATTCTTATGGTTCTAAACCTTCTTTGTTATGACAATATAATATTGACCTGAACACAAGAAAAGCCTAGCTTTTTTTAAACTAGACCAAGATTCAAGGATTAGGATTTATTTGATTTGAAAACCTACATTCAATGTGAACTCAAACTGATTATTTATGGAATTGATGTTTACTCTTGTGAATTCGTTCCATGATTGATCTTGATGTTGTTATTCCAAGATCTCGCTGCTATCCACTTTGGATTTGGCACTTTTCAAGCCTGATACCTTTCCAATGATTTGTGACTGCTGCTCCTCTCCTTGTTACTAAGAAACTACTGCTCTTTTTCATCACATCTATTGTGTTAATTAAATCTGGGCATTTTTCTTGCAATCTGTTGTCTCTTAGTTAGCCATCTGTTCTTTTCACCATGAAATCTGCATTTTTCCCCTTGTAACTTGTTCATATATAGAAAACTGATCTGCGGCCCTTTCTTTGCCTTATCTGTTGTTATCCAACCTTGCAAACTATGGTTTTCCATCAATACATGTTTTTCGCAATCAACAAAAGCTTCTTCTTTAGTACATACTGCTGTTCTATATTAACAATCTGGGCACCTCTTCCATAAATCTGTTTCATGATTTAGATCTGGCGTTACATCTTAAGAAAATGTTTTTCAACTCTTGAAGAAAAACTGTTATTGTTCACACTTGGTTTGCATTCATATGGATACCATTTCTATGAGAAACTTGCTTCCCATTCATCCTTACAGGCTTGCTAGGGAATTGCTTGGTCTTAACTCAAAGTTTCTTTAGCTCTATGATTGAGTTAACTGTCTCAACCTCAAGACCCGATCAAAGTGAAGGCTGAGACCTTTGTTTTCCCTCCAAACCAAAAAAAACCTTTGATCTTATTTGGAGAGATTTAACTCCTTTTGGTATGGTGAGGTCTATGTCTTATATTCATTATTTAAAATTAATCCCTTTCCTTCTTAGAAGACCTAAGCTTTCTTTATAGAGCTATTTTTCAAATGGAGTGGAAAATAGGTAACAGTAACTTCACATTCCTTCCTTAGGATCACTACCTTTGACCATTTCACTATTATCAACCATCATATATCACTCACTTTACCATGAAAACTATCTCTTACAGTACCTTGGGGTCTTCTTTTTGCTGTTACAAATCATCTTTTCCACTCTGCCATGTATGATCTCACTGTCAATGCATAAGCACAACAATGTCCTTCATGATACTAATGACTGTTTCAAACACCTTATTACTGCTCTTTTCTCTTCATATTGGTAATCACTGTTATGAATATTACAACCTCTGCCTTGAACTTATAGCAGTCATTTCGCTGCTGCTACTGTCATTGTGAAAACTATGCTACTCTTCTCTAGAAATCTACTTGATCCCTGCTGTGATAATGCTATCCACTTCGATACTGAACACTTGAAAATTCCTACGAGAAAGTTGCACTTAGCTCTAATATTGTCCTTATACATGAAAACCTTCCTTTAAACCTTGACATTTACAAGTTTGTGCTCTACATTGCGGATTTGTGTTTTGAATAGCATTCACTATCTTGTGCATTCCTTGCCACTGTTTGAGGACCTTAGAAACCACTGTTCCAACATGAATAATAGTGTTTAATACACCATTGAAATATTTCTTTAGGCACTAAATACCATTGGTTTTTCCCATTCCATTACCATTGTCTTAAGTGTTCACATGTGGAGTTTGAAGATCTTTTCCCTTTTCATAGCATTGATACCTCTATTATTACATGTCCTCATAATGTTGTCCTTCATAATTGCTCACTGTCTTCTATCCTTACAACATATCTCTGAATTTATCTTGAATGCATCATTGTTTTATGATTGAACAAATCACTATTTTGGCAATGCATTCTCAGCCACTGTATCATGCTTGCAACTGTCTGTGTTTTGTGTTCTTATATTATGATGTCCATCACTAGCTGTATACCTTGTCATTGAATCCTTTGACCTCTATAACCATTGATTTTCACTTTTTTTTTTATATTTCCTTATATCACTACTGTATGCAAGCATATCACTTTATCATAGGCACTACTCCCACTATCTAAAGTATGGTATGACTCTATTGATTGGACTATCATTAGCCCATCATCTCTTTTTGAGTTCATTCTCTATCATTTGGCTCTTTGATTGACTACCACTACACCATTATATTCATGTGTGCTCTTGATTTGCTTAATCTTGATACATATCACTATCATCCCATTTATTCTTACCATCTTTGTGATTGTCACAATAGCCCCCATAGATCTGTATCTTGACTGCTATAACCTTAATGTTCTAGACTATTGCTTTCATATGTTCCCATTGTCTTTAGGTATGTATAATTAATGCTCATTGTATCATAGTTTTAACACTGGAAGTTGCTATTATAATGTTGTAATGACAGTGTCTTGTAGTCTTGCTTACATCTCTATATTTTTCATCATATAGCACTGTATTTTCATCATGTCTTATAACATTGCTATCCTCTTCAATTTGTCTTCAAGAATTTTCACAGTTTCATTTGATTACTCTTTCAACTTAACACTGCATTATGTCCTTTGGAAAGAGTATTCAAAATACTAAACGCTTGCTTCCTTTCACTGCCTTACAATGACTTGGGACCTCCTTTTTTGCTGCTATTTCCTTTATATGACTTTGTCATCTTTGTTCTAGCATTGATTGTTCTTGGCTTCCCTGGCTCTCATTCTATCTCTCCCTACCTTACAATTGAAGATACACACTCCTTTGTACATTGAGTCTAAGTGAGCAGAGAGAAATTTCCATATCTCAGCATTGCTCTTTTCATATTTGCATTTCTCTGTAGATGATTGTAATTAATTATGGGTGATTTTCAATGCTTTACTGATTCTGTTCTTTGTCAATTTTTTTCTTATATTATTTTATTGGAGCTTTTAGTTTTGATTTATTGATTTTGTTATTGTTAAAGGTATTTCTTATTTTGTCTGATAAATACTCTTTAAATTTTTTCTGAACTATGCAGGCATTGGGTCCTGGGTTTACTCAGTATGTTGAACCTATATTCTTGAGATGCATCAACCTGATACGAATCCAACAAATTGTAAAGGTAAATTTTTAATTTAAAATCTGCACTATTTTGCTTCCTTTTTCTGAAAGGTGTGTTCCATGTATTAGTAGGGATCACTATGAGAAATCATTTAAAAAATGATGGTTATGCATAGAAGTATTGTCTCAAGTTGAATGTTGTTGAACGTACCAGTATTTTAAGAGCTCTTGGAAAACCTCAGAATATATCTTACAACCTTATTATATCTGGTTTTTGTCATTTTATTTATTTCAATGCACTTTGGATTATTTGTAAACCCTAAAATAAAAAATGTCATCCAAACCATTTCTCTGAAAATTCTGTAGATTCAGTCATTGTCTCATTTTCTGTGACTCAAGCTGATCCTGTAAGGGTAGGTGTTGCATATGATAAGGAGTTTATTGTTTGTTCGCTGGACTTGCTGTCTGGGCTTGCTGAAGGCCTTGGAAGTGGAATTGAAAGTCTGGTTTGTTATAAATCTTGTAACCCTAATATCAATTATTAGTGGCATTCACCATCCAGTGTTACCAGTCAATGTTCTATAGCTATCACTTGATGTCACACATGTTATTTTAATATGTTGTCTTGTTTATGTTATTTTGTTTTTGTCTGAAATACATAGCTTGCCTTTAAGCACTCACGTTACTCCCAATATGATCTTCAGTCTATTTTACTGGAGTCTGGTTTATTTATATAATTAAGTGGCTAATAATTTGAAAGGTCAGAGGCATATAGATTTGTTATGTGAGGTTGTCAACTGGATAAATATTGGAATATTTGAATGATTGTGCAATTTATTTTCTCATGACATGTTTTCACCAGTTTTAATCTATGGATCCTTTTACAGGTTGCCAGGAGTGATATGAGAGATCTACTTTTACAATGTTGTGGAGATGAGGTTGTTGATGTTCGTCAAAGTGCCCTTGAACTACTTGGTGACCTTGCAAAAGCAAGTAACCTTATCAACTATTTATATGGAATTTATGTTGTTGTGTTTTATGGTTTATTCAAATTTCAAAGTAAAGAGAAACTTACTTGTTCTATGTTGTTTTGTATTGTGCTTGCTTCTTCATTTATTGAACAGGTCTGTGTAGTGCATTTGTACCAAATTTGGTTGATTTCCTTAATGCTACTGCCAAGCAACTGGTAATTGTTAAAAATGTTTCTTTCATTAATGACCATTTTCTTTTTTGTCTCTGTATTATTTCTTGCTTGTTTGTCTCTTTCTATGAAGATAGGGATGTTGATAGATGATGTATGAAAATAATTAATTTTTTGGTTATAAAATGTTTTCATTATGGATTACTCGGCAACTGGCAGAAGTGAAGGAAAATGTTTCTGTTGCAAATAATGCTTGTTGGGCTATTGGGGAAATTGCTGTAAAGGTGGGTTTTTATACAAATCACGTATTTTTTCCTTAAATCAAGAATGGGTAACTTGACTTTTCTCACTGTTTAATTGATAGTTATAAAATATCCCATTTCCATCGTATTTTTGATATATGAACTATTTCCAGGTTCGACAAGAGATATCCCCCATTGCAATGAGTATTATATCCTGTCTTGTTCCCATCCTTTCTAATACTAAGGTACCGGTTCAAATTTAATCTATGGGAGGTTATTTTGATGGTTTTTTCATATTTAAATTTGTACCTTCATTTTTTTAATCTGTTAAATTGGCTGGGATTTTGTTGTGTTTGATTTTACAAGGTTTGAATAAATCACTTCTAGAAAACAGTGTTGGGATGGGTTTGTCTAGAGATAGTTTCACTGCATATGGAGCATTTCATGTGACCATGGTGTTTTGCACTTCACACGTAAGTTTGTTATATGTCTAAAGGATATGCCTAAAAAATAAAATTAAAATGTTATACTCTTCTCTTTCACAGAAGGTTTTTGACATATTTCGTTAGAGTTAATGAAAAACTTAAAAAAAAGATACACATAAGAAATAGATAAGGTATTTTTAACATTTTGTATGTGTGTGAGAGAGTGAGAATCACTTCTAGAAAATAGTGCTATAGCTCTAGGGAGGCTGGGATGGGTTTCTCCAGAGATAGGATGGAACATTTCATGGGACCATGGTGTTTTGCTCTTCACATGTAAGTCACTTATTTTTCTATAAGGATGCACATTGTGTGTTTGAATCACTTCTAGAAAATAGTGGTATAACTCTAGGGAGGCTAGGATGGGTTTATCCAGAGATAGGATTGAACAATTCATGTGATCATGGTGTTTATCTCTTCACACATAAGTCGTAAGTCTATTATTTTTCTGTAAGGATAGACTTTGTGTGTGTGAGAATCTCTTCTAGAAAATAGTGTTATAACTCTAGGGAGCCTGGGATGGGTTTCTCCAGGGATAGGCTCACTGTGATATGCTCTTCTCTTTTATGGAAGAGTTTTGCCATATTTTGTTATGAGTTAATGAACTCATAGTTGAAAAAAAACATATGCAGAAGTAATGTAATAGATGTCTCATATATAATGTATGTGTGTGTGTGATAGATGGATATCTATTGGCATTTTCAGCTAGACATTTTTAAAGATATTTGAGCTAGTTTCTAGTCTCTACGTCCCCATTTCTATATTGACCCAATATTCAAGTTGCTTCATTTGATTATCAATTGAAATCCAACATGACTTATAACAACTCAACTTTTCTAACATTTGCTTAATATATATGTTGGTCTCTGATTGTTTCAGGCTCATTTATCCTAGTGTTGTAAATCCTCCAATCATGTCTTCACTTGCACACCAAGAATTTTCAATTAATGCATGGAAGAATCAATGTTGCTTCTGACAGTTTTACATTTCTGTTGTTCAGATTATGAATTTATAAGAAGTTTTAATTGTATATATATTAATAGACATTGGATCCTTTTCTACTGAATTATATGTAAGCAAACTATTAGTCCCTTATCAGATGATCTCATAGATCTTGAAGAGCCCCTCATTGAGAATCTTAAACAAGTCCAAGTCGTGACACACCCATTTTTCAATCAATTGACATTAATTGATTCAAAAATATTTTGGCCTCTTGTGAGAACGAAATTGTGTTTATATTGATGCATTAGATGCTTGAGAAATAGTAACAAGGAGAATCAACCCCCCAATTAAGATGATTACTTGTTTGTCCTATTCATCCATATTCACAGTACTTGCAGAGCAAATCAATTGGAGCAGAATGTTCTTGCTTTATTCTGCTTCTGCTGGATGCACATTGCCAATTTGACCAAAGCCAAATGTTCCTAATACTAGATCATGCACATATGGCATGATGGGCTGGAGTCAATTGAACTTCTGATTTATGTTCTTTCACTATTGGAAAGGTGTTGTCCAAACCATCCTAGGGCCTTTCTTCCATTGACTCTGCAGATTATCTTGCACACATTGTGTGTTATGTTTAGCTGCCTTCTGAGCGAGTGGAAACATGTATTGAATGCATCATTGGTCATATAAACCACAAAGGAATGGGCTACAATTGAAACAAAGTGAATATCAACAAATATGGATGATCAAGTAAGGATCGACTTTATGATGATGTATATAATGTACAAAGTTTTCTTTTTAGAGGATGTTCCAATTCCTCTACTCACCAAGATGCAATATTAATTTTAATTGTGGATCATGATGGCTATTGAATGGGGAGTTTGTAGGATACATTAGCTGGTGTTGGTGGTGCTTCTTTTATCCTTACTGTTCTAGTACTTGGATTCATGCCCCAGGATACACATAATGTGAGTGAGTGCACAGTCACTTTTCATGTGTTTTACTCTATACTGATGTGATTTTGTATTTCCTTTGGTCAACCTTGCTATTGGAAATAGTCGTTGAAGTAGGATCTATGCAAAAGGTAAATCGATAAAATTTGTATGAAGGAATTAACTATATTTAATGACCAATATTAACTTAAACTTGGGTGGTACTCTTGTAACAATTTTTGGAACAACTGGATTCCATGTAAGAATTGTTGTTACAAAATCACATTGTTGGGGGATTTTTCTTGTGTTTTTTTTAGATTTCATTGATAGGAGTGCTTTGAATAAAATTCTAGTTGCTTTTTTAGTATTTGGGAAATTTGTAAGCAGATTTAAATTGATTGTCTTTTATTTTTGTGGTAGGAATCATTGTATAACAATTTACAACTAATAGGATGTAATAGGTTGGAAATCCCCTCACCATGCAGCCAACTCATAATAGAAGATTGCTCTCGATGATTTTTCATCTATTCATTTTATAAATTGGTTTTAGTATATTCACTTCATATTTAATAGGTTGGAAGATAGGAAATTTATTGTGTGTAATTTGAGTGTGAATAAACCCAAATTTAATATCATAGATGTTAACATACATGATTCGTGATGGCATTGAGAAAGAGGATGCATTTTGGGGCTTGTGTGCTATGGTATGCATTAAATGAGTATTGTAAAACACTATTTGATGTGATAGTTCAACTATAGCATTTCCATTTTTTGTTTAAACTAATGAATGTATACAGGTGAGAGCAAATTCCCCTGGTGCTTTGAACTCTCTTGTTAATATGTGTCAAGCCATAGCAAGCTGACATGTAAGTAACCACCTCAACTATATTTTCATTGATGATCTAGGTCTGCTATTGAAATTTAGAATTGAAAATCTTGATTAGTGAATTGTTCTGTCTACATTCAGGAAATACGTAGTGAGTACCTATACAATGAAATATGCCATGTTCTCCATGGTTATAAGCAGGTGAATCTTGTAATGCTTTAATACTATTAGCTACTTTGAGTATGTAGAATATGATCCATTTAGATTTTGTTTGCTAGTTTTATTTGTTTAGTTATTTCTGTGTGAGCTCACTATCTGAGATAGGAGACCATGCTTTGTTCTGGATCAGATGCTTGGAACAACATGCAACCAATGCACGGGTGCCCTTGAGCCTCCAAGAAAAGAGAGGTTGCTGAAATACTCTCTATTATTTCAATTGCTCATAGCACTATCATGTCTTCTTGTCAATGGTGTTTTATTATGACAACTTCTAAATCCTTTTATTGTTACAAACTTATATCCCTCTTAATAGATCTGCAACTTTTGGTGATTTGGGATGGAAAACAATGCTAGAAGATAGGATGGTTGTTTCTTGTTGTCTTTGCACTTTTCCTTACATTCTTTGGTGCCATGCTTATCATTGTGTTTTTAACTTCATGGCATTCCACTAGTACTTGTTCATTGGACATCATTCCTTACTTCTTTTTGCATACTCTTACACTATTTTCTAACAAGGAAAGACTCTTTCTCTATTATTTATGTGACCTTTACATCCAACCTTATTTGTTACTCCTTTACTGCTGCTATGAAAGCCACAGAGAAAGACTGCATTGTTTCCTCAATGACTGCTCTAAATGGCTGTCACATGTTGCCTTGATACATTTTGTTCTTTGTTCTTCTTTTATATATGTCATCATTGACAGGGTTATGTTGACTGCATGGGGTTATGTTTCAGAGCTTTAAAGCCACTATTTTTGTGCATCCCAATGTATTTCATTTCACCTTGTAGCAATAGTAGTAGCACTCTCATATTGCACTCTTTGTTTTTGTGCATTAACTACCTTTTTTATGTGTAACAGTGTTGTCATAACCTTATGTGTCTCGTATGCGTGCATGGTAATGTAGTGTTTATATTTGTGGCTTCTATATCTTATTAGCATGAATCTAATAGTAACATTGTAAGCACTACTATGAATGTTGGTTTTTTAGTAAATTACATTGATGAATGGTTCTTGGAATCTATGCTTACTCTAATCCCTCTCCCCCATTCTCTTTCTGGTTGATTTTATACCCTATGGATGATAACAATCATCTAGACTACTAGGCCTCTTTATTAGCAAAAATGTGACTTTTGAATTTAAAGGTAGGGTAGATTTTAAAGGAAACATTATTTTTGAAAGTGTTTTGGTCACTTTCAGATCCAAGACTGAATTTTGAATTAGAAGGTTTAAACTTTGTAATCTAGTACTTGTATTTTTAAAGGTGAACCCCTTTTTCTTGGCTGGGAAGGGTTGAAGCCCTGGGATGGCATCACCCTGGGAATTCTCACCACACAAATGTACCTAAGAATCAGACTTGGGCTAGCAGTGGTAATCTCCTGCCAATTTACTGCCAGACCACTACCCAAGAACATCATATGGTATTTGGTTCTAAATTCAGATAATCTGATTCTATCATTATTCCTTTCTTGATTTACTTTTGTGAATTGGTAAGACATAAAAAATGATGTGAAGTGTGTAGTAACTTTTGTTGCCCTTTGTTCCAAATCTAGTCTTGAGATTTCAGCTACTTGATATTGAAATGGCTAATGAAGAAGACAAAGGGATGGTGTCTCATCATCATCATCAGATTTACTGTTTGACAAGCATACAGATAGGGTATGTAGATGAATATTTTTGTAGATTACTTTAACAGAATAATTTTTCCTTTCTATGTGCATATTATTTTTTAAAAGTTAATTGTGGCCTTGTTGGTATTTTAACAAGTATTGTGTTTCTTGCATTTGTATACAATACTACGTTGTTAGTTTATAGGCTGAGTGACTACGAATCAAATTACTGATTCAATAAATGCTAAATAGTTATTCTCCTTGATTCCATTGGCAACCTGTCACAACTGCAACCTTGAACATAGAAGGGTGTGAATGTTTAAATAATCTTCCTGATTCCATTGGCAACTTGTCACAACTGTAACACTTGAACATGGTAGGGTGTATAGATTTAAATAACCTCCCTCATTCCATTGACAACCTGTCACAACTGTAGCACTTGAACATAGAAATGTGTAAATGTTTAAATAACCCCCCTAATTCTATTGGCAACCTGTCACAACTGTAACACTTGAACATAGAAGACTGTAGAGGTTTAAATAACCTTCCTGATTCCATTGGCAACCTATCACATCTGCAACACTTGAAAATAGAAAGTTGCAGAGGTTTAAATAACCTCTCCAATTCCATTTTCAACCTCTCACAGCTGCAACACTTGAATATAATATGAAATTTTAAAGGTTTAAATAACCTCCTTGATTCTGTTGACAATCTATCACAACTACAACACTTAAAAATAAAATATTGTCATGATTTGAATAATCTCCTTGATTTCATTAGCAACCTGTCACAACTGCAACACAACACTTGAACATAGAAGGGTGTGGACATTTAAATAAGCTCCCTAATTAAATAACCTCCTTGATTCCATTAGAAACCTGTCACAACTGCAACACTTGAACATAAAAGGGTGTGGACGTTTAAATAAGCTCACTGATTCGTTTGCCAACCCATCATAGCTGCAACACTTGAACATAAAAGGGTGTGGATGTTTAAATAAGCTCCCTGATTCCATTGGCAACCTATCACAGCTGTATCACTTGGACATGGTAGGGTGTATAGATTTAAATAGCCTCCCTGATTCATTGGCAACCTATCACAGCTGCAACACTTGAACATAGAAGGGTGTAAAAGTTTAAATAACCTCCTTGATTCCATTGAAAATAGAATGTTAGGATGTGTTCCAGAGTGCTTCATTAATTCAAAGATTTTGAGTGATTCCATGAGATGACATCTCTTTGAGGCATTCTGTCTAACAATTTAGGTGTTTTGTCTATGATTCCACATCTTGCATATATGTCTACCAGAGCATATCCAACTATAACATCTGACAAAAATTCCCCTACCATTATGCTTTGGTGCAAGTTCATAGCCCGTCCAATGTGCATGTCCAACACCAAAGAGAATGGAAAGGTCTTTTTTTTACCCAACTACACCCTCCTATTATTTCCTTAGAAAAAAGGATGCCTAATTATTACAAGAGATTCATAGAATATCAGGTTCAGATAAAATGGAACATAGACCTCACCTAGAAACCAGAGAATCTATTGAGTGATTAATTTTTCTTCCAAAGGTTCTCTATGAAAGAACAGATCATTGTCGCTTGACTTATCCATTCCTCTTCATTTTCTCCCAATGATTTTATAACTCTAACAAAGCATTTAGACTTTTCAAAGCTTTTTAGATGAAAAATTAGATGAGTAGGCTTCTAGTAGCTTCCCATTGCTAATTCCAAGGATAGAAACTCTTCCCATGGAACATTCCATAGTATTTTACATGGTATTGTAAGCATTTTATTTGATGATGGGCACTGAAAACATAGGAACAAACACTTTTATAAGTTCCTTAACCTGGCATGACAATATTTCAAAAGATGATGCAGTCTAAATGTTCCTCGTATAAATCTGACCATGCAAATTTTGAAGGTTCCATTGAAATATTTGTGCATCCAAAATGTCTCCTTTCTTCTACAAGGTAAAGCACCATCTACAAAGTCAACAACATACAAATCAATGCTTTCTCTTTAATAGTGCTCAGCAATACATAAGAAACTAGTGCAATTCGTCCATTAATATGTCCAGATAATTTGAAGATCAATAAAGCACTAGTATGTGAATGGAAACACATTGTCATTGATGGCATGGTTTGTTGGTGTTTAGATGGTGCTGTTTCAGTGCCCACCTAGTGTCAAGCCCTTGCAGGGCTGGTGGGCTTGTGGTCCACTTTACTCATGCACTTGGACTATTGGTTGTTAGGGGATGGGGCCCCCTGTTTGTGTTCCCACTAGATGTGTCCGGTTAATGCCAATAACTCAAGCTGATGGCCCATTCAAAACCTCAATTTACAGAAAAAAATACATGAAACACATTAATTTATAGGTTAAAGCATAAAGGTGATATGCACTAATTTCTTGAAGAGATTCTCATTCAACCCTGATAAGAAGTACAAAACTGATGAAATTATTGAATTGGGCTATCAAACTTTTGAGGATAGATGATCCAAATATTAATTTTTTTAACAAGTTTCTTTAAGATGTTATGAAATAACTTTTACAATAGAAGAATATGATAGGAAATATGCTGCAAATACTTGATAATAACTGAGAATAACAAGCCACTTCGAGGGTGAAAACCTCAAAATATCTCTAATGAGAACACACTTCACAACTTGATGATGAAATAAGACTCACAACCTCCTATATATACCTATTTATGCCAAGGATATCACCTAGGCCGACTTAGACACACCTATATAAGACTTAGGCTAACCTAAACAACTAAATAACAATATACTAATGATAATATGACTTAATAGAGAGTTAAGATAGCCACAAGCCGACTATTCATAACCCGATGTACACTAATATTAAGGGCGTAGCATGCCCCCCTTCTTCAAAGAAGCATTGTCCTCAATGCTAATCAAGTTTGGATTATTTTGAATGAACTCCTCATCCTCCCATGTAGCATCTTCAATTAGAAAATATTTCCTTGTAATGAGGTAACTTGGAATTGTTGATGTCACCAGCTTCTTTATGCGTGTTTGGAAAATTAACTTCAACTCCAAGATGTGTCTTCCCTTTACATCAAGCTCTTGATGGCGATGAATGTGTTCTTCCTTTACCTGAACCTTTTGATGTGTCATAGAGGAAGAGGTTAGGAATAATATATGGTACCCATGCATTGGTTGAATAGCTTGATTAGGAACTTCTTCTTCTTGAACTTCTTCTTCATTGCCTTCTTCTACTTCTTCTTCTTCTGTTGTTGCTTCTTCTACTTTTGCATATGCCTCTTCTTCTTCTTCTTCTTCCTCTTCGTCTTCGTCTTCTTTTGCTTCTTCTTCTTCTTCTTCTTTTGCTTCTTCTTCTTCTTCTTCTTCTTTTGATTCTTTTTCTTCTTCTTCTTCTTCTTCATTTGTTTCTTCTTCTGGTTCTTGGCTGCTTGAGACCTCCTCTCTTGGTTTATTCATAAAGGCACTCAACATGTTTCATAGGTCCGATATATCTCCTCTTAGGTCACACATATGCATCTTCATTGAGGAAATTTCTTTGTTGACCCTATTTATTTTCTCATTATGAGTAACATCCTTGATTGTTTCACCATCCTTATCAGGAGTCTTCCCTGGAGTGACAACATTCTTTTTACCCCTTGTTGCAGGCCCCATCATGATGGAAACCACTAATGTTGAAATAAATCACACAAATGAAACTTAAATTCTCTCAAATTTTTACTCTAATCTCCTTTATTATGTCTTCAAAAACCCAATAAAAATCAGACTCCAATTCAACAAGATGTGTGAGATATGTAGATTCCAAAAAAATAGTGTAAAAACACTAATTCTGAAATAATTCACTTCATAATGCTCCAATTCTTCTAAAATATGGAATGTAGCTTCTTAAATATGTTCTTCAAAAACCCTTTAAAAATAAAAAAAAAAATCGCCAAAATCTGAAAGATATGCTCTTCCCAAAATCGCCTCTAAAATTGCGAAAAACCTTGCCTCTATGGTGCCAAGATCATGCTCTGATACCACTTGTTATGAAATAACTTGCACAATAGAAGAATATGATATGAAATATGCTGCAAATACTTGATAATAACTGAAAATAACAAGCCACTTCGAGGGGGAAAACCTCCAAATATCTCTAATGAGAACACACTTCACAACTTGATGATGAAATAAGACTCACAACCTCCTATATATACCTATTTATGCCAAGGATATCACCTAGGCCGACTTAGACACACCTATATAACACTTAGGCCAACCTAAACAACTAAATAACAATATACTAATGATAATATGACTTAATAGAGAGTTAAGATAGCCACAAGCCGACTATTTATAACCCGATGTACACTAATATTAAGGGCATAGCATAAGATTGTTGATTTCAACAAATTCAATCACTTATGTTTATTAGTATTTAAAAGCTATTGTTTTATTGCCATACATATGTGTGTGTGATATCCTTATTGTAAATACATTTATATATCATAGTGAATCAAATAATTAGACTAAAACTACATTTGGCATTTGCATCCAAACACACTTGGACTAGACTATACTTACATAAGTCAACACTGAGAACCAAACCAAATTTCTGAAATTAGTAATCATGGTGTTATTTTCATTAATGTTTATATCATATTGGTATCCTTAGAATTATTACAAATGGTCAATTTACAAAACCTTAACAAATATTCTGCAAATATTCTTGTTCATAAATAGATAAAATATAAATACAATAATCTGCAAGAAAGTAAAAATTCCCAAGTAAAAAGTGAAAGGGAAATGACCTGCCCAGATGTTTCCCTTTCATTATATTCTTAAATAATTCCACTACTCTAGATGGTAAGTGAGATCTTGATCCTATTTGAAACAGATTTGTTTCCAAATACCTGAAAACATGTACAACTTCCACCAATACCATGCACATTCAAGGAAACAAAGTCCAAGACTCCACTCACAGGTTGAACAATAATACCCAAGAATACACTCCCAAGACCATGTACAAAACCAATAACACCATGTTCTCTTGCACTTTCCAAAGTTTTAGTTAACACTCCAGAGAAACCAAATGCCACACCCTGTGCTAAAGCCTTGGTGCCTTGTAAAATTCCATCACCAACTCCTATAATTTTCCTTGAAGAATCCTACAAAAAATCCATAAAAATGTCATATAAGGACAATGAATATGTTCACATTTCTCAAATCTGTGGATTTTTCCTCAATTTAAATATAATTTTTATGTTCACCTGTTTTATACGCAACTGAAGGAATTGTTCATGAGAAAAAGTGTTGTGTTACCATCAATTACCCACCCGATTTGGAGATATTTGATACATAATCCCCTGGATTTTGACTATATTCCCAATAGTGTCAATTACAGGACTCCAAATACCAAGCACTCCATGAGGCCTCTGGGCAGGTGTTGTCTCTAGTGAAAACTTTAACCTCATTTATGCTATATCAATCAAACTAACCCATAAAACAAAGTAGTTAAGTAAAGTTCAACCTCAATTACATTGACATTAAAAAGATTGTCCATTTTCATCTTTCAGTGATCTGAATGAGATTAAAATTTCTCTCAAATAATGCTTGAGAATAAGGAGTGCTTAAGAGCTCATTAAAAAGCTCTTCCCTTCATCTTGATCCACCTGCAGCACCTTGACATAAGAGCAACAAAACAAAGTTATTTTATATTGATGTTTAATAAAAAAAATATGAAATTATTGCTTTGGAATTGCCTGAAATGCTTTTCTTTCTTGCAAAGCAGTAAATTTTGAGGTAGGAATGGAATTTTAACAGAGCGTTTGTTGTTTCCTCTCTTTAATGTGATAATTTTGTATCTTTCCGATGGTCATATATTTGGATTTCCTTTGTCAAGTTTTTGAGAGTGGGAATCCCAATGCAAAAGAAATAGTCCTTTCAAACATGGCAACAACTTTTGATCAAATTCTATTATAGTTTGAGGTTTGTTGCTTCAAATCCTCTGTATGTAATTTTTTATGCTTTAGTTTCTAAATGATGTAAAGAAAAAACAATTAACACATTACACTATATTTACTCATTTGAACAAATGCATAATTTATTTTGTTTCTTCCTTTATTTCAAGATCCTTTCACATTTTCTAATTATCATAGAGCAATATAGGATCCTTTTGATTACTACATGTTTGGACAAAATTACATTTGGCCATTGATTGATTTCGGGTATTGTTGTTGTGATTCCCAAGAAGGTTTTAGTTCTTGTTTTTTAATTTGATAGGATTGGTTGTATCTCATAGGAGGGTTTCTGATTGTAGATTTAAGCAGTATTTGATCACCCCTAATAATAGAGAGGTAGATTATTTTTCCTCATGCTTTTTCCATTGATTTTTTTTTCTATTAACTATGTAGTTTTGACAAATGAACAATAAGGTTATTTTGATTTCTGAGACTAAAAATGACATCTTTGAGTAAATTTTTGAATGTAAGGGAGGTTGTCTATATGTTAGGCTTGCTAGGAGAATTGGATTTCTCAACAAGAAAATATTTCTAAATTAATTTAGCTCTAACTCTATGGGAAAGATGATAGTTTAATGGACATACACAATTCTACTTGTATGGGAGTGATGAGAGTTGGATGGAACATCTAAAGAGGTTCCAGATATGCTAGAGGAAAGCTACGAGGAAACTAAATTGATAATGTTTGAAGTTTTTTTTCTTTCTTAGATGTTGAGTCTAATTAATAAGTTTAATGTTGTGTTGCAACTTGTAGTTGAGTATGTTGATATGATAAAGGCTAGCATTGTCGATCCTCTAAAAGTTATTAGAATTGCATTAGTTGATGCAGAAAGGTAAAACTATTTATCTTTATTATAATTAGTGGAACTTGCAACTACAATATTTGATAAAAATCTACTTCCAAATATGTTTTTGACGTGCAAATTTTGAAACCTTATTTTCAGGTTGCAGCTCCAAATTGGAGAAGTAAAAGGTGAATACTAGTGAGAAAGAGTTTGGAGGAGCCGAAACTAATAGCGGCGGGAAAGTTGTGGATTTGCAAGGGGATTAAATTGGTCGAGCCCCAATAGGAGGTCCCTGCCCTTCCAAAATGATTGCAGTTAAGGAAGGGGAAAACAATATAAGTATATGAAAATAGGAGTATTCTATTTATATAGTGTCAGTAAGTTGTATAGTGTCACTGAGACATTGAATGTAACCAATGAAATTTTGATTTTCCAATCAGGTTTAATAAAGTAAATTTTTAGAGTGTTTTTTTCTCCACTCTTAAATACTATGTTGTTTGTGTTTGTATTTGATCAATAATATTTGTTCAAGAATTTTAGTCTACATTTCATGGCGCTTCTTCAACATTTGAATATCTATGATACTTGAAGTTTATATGCATTAATTTGTGAGGATTAATTAAGTTAGATTTGATTTGTAATGACTAAAGTAATGACTAAATATATGACTAAATAAATGACTACCATGATTAAATAAATGACCAGTTAACAACAATCAAATTAATGACTAAATATATGACTAAACAAATCACTACCATGACTAAATAAATGACTAAATTAACGACTAAATCAATGACCAAATCAATGACTAAATAAATGACTAAAATAGTTTAGTCATAAATTTGGTGGTGTTATAAGTGACTACAAATAAACCACTAAAATAGTCACGTGACTAAAATATATGACTAAATAAATGACCAAATCAATGACTAGATAAATGACTAAAATAGTTTAGTCATAAATTTGGTCGCGTTATAAATGACCGGCAATAAACTACTAATGGTCACATGACCAAAATTAGTCATATATATGCAATTTTCAGTAGTTTATTTAGTCATATATTATTGTTTTTGTACTAGTGCTTGTCTGTAATTGTCCTACATTGTCCTAATATCTTGAGTCATAGAGTAGGGCCCAATCTCCTAGTTGGAATTTCTTGTCCTTGATAAAAAATTTATGCCACTTGATTATCTGGTTCTACACTACCTCTATATGATGCAGGGCTGCTCTTCTTACCTCATCCAAAGCATTTAGCTACATGATTCTTTCTCTTTGTGCCTTAGAAATATTCATCCCCAAATCTACTACAGTCCTAAGAGTCTTATATTCAAATTCAATGAGCATCATGGATGTCTTTCCATACAACAACTCAAATGGAGTGAAGCTTGTAGTTGTTTTCCAGGTTGTCCTATAGGACCAAACAACTTCTGGTAATCTGTTTGTCCAATACTTTCTATGGATAACTACCATTTTGGTCAAAAATGCTTCAATTTCTTTGTTGGTCACCTCAACTTGGCCATTAGCTTGGGGGTGATAAGGAGTATACTTCATGTACCTTATGTTGTACTCATTGACTAGTGCTGCAATGAGGGTTGATGTGAATTGAGATCCTTGATCAGTCACTATTTCTCTTGGAACTCCATATCTTGTGAAAATCTTCTCATAAAGAAATTCTGCAACCTTGTTATCTCTTGCATGCTTCATGTCTTTAACTTCTACCCATTTTGTCACATAATCAGTGCATACAAAGATATAAGATTTACCATTTGATGGAGGATCAATGGGTCCCACAAAATCCAATCCCCACTTGTCAAAGGGAGTGATTACTACCTAAGGGAAAAGTGGCATCTCATTAGATCTGGTTGGTCTACCCATTCTTTGACATTTATCACATTTTTTGGTATACCTTCCTGCATCCTTGTGGAGTGTTGGCCAATAATATCATGTGTTTAAAATATTCATTGTTGTCCTCTTGGCTGCAAAATTTCTTCCGCATGGTTCATTGTGGCATGCATACAAGATGTAATATGTCTCATCTTCTCTCACACATCTCCTCATGACATGGTCTGGTCTAGTATAAAACAAACATCCAACAATCTAGGAGAAAGGAAAATATTTTTCAATGAGCTCCCTTTTCTCTTTTGGAGAGAAGTGAGAAGGAACTCTACCTGTGAACAAATAATTGGCTATGTTAGCATACCGAGGTGTTTGTATACTGAGGTAAAATAGATTCTCATCAGGGAAAGAGTCATCTATTGGCTAATTATCTTCTGATGTAGTTAACCTTGAAAGAAAATATGCAACAACATTGGCCTTCCCTGACTTATCCACAATGGTTATATCAAATTCCTGCATCAACAATAACCATCTTGCCAGCCTACCTGTGATCAAAGCTTTATTCATGAGATATCTAATGGCTGCATGATCAATGTGCACAAAGATTTGGTAACTTGTTATGTAATGTCTGAATTTATTCAGTGCATAGATTATTGCCAGCATTTATTTCTCTGTCACTATATAATTGAATTCAGCTCCTTGTAAATTTTTTTTGACAAAGTAAATGGAATTTTTAACAACTCCTTTCTATCCTCAGACTGCTCCTATAGCATAATTTGATGCATCAGTATGTATTTTAAAAGGAAGCTCCCAATTAGGTTCTTTGAGTATAGGAGCATGAGTCAAATTTTCCTTCAAGTCATAAAATGTCTTGTCACAAGCTTCAATCCAATGGAATTCAACATCTTTAGTGAGAAGAGTATACAATGGTGTTGCTACCTTGCTGAAATCCTTGATGAAACACCTATAATATCCTACATGACCCAAGAAACTCCTAACATCCTTTTGTTTTGCAGGTGTGGGCAGATTTGTGATTACCTCAATCTTTGCAGGATCTACTTGAATTCCCTTGTGGGAGATGTAGTGGCCAAGAACTACACCTTCCTGCATCATCATGAAGCACTTTTCACTATTTAAGGACAAGTTTTAGTCTTCACATCTATGTAGGACTCTCCTAAGATTTTTCAACACTTGATTAAAATTAACACCATAAGTGGTAAAGTCATCCATATAAATTTCCATGCAATCATGAGAAATATATGAAAATATGATAATGAATGCCCTATGAAATTTTGCAGGTGCATTGCGTAAGCCAAATGGGAGTATCAAGTAGGAAAGTTTCTCACATGGACAGGTAAATGTGGTCTTCTCTTGTTCCTCTGGTGCAATTTTGATTTGGTTGTAGCCGTTGAATCCATCTAGAAAAGAAAAGTATTGCTTTCCTGTAAGTATGTCCAAAACTTGATCAATGAAGGGTAAGGGAAAGTGGTCCTTCTTGGTGGCAACATTAAGTTACCTATAATCAACAAAAACTTGCCATTTCCCTCCTTTCTTAGGCACAATCACTAATGGAGACACCCATTGACTATTTGAAATGGGGTAGATAAATCATGTATCTAGTAATTTATGCATTTCCCCTTTTACAATTTCTCTTAGTGCAGGGTTAATTCTTCTTTGTGGCTGTCTTACTAGGGTGCAATCATCTCTAATGTAAATTATGTGTGTACAAAGTTTAAGGTCCAATCCCTTCATATCATGATAATCCAATGCAAATGCATGATGATGGGTCCTTAATAAATTTGTCAATAACAATTGTTGTTCTTCACTTAATTTATGATTAACATTCAAATATTTTCCTTCTGACACCTATACTTGTGTAGTTAACTCTATCATGACTGTTTCATTAACACATGGTACCTTTAGTTCATATGGAAGCAATGTATCGGACATACCTATTGCTACAGGAAGTCTGTCTGTAGGAATAGTGGTTGTAGGAATAGTGGCTACAGGAATAGTGGCTGCAAGAAGAGCAAGCAGAAGTGTCTTGACTAGAGTAATAGAATGAGAAGACAATGCTTCCTCCACTTCACAATGGTTCTAAATGATGTTAGCCAATACTTCATCCTCATCTTGGAGCTTCATGAAAGAGATTTTTCCTAACATCATAAGTTGTGCCACAAAATTAACTTCCTCGGCCTCTTCACCAACATGTGGCCATACATGATTATCTTCATCATGAGATGGCTGAGCAAGAGGATAAAGAACAAAAATTTTAGTGCTCTTCCCATCTGAAATGGTCATGTCACTTGACCGACATCCAATGTATGCATCTACAATTTCCAACCATGGCCTTCCAAGAATAATGGGATACCTGCCTAGTGTAGCTTTAAGAGAAACAATCATAAAGTCTGTTGGGTACTCCCAAGAGTCTAAAACTACCACAAGATCCTCCACTATACCATCAGGCTTAACAATAGAGCTATCAGCAAGCTGCAAGACAATAGGAGTAGATCTCATGCTTGCAACATTTAGTTGTTGTAGGATGTCTTTGGTCATTACATTTATTGTTGCCCCTAAATCAATTAGAGCATTCTTTACTTGAACCCCATTTATAACAACTGCTACCACAGGACTACCTGGGTCATTATACTTGGGAATAGTTACTTTTCCCAGCATGATGTTAGCTAGCTATCCCACAACATGAACTATAGTTGGGTCTTTCTTTTTCCTACCTAGCTTCTTAAGGCATGCTTCCTTGATTTCCTTTCCATAGATTGGAACATCCTTTATGACCTTAAATAGATGTATCTGGACACATATATGCTTTATCTAATCCAAGATATCAAAATTTCTATCCTCCTTTTTTTCCTTCTTCTTAGGAAATTCCAATCTCTGAGGAAATGGTGGCTCTTGTTCAGTTTGCTTGACTTGGATTGGTTCAGGATCTTTAGGTACACTTGGTTGAATGGGATCATTTAGAGGTTCATCCTCCTCTTCCACAGGAAGCTTAGTGATAATGGGCTTGGAAGGGGATGGTAGAGTATTTCCTAAATACAAGTGGATGTCACTTACACTCATAGCATATGGAGGGAATTTATTTGAATGAACAAAGTATACAGGCTGCTGCTATGGTTTGTTATTTGGATTGGGTGTGGGTTGAGCTGGTAGCTAAGTAGGTTTAGGTGCATTTGAGTTTGGATTAGTAGGTGGAGGCATTATAGTAGGTTGTTGGGGCTGAGAAGGTGGCTGCATGTAACTAGTTGTCTAGGTAGGCCATTGTTGTCCTCCCCTCCATTGATTTGTTTGTTGCCAATTTCTGGGAGGTGGCTGTCAATGCCCTTGAAATTGCTATCAATTCCCCTAAGGTTGCTGCCGCTGGGGTGGAGAACTTTGATGATTGGGCCAAGCATTTGGAGGGTTACTCCAAGGCTATGGTGGATATCCTCCATAGCTAGATGGATATGGGGGCTGCCATTGGTTACTAGATGAATAGGAATTAAAATATGGCCCAACATAAGATAGTGGATCCTGTGGAATACCTTGTCTTGGAGTCCAAGGCTTCCTTTGTGCAACATAGTAGACTTGGTCTTCAATCTCGATTGGTTTAAGCTCAGGTGGAATATGCTTGCTTTCAAGATTAGCTACCATCTTGCATTTGCAGTCCCTCTTCTTTTGTCTGTAGTGGAGGCAATACTCTATCAACATTGCCTTTGCCTCTTGCTTTTTCTTGGCCTAAAATGTATCTATTTGAGTAGCTAGATTATTGATAATGTCTTGCTTGAAGTCTTCCAACAAATGAGTAATCTCCATTCTTGAAACTCCACCGATAGTTGACTTACACATGGAAGATTGGTAAGCTCTCCCTTTCTTTGAAGCTTTCCTAGAGTAATTCTGGCATATTTTCTTGATATCTTCCCAAGGAACATGGGAGATATCTCCTCCTCCCATGAGATCCAAGACATTAGTGCAGCTATCATTGATTCCTCTCAGGAAAAGAAAATTTTGTGAGTCTTCATTGAGTGTATGGTTTGGAGATTTTTGTAGGAAAAACAAAAACCTTGTAATGTAATCTTCCAGGCTCTCATCTTCCTTTTGCTACATCTTGAAAATGTCACCTCCTCTCATGTCGCTACCCCTGCAATATTCCTTGTATTTCTCAAGGAATTTTGTCTTCATGTCTTCCTAAGTTTCCACAATATCTCTGCCTAGGCTCATGAACAATCTTAATGCATCCTCTTTTATAGTGGTAGGAAATAGCTTAAGCCTATGGGCATCAGTAGTATAATCATAGCTCCTACAGAGTATGTCAAACTCAAACAAAAAGGTATCAGGATATTTTGTGACAAGTCTATAAAACTTGGGGAGTGCTGAAGCAGGAATGTTCTTGATGTTGTCAACGTCATTTTGATGGGAAATGGGGAAAGGAAAAGTTGGTTGGTTAGGTATGTTCCTTTTTGCATCACCCATGCCTGCTTGTTGTGGTTCCAAAGCAAAGGGGTTCTCAATCTAATTTTGAACTTTAGAGGATAATTTAGAGTTAGTCATATCAAGAAATGCATCAGCAAAGGGGTGTGGATCTTCTTCTTCTTCTCTTGGTAGGTTTTGATATTCAATTATTTGGAATGGATTAGGAATGTTAGGAAGGAATCTACCATAAGCATCCCTTCTCCTTTCTCTATGCATGCGGTGTCACTCACTATCAGCCAACTCACACAAAGAATTGGTAAAGAATAAGGGGGTTCATTAATTCCTCAATGAGGATACACTAAGAACAACTTCCAGAAACACTACAACAAGAAAAAATACCAATGAATCCAAAGAACTCCCTAGTTTGACACCATCCCCGACAATGGCGCTAAAAATGTTGGCCCCCTACAATGATTTAATAACTAAGCCCTTACAGCCATGATTTAGAGATTGGACATCTAACCTGAATAGCTATTTCAATCATCATGACGGTGTATTTAACTTGTCAACCTAGGTATTTGAAATTGAAATGGGTCAGCACAGTATGTGCACTAGGAACTCAAAGTAGCCATTTCATTTTATAGCTAAGGAACACATAATGCTGAAAGTAAATTGCTCATAAGGGAATACCATAAATGCTAATCATCAATCAAAAACTACATCAAACTAAAATGTATAATAGTAATGAAAATCTGAGCAACAAATAGGGCACTACTCTATCTACTTTGGCTGCAGGAACAGTCATAGAATGAAATTCTAGTGGCTGCAGGAACAGTCGGTGCTAGATTTTTAACTAGTTACTAAACAACAAGTAATACTAAACTAGTACTAAACTAAAATGATGGATTAATCACCAAGTGGGCCCCCTTGGATAAGTATCCTCTAAAACTAATGAGAACTTAAATTTTTGAACTCAGAACTTTATTTTATTCACTGTAAATCATGAGTACAAAAGAGTAATGTATCTATAAAACTTGAGAGTGCTAGTACAATATCAAGTCGTGCAACCCCTAAGAAGGAGCATCATATCTTTATTTATACTATCCGCTAAACAGGGAAGTCTACTCCATGACTGAGAGGATGCCATTTAGCGAAAATAGAGAAAGTGGAATGCCAGTAGATACACATGCATGGAATTTGGTCAGACATGCAAGTCCAAACACAGATTTAACACAACAGTAATGCTCACATCTGCTCAATCATTAAATTCCACTACAAGGCGGTTACATCTAGTTTGCATGAGGAATCTTCTGCCATCAACCTCCTTTGACCTTTGAGCGATTCCTTTGTTGGACATTACAGTGCATGCCCAACTGGTGATGTCTTCCTCAACTTAGCATCTTTAAATTAAATCTACATGGCAATGTCAGTATGCACAATAACTACATATCTATAACCACCTTAAGGAACATTTATTAGCCACATGAAAAAATCAATATAGATAATCCACATAATATTCCAATGTCATTAAAACTTGCAAAAATAGGATTAAGTCTAATTTTAATGGTTTGAGGGAAAAATTATGAAAATATCAACATTTAACATCAATGTGCATGACAACTACCAGCAAATAAACTATAGATTCTACCCAAAGTTGGACCAAAAACTAGGCTCATCAGCAGTGATGATGAACTTATGTGCATTGGATGAGGTGGGGGTAATTTTTCCAACAAGATCGAGCCCCCATTGCTAAAAGGGCCAAGGTGTAACAATTGGGTGGAGCTCTTGAGTTGGTGCATGGATGAGATCCTCATGCTGCTAACACTGCAAACATCTTCGGAAATAATCACGAGCTTCCCTTTCCATTGTAGGCCAATAGTACCATGTCCTCAACAATTTCTTGGCCAAGGTCATACCTCTCGAATGCGAACCACAAATTTCATTGTGCACCTCGGTTAAAGAAGTCAAATATTCCTTAGAATTTAGGAAACATAAAAGGGTTCCTTCAATGCTCCTATGGTATAGGGTATCTCTTAGGATGACAAAACCGAACAATGATTTGACAAAGGCTCTCTTAAGGTTTGGGGTTTTGTCAATGGGGAGGACTCCTATTCTCAAGTAGGTGTATATATCATGATACCAAGGATCACCGGGACCAACGATTTCACACAAAAATTTAGACTTTGGTGCCTCGAATGCTAGTACGAGAAGCTCCTCTATGAGGAATTCTTGCTTTGGGACATTGCGCGGGATATCTAGGAGCAATCCAATTGTTGCCATTGCATCTGCTACTCTGTTATTTGCTCTTGGTAGCTGGTCAAACGTGATATCAATGAAGAACTCCTTAAGACTTTCCACCAGCTTCTTATATGGAGTCAACTTGTCATCCTTTGTTTGATACTCACCGTTTACCTAGTTGATTATGAGTCGTGAGTCTCCATAGAATTTGAGTGCCATGATCTCCACTACACTGCAATTTTCAGGCATATGTCAAGAGCCTCATATTCTGCAATGTTATTTGTACAAGGTAATGATAGTTTGTATGATTTTGGTATGCAATCCCCTTGTAGAGTGAAATAATATCCTTGCTCCTGACCTATGTTGTGTGTAGGATCCATCAAAGTGCATTTTCCAGTGATCCGCTACACTTAGGTTGAATATTGATTCGTTAGGGAATTATGATACAAGTGGATTCTTTGGGTATATCGGTGCCTCCGCCAGTTGATCTACAATTGCTTGTCCTTTAATGGCCTTGAGTTCCACATGCTCAATATTGTGCTCTCTTAGGATCATAACCCATTTAGTTGTTCAAACTGTAAGCGTTGCTTTGGAGAGTAGGTACTTGATCGGGTCTATCTTTGCAATGAGCCTTATTTGATGTGCTAGCATGTAATGTCTGAATTTTTGTGTTACAAACATGACTGCTAAGAAAGCTTTCTCAATGGATTCCACTTCTCTATTCCCAGGTTGACTGGATTGCACTTCTCTGCTAAGACCGATGAATTCTCTTGATGAATGGAACTAAGGGGAAGATTGAACCCTTCATCCTCTGGTGCCTCAGAGAGGTTTTCACCATTGGATGCATCCTTTATTTTTAGTGTTTTTGGGTCAAAGAGTGCCACAGTGTGGTTTTCACTCAAAGACCTAGAGATTATTCTCAGATTTTCACTTTTGTGACTAAAGGATTCAATCATTTCCCCATAATAGGCATGTGTGTCTAGTATTATGTCGCACCCATCTTTGTGATCTCCAAATGGTATCGTATCCTGCAATCCCATGAATTTTGAGAGTGCCTCATCATTTTTGAATGTGTCCAAAATTGGTGGTCCTCGTTTGTTGTAATCGATGAGTTGAGGATAGACTAAGTTTATTTCATGGGTTTGATGGTTTGAATCAAAAGACAAGGTAATAATCATGAGCATGGAGGAATCCTTGAAAAGCATGGGTAAGTCAGTTATAGGATCCTAATCACTACTACACACATCAGTTACATGTCAAAGGTAAAGTTGTCTATGACTCGACCTATGGATACTTGTAATTGAAGGGCGGATGCTGATAGCTGAGAGGGAGTTTTGACCTTTCTCACCGAGGCACCTTTTCCAAGTATGGTCACCTTTGGAGGGGTACATCTAAGGCCAAGATTTCTCATACGCTTCTCTAGAAGGAGAGGTACCATAAGACCATTATCATTCTGCCCAAGTTTCTTGTTTTTGTTATATCCCATACCAAGCATCATTTGTAATCCTTTGCTGCTCTCATACATGGGAAGATCATGAATGAGCCTTTCATCTTAGTACAACAAGATTGATATGTCTTTTTTATCTACTTTTTCCCGACTTGGATCTCCCCAACGCCTGAATCTAGATGGGTCTGCTTTGAAGGTTTGGGAGGATGATTCAGCTGGTTGGGGTTTCCCGTGAGACCTAGGAGATTGAGGTAACTCTCCTATTACGAAAGCACTTTTCTTCATTCTGTAATCCCCACACCCATTGTCTTGGACAATGTCCTTGATTTTAGAGATATCAGGAATGGCAGGTGTCTTTGTCTTAGAAGTGGAGGCCAAGGTAGCTGGGCCCACATACGGATTTGTAGGGCCTTCATCATTCTTTGGGACTTGGGGGATTCTATAGTATTTTGCTTCTAGATTCTTGCAGTAAGAAAAGGGCTCGGGATCACCGTAGACCGCGACCTCTTTGTTTTGATATGGGAATTTGACTTATTGATGGAAGGTTGATGTGACAGCTTGCATCCCATGGATCCACATACGCCCTAGGAGGATTTTATAAGGCAAATCAAGGTCAAGGACCTAGCATGTGGTTTCCATAATGGCTAGCCTTACCTGAATAGGGAGTTGAATAGTACCTTGAGACACTCTTTCCTGATAATCATATGCTCTAATTGTGATGCCCTTACCCTTTCCAATGGCATCCTCTAAGAATCCCAGATTCTTTACTAGTTTGAGGGAACAAATATTTAGGCCTGCAACCCCATCCACCAAGACCCTTTTGACTTTGTTTTTATGAACCAGGACTTCAAGTTGGAGTGCATGATTATGAGATGGTTGGGTGGGGAAGTCCTAATCAGAAAACATTAAGAGACTCGGAGTGGTGATGTGTCTGACCATAGCTTGGAATTGGTCAACATCAAGATCTGCAAAGATGGTGGATGAAGCCAATGCTTCCTCTAGGATTTTTCTATGTGTGGGTGATATCTTCAGTAACTGCATGATGGAGATCTGAGCAAGAGTTATTTTTAGCTAATCTAGGACATGCCATTGGGAATGGATTTTGGGGTGGAGGTGGGTGCCCTAGGTGGCTATTATGATCCAACAATGGTGACTTTTCTGCCGCGTGTGGTGACTCCACAATCAACTTTGGATCCTTTGATATTAATAACAGTGACCATGTCATCTAGGGATGCAATGAAATGATCGTACACATGGTTCACATTAGCATACTTGGTATTTTCATAGTTGTTCCCTTTGTTATGATCCGACATCAGATTCGTGTATATTTTAGGTCCCAATTTTCAACTGGTTGCTCAACATTTATGATCTTGTTATTGATGAGGTCTTGGATCAGATTTTTCAACCTCGTGTAGTTGGAAGTGGTGTACCCCTTGATTTTATGAAAATCACAAAGGTGATTTTCATTGTACCATGGTGGCTTCACTTGGGGTTCCTGATAGTTCTCATAAACGAGAATTTTGATGAGATTCTTGTTTACCAACTTCTTCATGATGGATTCAATTGATTCGCTAAGGGAAGTGTATTTTTTCTTGGGGGGATATTTATTTTTCAAGGGTGGTCCCCCTTGATTATTTAGGTTGTTGACTTGATTATTGGGTGGTTATTGTAATACTCCATTAGCTTGCATGTTGTTTTGATTGTTGCCTTTTGGTTGTTGGTATGTTTGGGTCTTTTGTTTTGGAGCATTGATTATGACCTTGGCATCCACCACACCATCATTAGTGATATTTTTGTTCTTCACCCATGTGCGAGGTTTTTTGTTATAGCCAATGGATGGGTGATTGTCTTGATGTTCTTGATATGTGGGTGTTCCCCCTTGTGCAATAAGGGCTCGTTTGATATTGAGCGCCTTGAGGATCAAATGGTCATACATGGTGATACATTATATCTTAAGATGGAATGCCAAGGTTTTCTCGAGATTGGCAATGATGGTGCAAACTTCTTGTTCCACTGGCATGGCCCATTTGCTCCTGTTGGCCTTGGATTGCCATTGTTGCAAGAAGGAAGTGAATGATTCCCCTTTAGCTTGTTTAAGAGAAGCTAGTTCCTCTAGACTCACATCCATACCTATATTGAATGCGTAGTTTTTTATGAATGTGTCTATAATCTCTTAGAATTTTTTGATTCCAGGAGGAAGGCGAGAGAACCATTTCATGGCGGGGCTAGCTAAAATTTGAGGGAATAGCCGCATCAGATATGTATCATCATATGTAACCTCCATGCAATGTACTTGGAATTCCCTGATGTGATATTTAGGGTTTCCTGTCCCATGATATTTGTCGAATTTAGGGATTTCAAATCCCTTTGGGAATGGTACCATTGCAAGGATCCTATCGAATGGATAGGGGAACAAGTTGCTTGGTGTTTTTCTTATTTTCCCTGACTAAAAATATAGCACCTATTGTGAGAGCAACTTGATTTATGTTGTCACGTCATTTTGCAAATCAGGAGGTGGAGTGAATGTGTTTTGAAGTGGTTGATTTGTTCGAGTGGTGGGTGGAGTGTTGGGTATGTTGGTGGGAGTTTGTTGCAAGCTTTGTTGTAAGATCAAGGCTTGTTGATATGCCTACATTTGTTGTTGGTCTTGTTGATGTTGTTCCAACAACGCTTGTTGTTGGTCTTGTTGTTCTTGTGCCAACAATGCTTGTTGTTGAGCTAGTAATTGGGTTTCTTCTTGTTGCACTTGATATTGTTACAAGGCTTACTAATATGCTTGTTGCTGAGTAGCTTGATATTGGGCTTGTGCTTATGCTTGCTGAGCTTGGTATTGCACTTGAACTTGAGCATGCACTTGTTGGGCAACTTGTGTAGCCTGGGCAGCCTATGCAACTTGTGTGAATTGTGTAGCTTGGGCTGCTTGCACAACTTGGGCAGCTTGGGTGGCTTGTTGTTGTTGTAATAAGGCTTGAGCTTGGGTAGCTTGTTGTGCCTATTACACCTATTGTGTGGCTTGCTCTGTCTACGCTTGTTGAGCAACCTGTTGAGAAGCTTGCATGTTTTGTTGTGCTTGGAACTATTGAAGTGCATTTTGATAGGCTTGTTGTACTACTTGCAAAGTGATGCTATATGGGTTTTCCACATTTGGTCTTGGTGGTGATGGTGGTGGTGGATTTGGAATGGTGTTTGTTGTTGTGATGAGGGGTATTTTTGTATTGATGATAGGGATTTGTGTGGTAGATGGTGCGATTGATATGCTTGGTCCTTGAGAGACCACATTTATGGATGGTGTTGTGATTGCTTGTGTTGCTTGGATAGTTGCTACCTGTTGTTGTGATATTGATGGCAAGATCAGAGGATTTGGTATGATGTTTTGATTTATGATTGGTGGGTTGTTTGGATTTTGTTGATTGATTTTTGGTAAAGGGGGAGCCCTAAACTGAGGAGTGGTGTGGATGTTAATGGTAAAGGTGGAAGTGGTGGAAAATTGGGTGGGGTGTTCCCTTGAGGAAATGATGATGATGAGGGATCAAAGATGCCCCCTGGTCCAAATAGCCCACCTTCTCCTTTCAAAGTCATAGGGAGAGAGGTTTGTATGTTAAGGGGATATGTCGGTGTTGTGTGAAGAGGGTGGGTCATTGGGGTCATGAAAGGTGAGCGAAACATGTGGGTGTAGCAGATTCAATGGGACAGATTGTCCCAAGATGGTATTTGCATCCAAATCTTGGTTGTTCACAAGGGGGTGTGTTTGTAGTGCATGAAGCAATGAGCTCCCCTTGTTGAAAATTGGTTGAGTTGGAGCAATGGATGATGTGATTTGTGGGATGGTTTGAGTGATTATTTGGAATGGAGGTGTGGATGATATCAAGGGAATAATCCCAAGAGGATTTTCCACAATAGTACTTACATCAAAATCAGAAGGGAGTTTAGCCCCTTCTTTGACCAATTCTAGCATGTATTGTGAGGGATTGAGTTTCATCATGGCATTGACAATTTTGTGAATCTCAGGATTTTGGACCATTTCAATAATCTCATCTTGAGTCATCCCTTGAACATTTTTGGTGATGTCTTCCACTTGGCCACCTTCCTCTTGATGATCTTGTGGAAGTGGAGGAAGATTGAGTGTGGGATTTCTTGATCCAATGGGATTCATTTCAGGAGCAGTTCGACTCAAGTCACTCGAAGTAGATGTTTCTTTGTTTGTTTCCATGTTCTTCTTGTGTTGAGATCTAGTTTGGACCATAAAATGAGGATCAATTTTTAGGAATGTGGGAGGTAAACCTCTAACTCCTTGGATTGATCTAAACTTTAGGTATAAAAAAGAAAGTCTAAGATTTTAAGGATCAAAAGGATGGTGGTGGTGACAATGAAAGATGAATGATTGGTGAATGATTGGAACTCTTAGGAAACCTTGAAGAGGATACTAAACTTTAGAAATTTGGATTTGATTTTTGATTTTGATTTTGATTTGATTTGATTTGATTTTGATTGGATTTGGTTTGGATAATGAACTTATAAACTATAAGAGGTTGGATGTTGTCCTAGAGTAAACTTGTCCACATGATGATAATTTGAATAAGTTTGCAAAGAAGGATTCATCTACACACACCTAGTCAAAAAAGATGATTTGGATTTTTGATTTCAAGAGGATTTGCGCAAAGTTTAGCATAAAGGATTTTTTCAAGATTCCAAGAGTTGTTTGTGAGATGGATTTTGATTTGATGTTTGAAGATGGATGAGAGTGTTGGTTTTGATCCTAAGAGACCTAGAAAGACTTTTTTTTACTAGACCTAGGTGTTGAAGAACATGCTAATACTTCCTATGTGAGATACTCAAACCTTTGAATTTAAAGTGTTGGATTTTGACAATAATAAAATGAATACAAATTGGGATTGTTCCTTGATGCACCTTTGTAAAATTTTAAGGTCAATATTTCTCTAAATTCATAAACCATAGACAAACATTTCTTGTGAGCTTTTTGACTAAGACCTTTGGATTTTGGTTTTCGGATTTTGATCTTTTGGGAAATCATTTGGAAGAGAACATGTGTGGGGTATAATTGTTTCTTATCTTTCCTTAGTGAGTTCTTTTTACCACAAAAACTTTCTTGATTAGTTTTTCAAACTAAATGTCTAATGTCCCAATTTCTTCTCATCCCACAAAGTCCAATATGTGGAAATCAAGGAAATTAAGGCAATAGTTCCCTAATGTTGACTTTAGTGAGAGAAAATTGTGATGTAAATTCAAATGTTTAGAAGCCTCTAAGGATAGAATCCCTAGGGAAAGCAATAGAACTTGGATTTTGCAAAGGTATTTGCTTTCTCTAAAGAGTTTGAAATTTGATGATCATGGTTGAATGTTTGTTTTCCAATGTTTAAGATCCAAGCAAAGTAATTTGATTCCAAGAAAATGCACAACCCTATGGATAGTCAAGAGGCAATATTTGTTGAATCCCCACTTGGATAAATCTAGCTATGCTTATTCTTGTTGGATGATTAAAAGCTTGACCACATTGGCTCCCCTCCATGTAACTCACTTCTATGGGTCAACCAAACTTTAGTACTCATGAAACTCCCATGGCATACTTCTCATCTCTACCAAGAACCACATAAATGTGGGACGACTTCAGAACGACCATTCTTTCACCAACAAATAGATAAAGATTTGGGCTTCTAAAAAAATTGGTTCTTAGTCAAGGTGATCGGGGACATGGCACCTTATGAGCATCCAACAAGCCACTAAAAGCTTTGATCAATCCTACTAGGGGCTCTTATACTTTTTAAGGTAGTACCCTATTCTAAAATACACTATACAGATAAGGCCTACATACCATTGGACTTGATGATTTAGTCTTATCCTTTTATATACTGACTCGATTGAAAAACTGGTTGGAGTCGCCTTCGAGTTCTCCTTTTGGATGTGTCTCTTAGGTAGGCCCCTCTAAGGGTAAACAAAAATGAGCAAGCACATCCGTAGTTTGATTGATCTTTGTTTATATGAACAAAGAGAGAACACACATGATATACTCCACTCACACTAGCAATATTTTGTTCAATTTTAAGAATCCAAATCTTGTGTGGAGGCAATCATTTATACAACTTAATATCACAAAAATACTTTTGATTCACAAGATCGTCGTGAAGCACGAGAGAAGTGCATACGCCTTTTAAATGATATTACTTTGTATAAGAGATTACAAAACACAAAATACACATGTTCATTTTAACCTTCAAACGAAGAATGGATTCTTTTTAAGCACCAAAATTGAAATGTGAAATTTTCTTGCTCAATTTTAAAGCCCCAAAACAAACTTTAGTAAGTTCCTAAGGTTAAACAAAAATTATTGAGTCCTAAAAAGCTTGAAGATGACAAAGTCCTTAGAAGTGGGATTATAATTTCTCCCCAAAGTGTTTGAAAAAACTTGATATAATAGGATGAGGATGCCATAAGAAGTCTTTCTTTCATTTCCTCCTTCCCTTTGAATCACTCCAACCTACAAAAACTGGTTAAAACTATAGAAAACAGAGGCCAAAAACTAGTTAGAAGTTCAAATGGATCAAAATGAAAAAAAAACATGTTGAAAATAATTGAAATCTATCTTTTATCCCACCCCAGTGGTGCAGTATGCGATGGCGGTGCAGCTTGAAGAGTGTCAGCGATGCTCTAGTGAGACCAACAACGCTCTGTAGAGAAACAGTGAGCACAATTACGACACTATTTTACCCAGCGGATGACTCTAGAGTTTCAGTTGGACGGGCATAGTGGAAATGGCTTCCAACATCACAATTTGAAGTTTGATAGCGTCGCTAAATAACATCGTTGGACTGATAGCGGTGCTATTTGACTTGGCAGCAATGCAATTTCCTGTAGACACACACAAAATTGAAAAATAATAGAATTTTCTCAAAAAATGTGTTAATTTCTTCATATTCACCCTCCTTTTAGCACCAAAATGTGAATGGTGATCCTATACCTACACAAACACAAACAACAAACACATTATTAGTCCATTATGCAAGTTAAATCATCATTCCCCATAAGATTCATTTGAAATATCAAGAACAAAAAATAACATGAACACAAATAAAAGCTATCTAATCTTGCTCAAAACAAACAAACTCTGAATCCCATGGGGGAATTGGTGCTATTTTGATGTGGAAAATAGCCCTTTCCCAATTCCTTGCAAGCTTGGTGATGATCAATGGTGAAGATTTGATGCTCCTTGATGAAATTTCTCCATAACCTAGCCATGAAATGATGAAAAACTATGAAAATGGATGACAATGGATGAACTTTGCTCAAAGTATGAAGATAATAATGTTGCATGAAGTTGTGGATCAAATGCTTAAGATTGTGAATGCCAAATTAGTAAAAGAGCCTTCTATTTATAGAAAAGAATGATGGAAGAATAAGCAAAAGGGATGAATGTGGGATCAAACACCAACCAATAGCATAATGCCACTTGTCAACATGTGAGTGGACAAAGGTGGAGCACATTTTGATGAATGTGCACATTAATGCTATTAGGTGGAAATTGAAAATTGGAGAAGTGACATGTTGGAGTGAGATGAAAGATGAATTAAATGCCACTTGGCTCAAGAAAAGGATATGTAAGAGGCCTTTAATGCCTTGTTGGATGGACAAGTCCTTTTGGGGGGAGATTTTCAAATTTGAGGAATATTCCGTCTTTGATGCCTTTTTGAATTAAAATAGAGATTTATAAATTAATTAAATTGATTTTCATGAGCAAGTTGCAAAAGCTAGAGGATTTGAGTGATTAGTGTTAGCATTAATCCTAATTTGATCAATTTAGATGATAATTAGCTGATTTGACATTTTGATTTAGATTTTAGGATTTAAATAAATCAAAATGAGAGGAATAATGATTTTAGACTTAATTAAATAAAGTTTGATTTATTTAATTGAAGAGGATGCCATTAGATTTAAATCAAATAAAGACTAATTTATTTAATTTAAAGGGAATGACTTTAGAACTTAATTAAATAAAATGAATTATTTAATTAAAAGAGGGACTAAAGGATTAATTAAACAAAATGATTTATTTAATTAATAGAAGGAAATAATTTAATCAGATAAAATTGATTTATTTAATTAAAATACATAATATGATGAATTCAATCAAATAAAGATTATTCAATTAAATGATTAGCAAAGCAGATGATTTAGGATGAACTGGTGTTAGTAAATCAGGATCAGGCGCACAAGATCAATCAATATATTTTATGTGTCTACAACTATGGGATAAATGTAGAGAGCCAAAGGGTACTCACATAAATTTTGATACTTTGTAGTCTGGTCCATTAAAAATCACCCAAGATTTTAGACCCAATACCTTACGTTTGGCCTATTTCAATAATACTCCTTTTCCCATTCCTTATAATGGGCTGGATCTCAAGCTCCACCAGATTTGATCGCCCCTTAGGGTTTTCCTTTATAAATAATTAGTCTAGGTTTTTGCTTTTGTTTTGGTTGTCTCCTTTTGGTGTATGAGAGCTTTGTATCGAAATAATTTATTTTTACTATGTTTCCCATTGGATAAATCCCTAATCATGTAATTTTTGCTTCCTGGTTTGTCACTTCATCCTTATTAGTCTTCGTCCCTAGTCAGAGCTAGTTTTTACCGCATTTTTGGTCATCCCTAGAAAATTTGTTCTATCTCCAATTTGGCTAAGTTATGAATCAATGATGTTTTAAATGAATAATATAACTCAGGTGGTGTTTTAAAAATTTACTCTAACTTTCCTCTTGCCCGCCATGAGACCCGTCCTAGTTGTCTTTTATACACTAGCGGTGTCTTATCTAGATATGCAAAGTTTTGTAACTCTCACTTTAGTCTATCTTTTGGGTTAAGGCAGTGCTAGTGGTGCTTTGTTAAGTTCACTAAACTCCCACATATACCACCCTAAAGAATGATTAACTCGTTAGTGCTTATTGAAAGGTGGGTGATGTTTTACAATAAAGGATGAACCTCAGTGGTGATTTGCAAGGTTATGTGAACTATCCACTTCTCCGCCCCTATAGTCATTCATTTTCAATTTTTTGAAAAATGGTTGCAATCAAGTGTTGATATGAAAGCAGACACATGCCTACATGACAAGAGGATGTCATTTAATGCCCATATACTTGCACATTTACCATGGGGAATTAAAAGGAAATCTATGCAAGAAACAAACATTCTTCAGCTGTGATATTGACACTGGGAGACATGATGAGGGAGAGCACATTGATGCAGGTTTTCATCCTATAAATTTAGGGTTGTTCTAAGGTATTTACATCTTTGTCTTTCCCTTTTAAATTTGTAGTTTTCAAGCTTATTTTTCCTTGCATTACAATTTTCCCGATGAAAGTTCATTTGAACCCTAGGATTTCTGTCATGGAAAGAATTAAGTGTCAGGGTTACAAGTATATCTTAGGGTTAACTTGCGACATGCCTAAGATAGGAGACACCAAACTCAGGAAAGTGAACATGAATGAATTTAGAGAAAAATTCAATGCACCCAATCCACCACCCATCATGCAAAAGGTAGTCGATAGTGGAATGGTGGAATCAGTTGCATTCCCTATGGTTGTCCAATGTCCCAAGCTGATTCTTGAATGTATAAGGCATTATGATTCTCAGACTCGAGAAATCAGAACATAAGAAAATAGGTTGGTGGTTAAAATTAAAAGAACTACCTTTTCCTCATGCTTGATAATTCTAGAAAGAGTGGCTTACTCAGCCCTAGATTTCACCAATGCTCAGATTGAGTTCTCACTCAAAAAGGGGTACTACTAGAATATAATGGAAAAGAATTGGCTGGTGGAACCTAGGTGAGGTAATCTCAATTTCCTCAAAACCTACTGTAAGCGGTAGAATGGGGAAAATGAATTAAACAATGCATCTACGCTTCTAAATAAGATATTGCATCTAAAACTTAATGAATTCAAACTAATTTAAACTAAGAAGCTTTAGAAATCTATCCTATTGCTCTCTAACTCTAAAGATTTCTCCAATTTACTTAGCTCTCAGATTTGTAAGCTAATTAAACTATTAAAATGACACTTAGAGAATGAGAAATGAACTATTCTACTCTAATATGATTTAAATATGCAATTCTATTGTAATGGCAGCCATGACTGCAAATGTTGGATGCTTGATTGCTGCTTGATGGATACTGGGTGAATGCTTGAATGCTGGATGGTTTGGATGCTTGAATGCTTTAGAAACCTACAGAGTAAGATTGCATAAGTTGGGATCCTTTTCTTGTAGCCCAAGAGCTGTATTTATAGCTTTCACGGCAGCACAATTGCACAGGAAACCGGGATGAGGGGCTGTGATTCCATCTGGAGAATCCAAAGGCATGGGATGAGAAGAAGGAGGTGATCATGGAAAATGGTTTCTCCCCATGAAAACACTAGGCAAGATGAGAGGGAGGATTGATGGAAGAAGATTGAGAGGACTTCCTGCAAGTTTGTCCCTGAAGCTCTTCCCGTGAATGGAAGCTGCATTAATTAGATTTTAAAAATCTAATTTTATTGGTGAGTGAATAGTGTAAAGATTTATGCATAAATTAAATATTTTTAGTTTATTTAATTTTAGCAAATAGAGGAATAATTAATTTAATAAATCAAACTATAGGGTTTGTTTATTAAATTAAAATAAAAGGATAATTAATTAAAAGATTTAAAATATCTTTATTTAATTAAGAAGAAATGTGATGAGGTGATTAAATAACACAAATTATTGAAGCTTGTGTATTTAATTTTAAGATAGAAGTGTAAAAGAAGTAATAATGATAATAATTAAATAAAACAAAGTTTTTAATTTCGTTTATTTAATTAAGAGAGAAATAATATGATGAAAATGATAATAATTAAATAAAACAAAGTTTTTAATTTTGTTTATTTAATTAGGAAAGAAAATAGAAGAATTAATAAATGAACTTAATATAAATAAATATTTCTATTTATTTACTAAGTAGAAGAATTTAAGATTAATTAATCAAATAAATCGTATTCAATCAATTAAATTCTCCAGACCAATTTTAGGTGTCTACACCTACATAGGAACAATTTCATGGATGAGATATCTGACATAGTTATGTTGTTGCACATAGTATGAGGGAATGAAGATTCTTATGGTTTCTAAGATTGGATATACTTTTTCATCCAGATTGTGCTCGATGAAAGCCAATTTTTAGATTGGGTGACACTCATCAGTGATATGATACATAGTTTTACTATTTTCTTCATCATTAATAAAGCTTTCCATATGTCTTGTTATTTAGTTTATGCCACTGCAAGTACCATACCATGGCCAGACTTGAGGCCAAGTGACCTTCCCATGACCATGTACCAATTTTTGTGTACCTTAATAAGTTGCAGCTAAACAAGAGCTTCCTTCATCATAGAAGAATATATGATACTTTTACCATGAGAGTAGCTAGGGAATTATAAGGAAAAATTGAGATGCGGCTTTCACCAGAAGCCATGCAATTTGTCAATTTCTATGGTAGCTATTTTATCCAGTTTCAAAGGTTCTCTTATATAAGAGTTGGTGGTTTTACTGGTTTCCCTATAAAACTCCCAAGGCACCTGGAAGATAAATTTTTAATGATTGAGGTCTACAGGCAGTTGGTTGAAGTTAACAAAAGGCGCCAAGAGCGAAGAAGAGCAACAATATAGTTTCTAGTTGGTTTTGGTCCCTTCACTTGTGAATCTATGTCTGATGCTTTAAACATAGAAAATGAAATATATAGATATAATTTCCATACTTATGACAAACATTTTCCTTCTGATCTCAAAGATTATGTGAAAGATAATATGAAGCTAGGAATTGGGTTCTTCCATCTACCAACTTTGGAGGATTATTGGGCTGACTGCTTTGATGAATTTGAGGTAAGGAGAAGAAATTGGATGAGATTGTCTTTAAGACAAATAGTCACCTATGGTTTGGAGTGGGATGTACAAGGAATTGAGGATGATGAATCTAACCTAGTAGATCCAATCTTTACTGAATTGATAGCAAATTAGCCCATCCCTGCTATGGATTGGAGCAATAAAGAAAAATAAATAACTGAAGCAAGAACTGTAGATTTTTTGGAGAGGGCTCACAAGTTGGTCACTAAAAAGAAAAACAGAACAATCCCACCCCCAAACCAAGTCACATAATACTCTTTTGTAATTGTAGGAACCTATGGATCCACTTCACATCTAGTGCCATCAAGAACCTAGGGTGATGGCGATGAGGAACCTCCTAATAGAAATTTGTTTTATCAAACTTGTGGAGAAGATCTCCTTGATCTACCCCATCTAGATAATGATAAAGATACCCAAAGAGAAGATGGTGATTTAAGAAACATTGAAATTAGTACTTCCTCCTCATCCCATCGGTCATCACCTATTAGAGAGGTTAATTAACCTCTGAAAGAAAGGTCTTCTTCACTTTCATCACAGGATATACAAAAAAATACTCCTCCCATAAAGAGACATTATTTGACTCTTCTAGTTCCAAGGCGACCAATGTTCTTGTAACCCCTGTTCCGCTAGAAGATACTTTGTCGAAGAAAAGTAAAGAAGTTTAGCTAGATCTTTTGAGGCAAGGTATGGTGGGTCAATTGATTCAAAGGACTCAAAAACCTAAGAATTTGAAAACTATCGCTAGGTTAATAGATGATGGTAGTTTAGGAAATATATGTCTAGAAGTTGTGCATCCTACTTCATAAAATGAAGTTACTCAGGTGACTGCGAGTCACTTTGATATCGAAAGGATTAATTTGGAACCTCCTACAAGAGATGGAGATGTACAAAAATTTCAGGTATCTACTACCAGGATGGTTGATAGATCTAAGAAGGACAAAGAGAGAAAAGACACATTGAAGAAACGGGTCAAAGTTTTGACTAAATGTTTGAAATTAGTCTTTGATCTTCCCCCTTAACCAATTTATCAGGATGAATCATACTCTGATCCCATGGCAATGATAGGGAAGGAAGCAGTAAGTGAAATGAAAAGTTACAATACCTTCGGCAAATCTATCAAGGAGTGGAGTGGTGGTTTAGTAAGCAAGGGTAACCAAATTATTTCTAGATCTCTTAAATGTCTCCAAAGGGTGAATGCTTCAAGGTCTAATATTGAAGAGGAACTCATTGCTACTGAGAAAGAGGAAAGGATATGGATTCAGTACACAAATGAAATCAAAGAAATGATAAGTTTTGGGATGGAAAAGTTAGATGTAGATAAAATCATACCTAATGTTACTGACGCCCATTACATTATCTGGAATAAGAGTGTAGAATGGAAGTTGCAAGTCATGAGGCATCACTTACAAAAACTCCAGGAGATCCTAATTGAATACAACATGATCTTAGAAGAGGTTCATAAGAATCTTGTTGTCCTCAAATTGCAACTCAATAGGGGCATAGATGAAAATGATAAGAATGCTAAAATCTTAGAGAATGACTTCCAAAAAATAGTTGATGGCATTTTCAGCTCCCAGTCTTTCAATGTAGAACATCTGAGAAAGTTCAGCGAGTTGGACCTTATCCTATCCTAGGAAACTAGACTCATGAAGACTTACGATTAGAGAATTGAAGTTGTTTGAGATATCCAACTAGTGTGGGGGATGCGAATGGGAAACATAACTATTCCCCAACATAAGGAGCTTCCACCCATCGCAAAGGATTTCTGACCCCTGCAAAAAAGATGCATTACATCTATAGAATCCGAAAGTGAAGCACCATCATCTTAAATTTTTAGCTGCTCTTTTATTTCTTGAAAAGACTATAGTTTTAGTTAGTTATGGGAAAGAAAAAGAAGCGGTTACTTATCCACTTATTTATATGTTTATTTTTGGAATGGATACTCTCTAGACATTATTCAAAAAATCCTAATATTATATTGCTTTGAATACAATTTTGCTTGACTGTGAATTGAAATTGCTAGTTGTTTGTGTGCATCTAGTTTGTGGGGATAATTCGATATTCTTAAATCTGTTTGTTTGAGTTTATCTCTGATGTTTATGCTTATTCCTATGTGTGAGTATATGCATTTATCTCTGCAATATATTTCACTTTTCAAATAATACTACGCTTATACTTCATCATTGTTTCATCTTATGTAAGTTGGTTTTTATGCTAGTATCTTTACCATCTTTCCTTTGCATCTGATATCAGAAATATTTCCCATATTAGGTTCTGCCTTTCCTACTTTCAGGTTAAAAGCATACAATGTGTTTATTTAGTTTTAGTTACATTCATTGAATATCATATAAGGTAGTTGTACCTTTCAATTTAGAGGATAATTACTTTCCTAAAGAGGGTTATTATCTAGAGTTGTTACATTATCCCAAGGTGCCCAATCTATTAACCAATAGGGTGCTAGCATACCAATAACATCATCTTGTCACCAATGAAATGAATGCATGGAATAAAAATAATTTTTGAATTAACTTCTTACCAGAAGCTCAGATTCTTCTAGAAATTTCTAGAGATGAGTGTATCAACATTATCTAACTTCCCACCAAGCCATTCTACCTCAAATCTCATAGATTTTGAGATTTTAAAACTTTACCAAATTACCAACTGAAGTCGTGAAATGGTTAAATCTCAAAAATTGTTAACTGTATGAATTTGAAACTTCTACCATCAAATATAGGATGGAGTCTAAATTATTCTTGTAAGAATTTTTTCCATGAAATATCACCAATCTCTCAAAATAATTATTTTTTTGGTGATGGTGATTGCTCGTTTGCTCGAGTGCTCTTGCATCAAACATGTCAGGTAGGAAATTTATGAGCATAGGCTCACAAAGGTGGAGTTACTACTACACCCCTTTCTTCTTTTCCCTCTTGGACTCATGTTCACCATGAACCATCCTCCTCCACTAAATACTTCATCTTCTTCTCTCCATGCCTTCCTCACGACATGTCTTCATTACCACTCAACCCTTGCAACTCTTCATGTTGCATAGCTTGCACTCTATCTTGTATGTACATTTGTGATCCTCAATAAGATCTTCCTCATAAATATTCCCACCTTGTTTACTATAATTTGTCATTACCATAGTAATTTCCTTGTGCTTTTCATCTCTCAATCACTCAGGACTTCACAAACCTACAATGATACTTTTGAGCTCTTTAATTGTGCTTCCTCTATCCATAGGTCCTGGCATAGACTACCTCACTTTTGACACTCTACCTATGCACTCAAAACCTCTTCTCACTTCTCTCTCCACCTAAAGGTCCTAGTGTGGATTGCCTCACATTTGGTGATCTATCCACACGCTCAAGACCACTAGCTCTAATACCATTTGATAAAGGAAGAAAAATGCTCTTTCAATTTCTCACCCAAATTTTTAAAATTACTGATTACACCTGACTCCGTAGTCAATTAAAATTTAAATTGACAATTTCATTTGTCAATTTCAATCAATTCAAGATTACACAACATTAATTTACTTTCACATCAACTTACATTCAAGTTTAAAAGCAAATTGATCAAATATATTTATTCATTCCAAATTCATGGAACATACATTTACAATTCTTGGGTAGCTCCATCGCTCCTTTGTATTCCTCTTTATTCTACCTTTGTATTATTCTATATCCTCTCATTGCTCTCTTATCACCATTAATATTCAACCATTCAATCTTTCCCTCATGTTGGACTAATTCACATCTTCAGGAAACACTTTTAATGTATTTATGCCATACCATATGGCTCAAATCATCTCCAACTTACAACTTCCTTCTTACATGTTGGCCGCCACTATCTTCTACTTTTGCACCCATTTCACCTTATCAAGCCATCTTATTTCTGCCTACATGACCCCCTTGTTAGCCCTCCTCTCATGTTTCAATAGGCACAACCTTATCAACCTTTCTATACATATATTTGTAGGTCCATACTTCTAACATCCTAGCACCTGATTTCTCATGTTCCAATTTTCACTTATCATGTTCCAATTTGCACTTAATTTGACCCCATTCTAAAGCATGGGATCTTCCATGATGTTGAAAATTCAAAGAAAAAAATTAAATTAAATATTCATCTTGCCATTTCCTTTTACCCTCCTTATGTGGTCTACCAAGTCTTCTTGGCATGTGCAAATGCTTCACTCCTTTCCTAGTGGCTTCTTAGACCTATGACCTCTCTTTCCCCTCTAGCGTAGGATTAAGTCATGCATGCCATTGAATTTATTAACTCAACTCTCCTGGGCTATGCAGAAGTCTCACACTATATGTGGCTCCTCTCCTCCCACACACCTCCTCTACGCAACCCCAATCTCCCCTCTTTCATGGCATTTCTCTTTTTATTTAATTGACTCCAATTTTATTTCATATTCCTCTACCTCTTTAACTTCTCACTTCCATTGGTTTATTTCCCACAATCTTTATTTTATCTTTCTTATTTTTTACAAAACCATGAGTGCCAACGATAGTTGATTATGAAGTAAGCAGAATAAGCCAAGATAGAATCTAAACCACTTTAATTTGGAGAAACTCATATGTAAATAGCTCATCAAAACATATTATCTATACCTTAAGAACATTTTCAATGTCAAAATACCAATAACATCATCTTGTCGCCAATGAAATGAATGCATGGAATAAAACTAAGTTTTGATGTAACTTATTACTAGGAGCTTGGATTCTTCCAAAAAAATTCCTAGATGAGTGTATCGACATTATCTAACTTGCCACCAGTCCATTCTACCTCAAATCTCATATATTTTAAGATTTTAAATTTTTTCCAAATTACCAACTGAAGTAGTTAAACACTTAAATCTCCAAAACTATTAATTGTATGACTTTGAAACTTCTTCCATCAAATCCAAGATGGAGTCTAAATTGTGCAGGTGTGAGAATGTTTTGCATGAAACCTCACCAATCTCTCAAAATGGGAATGAACAAAGCCGTTCTACACAAGAAGATATGGGACTAAAAAAATGCTTCATTGATTACTAAGGTGCAAGAATATGATATTTATATATTAAAACCCACAAATCTTGTAAGAGGTAGAGGTTTTTGTAAGCTTATAGTAGAAAATGAGTTGAATGAATAAGGAGAAAAAGATCCAAATCTACCCTTAGTTCTCTTTTTTGGAATAAAGGATGAATGGTTTTCTAATATTGCATATTTATTTACATATGGAGAATGCCATTTTCATCTATCCTGAAAGGAAAAGAGCACGATCAAACTAAAAGCAAAAAGATATGTTATTTAAGAAATATACTTTATAAGAATGGAATTTATGGGGTAAAATTGTAAACTTGTGTCACACTTTTGGCCAACTAAATAGTTCCAAGTGAAACATTTTCAACCTAAATAGTTTTGGGTGAAACAATTTTGCTTGAAACTACGTGGCCTATACGTGGCACAAAGTTTTGGGTGAAACCCTTTTGCCTGAAACAACAAAATAATTTTTTTCCTTTGTTGATTTAAAATCCGACTCAATTTGCTTGTAAGTTTTCAATTGAAAGGGTTTTAGTCAAAACCCTTTCACCCAAAACTATCTATGTGGCATCCTTGTCGGAAATCACCTCATCTTTTTTCAGAAATTTCTAAAATTTTCCATTTGAACATGATATTTATTCAATCAAAATGATTTTTTTCAAAAAACTAAAAATACCCTTTTGCAGAGATCAGAGTCAAGAATCTAAATGTGTAATTTTTTATATTTTTATTATTTTTAATATGATTATTTTTTAAAATAATGCAAGTACATTGTAAAAAATGAGGCTGATTAGAAATTTAAAAAATACAAAAAACATATTATTTTTGAAAAATACATGGTGCACTAGAGGGGAGAATCTTCTCCAAAAGGGTATAATTTGTTTTGAAATTGATAAAAAAAATAGACAATAGTTGATGTCAAATGAAAACTATAAAGTTTTGGTACATTTGGGTTTAACATGTTATTACGAGGAAAATATAGATCAAAATTTCAATTTATTTCCATGCATTTGATATTGAAGTTATCTATTTGGGAAAAAAAAAGGGAAAATACAATTATTTTCTATTTTTACTTGATATTAACTCAACGTCACTTTTTCTTGAAATTTTCAACAATTCAAAATCTACTCTTAAATCAATAAAAAAAAAAAAACAATTTTTTAAAATTTTTAAAAATTGCAAGAGCGAACTTCATCAAGAGTTCTACATTTCATTAGCTTACATCATTTTGAAATTCAAAACACAAAGACCACTTTTATACGGTTGAAGTTGAGAATTTTTTTTTTTGTGTTGGCTAATTTGTTTATAAAAGTGTGACACGACCCTATGGTACTTTACTAAGATGCACAAACAAAGAACAACAAAATAAATTACTTCAATCATTTCATAATAAAGCTTGTGGAGGTCATTTTTCTTTAGTCACAACATTTAAAATTCTTAAGAATTATTTTTATTGGCCTAGCATGTTCAAAGATGCAGATGAATTGGTTAGGAAATATGAAACTTGTCAATAATTTAAAGGGAAGGTTTAGTTGATGGCCTTACCATTAAAATTGATAATAATTAAAGAGACATTTAGCAATGTCTTGATTTTATTAGTCCAATTAACCCTCATTCTAGTAGTAGCCATATTTATATCCTAGTTGTAGTAGATTATTTTACAAAGTGGGTAGAGGCTATACCTATAAAGTGAACAACCTCAGAGGTGGTATGGAGTTTCATTAAAGAAAATATTTTAGTAAGATTTGGTGTTCCCCATAAAATTATAGCTGATAATTCTACAAATTTTTCTTCTCATTGTTTACCTACATTATGTTATAAATATGGCATTATCCTAGCTCATACATCTAATTGTTATCCTTGAGGTAATGGCTAAGCAAAGGCTAGTAACAATTTTTTTACTACTGTCACTAGCAAACCAGTGGAGAATAATCAAAAGAACTAGCATAAGAAATTATATGATGCACTATGGGAAGATAGGACAACCAAGAAGAGAATGATTGAAATGTCTCCATTTGAGTTAGTTTATGGAGTTGAAGCTAATACCACTTCCTTTAGAAATTTTAGCTATGTGCTTGCAAAATGTATTAAAAAACTATCATTTTAAAGACTTGGTGGAGAAAAGGATTTTATATTTGACCAAGATGGAAGAACATAGAGATCAAGTAGTAGATAGAATCATAGAACATCAAAAAAAGGTAAAAAAAATTTCCTACAAGAAAACTAAACAGATATTTTTTTGCAGAGGATATTGGGTTATTGTGGGATAAAAGGAAGGAACCAAAGGGAAGTCATCAAAATTTCAACTCTATTTAGAAGGGGCCTTTCCGAATTAGGCATCTATCTTTAAAAAATTCCTTTTATTTCACATATCTTGATAATACACATTTTCCCCTTCCTTATAATGCACAACATCTAAAAATTTATAATTAGTAAGGAGGGTGTTCACCCATACTTTGCACATAAGAATAAATGGGAGTTTTTGTGTCTTTCCTTTCTCTTTCCTTTAGGTGTGCACGTGTCTTCAGTTTATTCTCCCTATTTTTTTAGGATTTCCCCCCTCTTCAAATTTTTGACTTTATAATGGATTAAGTCACTAGTATCATAAATGGTGCTTTGTGTTCTTCTAAGTTCTTAAAGTCCTTGTCCCTAGATAGAGCCAGTTATTGCCAAGTACCTAGTTGACATTTTAAATCCTCATATTTTTCAAAATTTTGTGTTTGAAGAGTCATTTAACCCTTACTTAACCTTCAATTCTTATCAAATTTATCTTCTAAATGTCTTGGTTCTAGTTCTCAAAGATCCTTTAAATTTTTGAAAGAAATCAAAGCTTTTATACTTACCCGAAACTCTTTTGTTAGAGGTTTTAGGCCTAAGTGGAACTCTTTTACTAGAGTTTCTTAATTCATTAGTAACACATAGTTGAAAGTTCCCAGCCTCTCAAGAACTCTTAAATTAAGTGGTTTTTAACTATATTGGGAAATTTTCATTTTTTAAAGGTTTAATTTTTCTTCTCATATATTAGAGGTATGATTGTTTTTGAGAAATCCTAAAACCTTTGATAATTTTGGTTCCTAGCTTGCTCCTAACACCAGAAAAAAATTGCTCAAGGAAATACTAGTTTTGGTTTCATTCACCATCTTCGATGGGTAAATATCCTCTTAATATTAAAGTAAAAAATAATAATTAGGAGTTCTATTGGTTCCAGGACCCATTGGAATTGTAGATTAGTTCTAGAAAAAGCTTAATGCTCTAATAAAGGCATTAAGGAGATGATTGTTTGTTCAAAAATTCATGTGAAGACTATAAACTAAAGGTTTATCAAAGGGGGTCAAATAAAATAAAAAATTGAAGGGTTCATTGGTTCTAGGAACTAAATGAACATTTGATGAGTTCCTAGAAGGATAATAGTTCCCAATATATTTACAAACTTAGACAAAGGGATCAATCAAAGAGGAATTCTATAAAGGATCTTTGATAGTTTAGAAAGCTAAATGCAAGGATTAGAAAATTAGAAAGAAACAAAAGAAAAAGAGTCAAAGGAAAAATTGGTTCCTAGAACTACAAGAACCCTTGATTTGTTCCTAATCCTTGTTTAACCATCAACAAGCTTCTTCGATAATTAAAAGGAAAGTCACAAAAAAATACAAAATGTGGCTTCTTCTATAAAAAAAAGGAAAGGGGGAAGCATTATAAAATCCCTCATTTTCTTCATTTGTGCAAAATCTAACATGCTAAGTGAAGGATAATTTGATATTATTGTATAGTGGAGCCCAACTTGGTTGCAACATTTCTTAACAACTCCCAATTCCTCTAAAAACTCACCTTATAAGAAAACATTCCCATTCTAATCAAACTTGTTCCTTCTAAAGCTTTTCCTATTTTGGTACATCATACTCTAGTTTTTTGCCATATTGCTCAAATTTCTCTTCGTCAATCCTATTTTCCCTACCATCAACCCATAAAATTTTAATGTCAAGGATGAAGTACACTTATTAGATCACTCTTACAAAATTCTCTATCCAGAGCGGGATATAGTAGATTAGGGCATATAGATCTAGAATAATTTTGGATATGAATGAGAAAAACCCTAAAGCACCAATAGTAGAAACTAATTTTTAGAGTGGATTAGCTCATATGAGAGGGTTTCCAATTTATGTCCAGTGTATTGATTTAGTAATGGAATGTATTAAATATCACAAACCTAAGGAGAGGGAAATTGGGAGTGTGGATGAAAAGTTAATGACCAAACGCGATGGACACTCTATAAGAACCCTATTAAGAAACTACTTCATTGAAAAAAAGGATACATGCTTGAATAATATCATCAAATACTGGTTCAAGAGGCCAAGGAAAGGAAAGTCAAAATTACCTATAAGACCCTATCCCTTGTGGGGCTACTCTTTTTGGTGTTGCAAGTTTTGTTGTTTGGATGCTTCGAAATTGTTGTAGAGATGTAGAATATATAAGAATCTTTTTGATCTACTAACCTAATATGAATATGTTATTAAGTAAAGAAAGCAGGATTGGGATGCTCCATTTGGTATTGTAGGTGTTAGGGAATGATCTGATTTTTTTGTAAGATGAATATATATATATATATATATAATGCAATAGATTCTTTTCTTCTACTAATTTGATATGAATGTTTGATTCAACCAAAAGGTGCAAATTGTAAACCAAGGTCTACGTAAAGATCAGGTGGTATATATATACATTCAAGTAAATCTACAATACAATAAATTGTAATGAAGCATTGTTACTACGCTGAAATGTTGTGGTTAGGATGTTGATTTCAAAATGAAATTTTCTTATGATATGATATAATGAGATGTCTACAAGTAATATAATTGTGTGGTTTCTTTAATCATGGAGTAAGAGAATATTATAACATTGTATTAACTGAAAATGGTTATATTCATTCATTCGATAGTCCTTTATAAACTTTCCAACGGTTGTTTTAAAGAGGGCCTTCTATCTTGGTCCATGGCCTTTGCTTGGTTTTCTCACAGGGATCTCGGCTTTTGATTTTCAATTGTGCTCTATGCAGTCATTACAATGGAATGGTGAGTATGCTATTTGTTGATTATTGTTAGAATAAATATCATTCTTGCAGGAAGTATTATGAAGTCAGCGCCTTGGGGTGATATTGTTGTCTCAACATCTATAGCTACAAACAATATCTCTTGTTTTCAGTTTACATCTATCCCTTGATTTCATTGCTGACTAGAACAAAAACCTTTTTTCTTTTAAAGAAACTAGATACGCGTTTATGCTTGCTAACAGTTGTGGTGTTTGGTTTCTAGATTTGTGCATTCATTTATGAATATAGAAGTATTTACATACACAAGATTTAATCATGTAATTATGTTGTTTTATATATCGTGCTTACAATTAAATGAAAGAACATAATGTAATGTGGTTAATTTAAAATACAATGAAAATGGAATTATATCCTTAGAACTTACTAATATCTTTTGAAGATCAACATTGAACTTGGTTAATATCAAATGTTTGAGTCTTGTTGGTATTAATGTTTCTTTCTTGTAAATCTAAATAATTGGGATTATCATTATAATATTTTTTTAAACCAGGAAACATTCTTTGTTCTGTTATTACCGTTTAGTAATAAAAGTAGAAATTATTACATCCATATATTTAAATAGTTTGATTAGAGAAGTTTATTCTAAACCAACTACTATTTTATTTAATTGTTCTTAAATATCCTTAGTTTGATGTATATTATATGCTTAGATACTTGAGTATGGAATTAATCCATTTATACATAATTAATGACTTATACTGTATAAATTAAATTACTTTAGAAATATAAATGTTAGCTAATGAAAGTGTTTGAATGATATGTTGAGTGATGCAAGTATCTTGTTCAGTTATTGTGGAATTGTCTCCAACAATAGAATACATCATTTTTCTTTAATTCAGATAAATGTAATTAGAATATATTTGATTAACTTATTTCTCTAAATATTTTTTGTCTGTTTCTTTTATCTTCGTTGTATTTTAATGAATTTTCGAAGAGGGCATTACACTACCCAAAGGCATTCTTAGGTCTACCATAATGAATACATATCAGACATCATAACCTTACTACATAGGGTCAATGGAGATGCATAAACAAATTATTTTGAATATTGGATGTGTTAGTTGATTATTGTTATAGGTTATGAATCTTAATATGTAGATTGGGGAAAATTAATTACTGACAATCTGCATAACCAAATCATCAATTTATAGAATACAGAAGATTTTTACATAACATTGTATTTATTTTATGCAACTTTTGTATGCATCCATGGCCTAGACTCTATGAAATAGGGATTTATAATGAAACAACTCAAATAAATGATTTTTTCAAACAACCCATCTAGGTAGCCATAACATAAAATGCATCATCATTCCACAATCATAAGCGTATGCAAATAAAAATCCAATGAAAAATACTTTCAATTCTTCTTCATCAACAACACATTGAGAAAATCAAATCTTCATTTAAACTAAAATTTTCATTGCAAGATTAATTATGCATTACAAAATCAAACTAAAACTAATTTAGCAATCTCAACACCTACAATTTCACCTTTGGATCCATTGTAACACTCAGCTTGCTGCTGGTATCTTCCTCCATAAATTCTTCCTACTACTTCACTGTTGCAACCATAATCAAAAAAAATATTTATCTACTCTTGGGCATCAGGTTCCTCCTCTATGGAGTTGTAAGTTAATTATTGAAATTACTCCAATATGGCCTCGAAAACCTCCTACAATCCACTATCCATCTTTTGGGAAAAAAATGCATGCATGAGTGTAACTTCCAGCTGCATGTTGTTGGAAAATGTTCCTCAAGCTTACTGACATGAAACTCCTGAAAGAGAAAAATTGATGAGACCCTTAGAATGTCTTACCGACCAGCAACTGTGTTCAAAAGTTCAAAGTCACTGAGACTTTGGTTCTATCTTGCCGATGGGAGTCATCGACAAGACATGGCTATCGCTGTGAGATTCCTATCTCTTTCCATCTGGGAAGACCTCTTGCCGATGGGATGATTCCTGGTGACGAGTGGCATCAGGGAGAGGCATGAACCTTCGAAGTGACTCATTCCGATAGAGTGGGTTTGGCCAATGGTTTTACATTCGATGTGAGCTCTTGCCGACAGTGTTGGTCTCGCTGACAGATTTGCATTCAACATGATCTCTTGCTGATAGTATTCCTCTCGCCGATGGTTTTGTGTTCGCTACGAACTCTTAGCGATAGCAATGGTCTTGCCAATAGTTCTGCAATGGACATCGGTGAGAAGTCTTGCCAATGGAGTGAGTTTGGCCGATGGTGGTGACTCTTGCCAATAAGGACAGTCAAGCATTGTGGCATTGGGGAGACACGGTCTGGTGTCTCACCGACATGCAATTCAGTTTGAACGTTTTGACCGAATGTCTATCCTACGTGGTCTATTTTGAACCAATGAGCGAAGCGGAAGGAGAACCGTTGGCAGTTGAACTATTGCGACCATTCCTGTGTGGAAGATCAACAGACTGTGAGAGAATGGATTATGCTCTGTAACGGATGATGATGATTGATTAGCTGAATGAGATTTGTTGTTCATTTTGAACATGATTCTGATCTGTGTGAATTCATTGGATGTTCCTGAGAGCATTGTAAGATTACTATTTTGTACAAGATTGACCAGTAAATGATGCTGAGTTGTAAAATTGACATCAGAAAGTGAAGTCGGTCTCTGTATGTAATTCTTGTTTACTGTAATACAAAGAGACTTTTCTTGGTGTGGTGGGTTTTTCTCCCATAAGGGTTTTCCCACGTAAATCTAGTGTCCAATTGTGTATGTTCATTTGTTTGTTATGTTATTCCTTTCAAGTATATCTTAATGAACTATAATTCAAAAATTTAAAGTCATGTCTACATTCTTCCCTGAGGTTTTGACATTAGGAGAGTTTGTTCCGCACCTAAGCTTTCCTTACAAGTGGTATCAAAGCCTGGCCAGGTGTGTTATCCTTGTGGGTACATTGGGTTTTTTGTGTCAATTTTGTTCAGTGGGAGTCTTGTTGAAGTATGGTAATTTGAATTACAGATTAAGATGGAAAGCACGTCAGGAAAGATTCAAATTGAGAAATTCAATGGCAGTAATTTTGAGTTGTGGAAACTCAAAATGGAAGATCTATTTGTTGATCGTGATCTTTGGCTTACTGTGTCTAGAACGAAGCCTACAGGCATGAAGCAAGAGGATTGGGACCTTGCAGATCAAAAATAAAAGGGGCTAATAAGGCTTTATTTAGCAGACTTTGTTCTTCTAAATTTTCATGAAGAAAAGACAACATCCTCTTTGTGGAAAAGACTGGGAGCTATTTATCAGGGAAAGTCCTTGGTGAATAAGTTGTTCTTGAGGAAGAAGCTGTACTCTTTGAAAATGAAGGAAGGAGCATCTGTTGCTGATCATTTGAATGCTTTCAACATGTTGATTGCTCAGTTAGCATCTGTGGGGGTGAAGATTGATGAAGAAGATCGTTGTATGCTATTGTTATGTTCTTTGCCAGATTCTTGGGATCACTTGGTGATGGCTATTGGGAGTACTACTTCCTCTTTTAAGATGGAAGATATTGTTGCTTCTTTGTTATCAGAATGAGATCAGAAGAAAATCTTCTGAGATGGCGAAGGAGGCTCTTGTTATTTGAGGCAGATCGAAAGAAAAAGGCAAGAAGGACAAGAAGTCCAAATCCAAATCAGAGAGGAGATCAAAGTCTCCTAGTAAGATGTCTAAGGTGAAGTGCTGGAATTGTGGGCAACCTAGTCATGTCCGAAAGGATTGCAAAGAGGAGAAATAGAAGAAGAAGAAGTATTCTTCCAACAATGATTCTTCTCAGAGTGATGCATACGCTTTCATTGCAGCCTTGGCTACACAGGCATCCGATGATGCCTGGCTAATTGATTCTGGAGCATCTTTCCACATGACATCTCATAAAGACTGGTTCACTAAGTATGAAAAATATGATGGTGGAAGGGTGTATTTGGAAAGCGATTCATTTTTGGAAATAGTTGGTTGTGGAAGAGTTAGAATTCAGTTCCCTAATGGAAGAGTGAAGGGAATCAATGATGTAATGCATATACCAAGTCTGGCTCAAAATTTACTTTCTGTTAGTAAGCTGAATGATGTTGGAGTGCAAGTCTCGTTCTCTAGAAATGGTTCCAAAATGACTAGAGGCTCAATGGTGCTAGCAAGGGGTGCTCGTATTAGTACCTTGTATAAGCTGGATGCACTTGTGAAATGCAATAGTGTCTCTACAAAGTCATAAAAGGCTACTCATGGAGAAAAGGAGGAAAATGTTCCTGATAGTGCAAAATCTATGGAAGTTAAACTTCCAATAGAAAAGACTGCTTTGGCATCATAGGCTAGGCCACATTGGAGAAAAAGGTTTAAAAACCTTGAAAAATAAAAACCTGGTTGAAGGGCTTGATGATTGTAACCTCGAATTTGAGTTTTGTGAACATTGTATATATGGTAAACAACACCATGTTTCATTTTACTGCAGTCCTCACAAATCTTCTGGTTTACTTGATTACATGCATTCTAATGTTTTTGGTCCAATAAATGTTCCTTCTTTGTCTAAATCAAGATATTATGTATCGTTCATTGATGATTATTCAAGAAGGGCATTTTTTTATTTTTTGAAAAGTAAATCAGAAATGTTCAGTCGTTTTAAGGAATTTAAAAACCTTGTAGAAAATCAAACTAGAAGAAAAATAAAATTTTTAAGGACTGACAATGGTGGTGAGTTTTGTTCTTATGAGTTTGAAAGGTACTATAAAGATCATGGGATTAAAAGACATAAAACTACACCCTACACTCCACAACAAAATAGAGTTGTTGAAAGGTTCAACAGGACAATGATGGAAAGAGCACGAAGTATGCTAAGCAGTGTTGGCTTGGAGGAGAATTTCTGGGCTGAGGCAGTTGCAACAACATGTTATTTAATAAACTGTTCTATGAATTCCGCTCTTGTTGAGAAAACACCTTTGGAAGCATGGTCTGGAAAGAAGCCCTCTCTGAGACACATTCGTGTCTTTGGCTGTGAGGCATATGCATATGTGCCGAATGAAAAAAGGTCTAAATTGGAAAACAAGGAAGTTAAATGTATTTTTATTAGTTATAGTGCTGGCATAAAAGGATACAAGCTTTGGAATCCTAATACGGAGAAGGTTTTGTACAACAGAAGTGTTATTTTTCGTGAGCTGAAGCCTTCTACTTTGGATCTGTAGTCAGAGACAAAATCAGAAGATAAAAAGGATGTAGTTGAAATTCCTCTGACACCAAATAAAGAGGAATTAAAAATTCAAAATGTACCTGAAACTGAGGAGAGCTCAAGTAGTTCTAAGAGTTCTGAAGAAGAAGAAGATCAACCTCAGCCTCAGCCTATGAGGAGGTCAACACATGAAAGAAAGCAACCTGATAGGTATGGGTTTTCTTTGTTAGATTCTACTTGTGCCTATGCTTTAGTTTCTAGCATTGATGAGCCTAGGACTGTGAAAGAGGCATTTAGAATGTATGATTCAAACTCTTGGTTGGAAGCCATGAATGAAGAAATGGCATCATTAGAAAATAATGATACTTGGAGTTTGGTGCCCTTGCCTGAAGGCAGAAAAGCTGTTGGTTGCAAATGGGTATTTAAAAAGAAAATAGGTCTAGATGGCAGTGTGAAAAAGTATAAGGCGAGGTTGGTTGTGAAGGGGTATTCCCAAGTAGAGGGAATTGATTATGGAGAATTTTTTTCTCCTATAGCTAAGCTGGCGTCTATTAGATTTCTTTTGTCACTTGAAATAGCGTATGACTTAGAGACTAAACAGATGGATGTGAAGACAACATTTCTTCATGGTGACCTTGAAGAAGAAATTTATATGTCCCAGCCTAAGCACTTTGGGGAAAAAGGTAAAGAAAATCCGGTTTGCAAGTTGAAAAAATATCTGTATGGATTAAAACAATCTCCTAGAATGTGGTACTAGAAGTTTGACACGTTTGTTTTGTCATTGGGATTTGTAAGATCGAAATCTAATCACTGTGTGTACTTCAAAGCTGAAAATGATCATGTTTCTATTATTGCTCTCTATGTTGATGATATGTTGTTCATAGGCAATAGTAAGTTAGTGATTTCTAATCTAAAATCTCAGTTGTCTGCAAAGTTTGAAATGAAAGATCTTGGTGTAGCCAGGTATATTCTGGGAATAGAAATAACTAGGGACAGGAAGAGTAGAAAACATTGGCTCAGTCAGAGTAAGTATATTAATATTGTTCTGGAGAGATTGTGTATGACTGATTGCAAGCAGCTAGTTGTTCCAATTTTGCAAGGAACGAAGCTATCTATTGAAGACTGTCCAAAATATCCTACTGAGATAGAGGACATGACCAGATTGCCTTATGCTCGTGCAGTTGATAGTTTAATGAATGCAATGGTCTGTACAAGGCCAGACATTGCCCAAGCAGTGGGAGTACTTAGTCGTTTTATGGAAAATCCTGGAAGGACACATTGGGATGCTATGAAAAGAGTGTTCAAATATCTGAAGGGAACTTCAGAGTATGCTTTGTGTTACCATGGAAATTTGGTTGAATCACAGAGGACTCTCAACATTCGAGGCTATGTGGATTCTGATTGGGCAGGGGACATTGAAAACAGAAGATCCACTAGTGGATATATTTTCATGATGAATGGTGGTGCAGTTAGTTGGATGAGTAAGTTGCAAGCTGTAGTTGTTTTGTCCACTACAGAGACAAAATACATGGCAGCAACACACGCCTATAAAGAAGCAATCTGGTTAAAATGTTTGTGTTCTAACATTGGGTTTGATGCAGGGAAAATTACAATTTATTGTGACAGTCAGAGTGTTATTTGTTTGGAAAAAAATCCTACTTTCCATACTAGGATGAAACATATTGATGTACAGTATCATTTTGTACGAGATATGGTGGAGGATGGAAAGGTCTCTTTAGAAAAAGTGGATACTCTAGAAAATAATGCAAATACATTGATGAAACTAGTGACCACAGACAAGTTTAGGTGGTGTGCCAATTCGATGGGCTTTAGTTCCCATGAATTTTAGTAGTTTTGTTGTGCTTTGGAGGTGTCAGTAAGATCTTCATCAAGTAGGAGATTGTTGGAAAATGTGCCTCAAGCTTACTGACATGAAACTTCTGAAAGAGAAAAATCGGTGAGACCCTCAGAATGTCTTACTGACCAGCAGTTGTGTTCAAAAGTTCAAAGTCACTGAGACTTTGGTTCTGTCTTGCTGACGGGAGTCATCGGCAACACATGGCTATCACTGTGAAATTCCTATCTCTTTCCGTTCAGGCAGACCTCTTGCCGATGGGTTGATTCCTGGTGATCATCGGGGAGACTCTTGGTGACGAGTGGCATCAGGAGAGGCATGAACCTTCAGAGTGACTCATTCCAATAAAGTGGGTCTAGCCGATGGTTTTACATTCGGTGTGAGCTCTTGCCGAGAGTGTTGGTCTCATTGACATATTTGCATTTAGCATGATCTCTTTCCAATAGTATTCCTCTCACCGATGGTTTTGTGTTTGCTATGAACTCTTAGCGATACGATGGTCTTTTCGATAGTTCTACAATGGACATCGGTGAGAAGTCTTGCTGATGGAGTGAGTCTGGCTGATGGTTTTGCATTCGATATGACTCTTGCCGATAAGGACAGTCAGCCATTGTGGCATTGAGGAGACACGGTATGGTGTCTCACCGACATGCGATTTAGTTTGAACATTTTGATCGAATGTCTATCCTACGTGGTCTGTTTTGAACCAATGAGCGAAGCAGAAGGAGAACTGTTGGAAGTTGAACTATTGCAATTGTTCTTGTGTGGAAGATCAACAGATTGTGAGAGAATGGATTACGCTATGTAACAGATAATGATGATTGGTTAGCTGAATGAGATCTGTTGTTTGTTTTGAACATGATTCTGATCTGTGTGAATTCATTGGATGTTCCTGAGAGCATTGTAAGATTACTATTTTGTACAAGATTAATCAGTAAATGATGTTGCTGTAAAATTGACATCAGAAAGTGAAGTCGATCTCTGTATGTAATTCTTGTTTACTGTAATACAAAGAGACTTTTCTTGGTGTGGTGGGTTTTTCTCCCATAAGGGTTTTCCCACGTAAATCCAGTGTCCAATTGTGTATGTTCATTTCTTTGTTCTATTATTCCTTTCAAGTGTATCTTAATGAACTGTAATTGAAAATTTTTAAATCATATCTGCATTCTTCCCTAAGGTTTTGACGTTAGGAGAGTTTGTTCTGCACCTAAGCTTTCCTTACACATGTAACCTCTCCTACAACATGTCTAGTTCCCAATTAAATTTCTAGCTATATATGGGAATTATAATTATCTTCCATGCCATTATTTAATATCACAAATTCAATTTTCTCAACTTTAGGCATTGGTTTTCAATTTTTACATATTTTTGGCTTTTCCAATACATTAAATGTGCACCATACAATTCACCAAATTATAATTTTTGAGCCAATAAATAAAATAATAGATACATTAATTTGGCCCCATTTTTTACCCTTTGATAAGATTAAAACATTAAAATTCCCATCCAACTTAATAAATAATTTTCTTCATTCTCCAAGAGTGTCCAAACTAGGTGCCCAAAAACTACCTCTGACAAGCCAAAAATCAAACAAAACAAGCATGAAATTAAATATTTTTTTATGCAAGATTTCCATACGCCCCTATATAATCCTACATCAAACACCCAGGGTAAGAAGAAAATTTTCATGATTTGAAGATTCATGAACATTTAAAAATTATATGTTTACTTTTTATGAACTTGTCTTCCTTATCCATTTGATTTATCTTCTTCTTCACCTTCCTTTGTGTTGCAAGTATGCTATTGGTGTTGTCATTGATATCAACAGTTGGTCATTAATATCAACCTCCAATATGAAGATTGGTGCAGTGTTGTCATTGATGTCAGCAGTAAGTATGTTGCACTATTTTGTCACTGATGTCAACCTCTAGTGCAGTGTTGAGAAGATATTGTAAATGTGGATATTGTTGGTATTGTAGATACTGTAGTCATGATAAGAAGGTGTTGTGGTGTTACCATTAGTGTTGTTTGATTTCTTTTATGACAAGTATTGTAGTTGTAATTAGTTCACATGGTTTCCAAGTGCTTTTTATAAAAGCTGAATAAAAGAGTGTGCAATGTGACATAGGTCTGTTCAGTGTTGTGCTCTGCATTTCTTCATGATTGAATATATTTTTGTATAGTTTGTATATGATGATCATAGGTGTTTAGATGTGTTATATCTAGATTTTTAGGTTCTGGATCGAATGGAAATGAAAGTTGTGTTTGACAGTTTTCCTATTTGTGTAAAAGGTTGTCAAGGAGAAATGAGATTTCTCTACATTTCTCTACAGTGAGATTTCTTGTCTTGTGGATTTGGGAATGTACTTATATTGTTTGTAATTTCCTTCCCTTGAGGTTTTAAGTGTTGAGATTTTTTTTAGGGTTGGTTCATAAGTTATGTTTTGTGGCAGTGTGTCTGGTTGCACAGAATGATGGTGTTCTTAGTTTCAGGTGGTTGTAGTAGAGTTGAGAATATTTTGATGATGCTAGAATATTTTGGGATTTTGTGTGGATGTTTTGAAGTGTTTTTTTGTGGTATGCATGTTGTTTTTGGACTTGGAGAAGGGTGTATATGGTCTCTTGTAGTATTAGTTCAAGTTTGGTTGATCTAGCATGCTAGCACTATTTGCAAAGGTACCTCATGGATTGTGGATGTGTTGAGTATGGTGGTGGTGTAGATTTGGGTTATAGTTAACTCTTTGTGTGGTATACCTTCACTTATTTCCACCAAGGAATTGTTTAGTATCGACCTATTTTGGTGTTGCACACTTGAGGTGCATATGTTTCATTAAGGCTAACCTAATTGAGATTGTTTAGGTAGTGTATGGTATAAATGCAAGCTGAGTTGTTGGAGATGTGTGTGGATCTATGTGGAAAGTGTGAATGATGTGAATGTTATCAAGTGTAGTGATCTGAGTGTGAGCTTTAATGCCTATGAATTTAGATGCAGTGAGAAAAATGTATCTACGTTTTTAGTGTGCTTGAAGTTGTTGGAGGAAGTGAGCCGAACGTTGCAGATGGCATAGAGTTGTAGTGGAGGATTTTCCTATTGCTTTGAGATACTGAATATTTTTGTAATAGTTTCTTCTATTCCTCTTTCTTCTTGGTAGTGAGCCACCCCATAGTGAGCCATTCTTCTTGTTGTGCAGTTT
>VDFB02086081.1:105845010-105909574 GCA_007258455.2 Sequoia sempervirens | reverse complement strand
CAATTAGTTCATCCATACCATTGGTTTCACAAAACACATCCATCCCATCCATTATCAATCCCTCTCAAAACAATCTCTTGGTCACAAATCCCATCAACCTAGGTAAAACCTTATCCACATTCCTCAAACAAGGAAATCCTCAAGAAATGGGACAAGGTAACCTTTTCCATCAATGGTCTCAAGGTCCTAGTGTGTCATTACCATTGCAAAATCTAATGACACCATCCTCATCTTTTCCCATAGTCCCCTTCACCATGCAAAATCAATTGGGACCTCAAACTTACATTCCTCCACCTCAATCCACCATCTTACAAGGGATGTTAAACCAAGGGAACCCTCAACCTATCATCAACAATCCACTACCCACTCAAAACATCAACAACCCCAATCCATCACAGATGTCCCAACAACCAACTGATCCTAGATTGCAAGCACATGCCTTAGCTTTACAACAATCACAACACACTTATTGACAAGCCATCCAACATCAACAACAACATCAAGCAACCCTAGCAACACAACAACAACAACAAGAAGCAAACCTAGTAGCACAACAACAACAAGAAGAAGTAACCTTAGCAACACAACAACAAGCAGCCTTAGCGGCATAGCAAGCAGCCTTAGCACATCAACAACATCAAGCTCATCAAGCAGCCTTAGCATCACAACAACAACAAGAAGCCCAACAACAAGCCCTCATGGCACAATAACAACAACAAGCCTATCAACAAGCCCTAGTGGCACAACAACAACAAGCCTTATTAGCTCAACATTATGCCCAACAACAACAACAACCCAGTTCCTACTATAATCCTCAATAGAACATCGTCAATAAAAACGTGTTAGGAACATATAATCAACACCTCAATCACCTTCACAGAATCTCACACCACCATACACCCCATACAACACCTTATCATATCAAAACACATCTGTCATCCCATCGTATGTTCCTCATAAGATGAGCTAGCATCATAGTTTAAGGCACTATCTCAAGAAATAAAGGACCTTCGAATGGGAAATACAAAGAAGCCCCATACCCAGAATCTATGTCCTTATCCATTTGATCAAAACATAGCAATGGTACCATTCCCTCCCAGCTTTGAAATCCCCAAATTTGACAAATACAAAGGGAGAGGAAGTCATGTGGACCATGTCAAAGAGTTTAACGTCATGTGTACGAAGGTGGCCTACAATGATTCTTATTTAATATGCCTCTTCCCTCAAAGTTTAACAGGTCTTGCCATGGATTGGTTTTCCCACCTACCTCCCAACATCAAAATTTTCCAAGAAATTACCGATAAATTCATCAATCACTTCTCCTTTAATCTTGACATGGACGTAAGCCTAGAGGAATTGTACACTCTCAGACAAAACAAAGGAGAATCTTTCACTAATTTCTTACAACGGTGGAGACAAAGAGCTAGTAAGGGCAAATGGCCTCTTCCCGATGAACAACAAGTGGGGATCATCATAACGAATCTAGATCCAAATCTATCCTTCCACTTGAAAATGCAGTGCATCATGTCTTATGATGAGCTTATCCATAAAGCCCTTAACATTGAAAGAGCTCTAATCTCACAGGGAAATACTCAAGCTTACTGAATCGTAAATTTTTGGGGATAGGTACTCTCTTGCACTTCTAGGGTTTTGCACCTAAAAGGAGAAAGGTATCCCACAAAAACTTAGGTGGTTCACTAAAGACTAATGCTAATATGATTGAAATATGTCTAAATGAAATGCCCTAAATGAAAAGAATTGATAAAAGAGATGAATTATTAATGAAAAACTAATGAAATGTAAGATGTTTGAAAACATAATGTGATATGCAAAATAAACTAAAAATGCAAGTAAATTATAGCATAACTTAATGAAACTGGAGAGGTGCACCTGGAAACTGGAATGTGATATAGAGAGGCTCTAGAATCCTACAAAATTTGTTGTTGAAGCCAACTGGGACACTTACGCCAAGTTGGGCGACTTAGTCATGTTTTAGGGAGATTCTGTTGGAACAGGTTTTAGCCAAAAGGGTATCTAGAACTGCAAAAAACTCTTTTCAGGCCTGGCAATGGGACTAATTCACCACTGATGGCGACTTAGCCCACCTTCAGCTTTTGAGAATTTCAAAGATGCAATCTATAACTTTCATTCAGCACTTTGGTTATTGATAAGTGTTTAGATCTAAATTTGCAGAATTTGGTCTATAGGTGATCTCCAAGCTTCTTTAATAGATTTGTTGACTTTGAAATACTTTGATGAATTAATGACACCTTTTAACATCTTTCTCTTTTACAAATCTACATACAAGACCTATAAAACACACATGCAAAGAGGGGAAAAAGGGTTAAGGGTTAGTGAATAGGGGTTTGCCTTGGTCAAACCCCGATTTGGTAATCAAACCCTTGAAAATGAAATGAAATGAAAAGAGAATGATGAATGAACAATATGCAATTCTACAACTCACCAAACTATTAAAGTAGAAATATAAAGATATGCAAGTAGAAGCTCCAATGGATGTATGCTTAAGAATGCCTAAAATGCTTGAGAATGATTAAGTGAATGAATTAGAGTATTAAGGAAATTAGGAGATGAAAAATGAGGGAAAAACCCTATATTTATACATGATTATATGAAAATTCCTAAAAATACCACATCACAGGCCGACCTCAAGGTCTAGAAAATAATATCCTGCTAGAATTTTAAAATAATTTTGATTTTTGTGCCAAGTGGGACTAAGTCACCCTAGTGGTGACTTGGTTCCACTAGGGCAATTTTAATGGGTGTTGGGAATTAAAGTGCATTAATTGATATTTAACGGGATTATTCTCTGAAACACACTTAAGTAGGGCCTGTAAGTTTATTAAGGGGTCATTTAAACATAAGAAAGGGTCAAATTATTGATGACAAGCCTAGAAAAGCATGAAAATTTGTTACAAAACTTTACAACACTTTGAAATAAGGCTTGGTAAGTGATAAGAGGGGTTATTTAAGTGAATTATAATAAAAGGGTCCTAGAAAAGTGTGAAAGTGGGTTACAACACTTCATATCACTTTTACAAGACATCATAAAGTTCTTATTGATTCACAACTGTCCAAGACCTAATGTCAATGTGTTGACCACATTACAACATTAAATCTAGGCAAAACTAGGCCAACATCCATAAGAAAGACCCAAATGAGCGTAAAATGTCTAGGATACATTTTTTTTTGCAACACACTTACAAAGACAACTAACCATCAACCAGTTCAAATGAAAAGCTTTGTGTTTGGGCTAAAAACAAGAACATAACAAATGATGGTGTAGTATATGCTAAGGTGGTCCTAAGTGATCCTAGACCAAACAACAATCGCATTGCTAACATTCAACCAACGGTGTAGCAAACAAAACCTCCTCAGAACAATCGAATCAATAACATCGAAATGCAACAAAGGTGAACCACTAACAAGAATAACTATCCTAAATGCAAGTACACATAGTTATCTAAACCCATCGAAACCATCATGAAGAAGTTGGTAAAGTCCAACCTGATAACACTTCCCAACTTTGAAAACTACCAAGAACCCCAAGAGAAACCATCCTGGTACAACAAGCACAATCTCTGTGACTTTCACAAAATCAAAGGACATAAAATGAAAAACTGCATGAGGCTCAAAAATATCATCCAATACCTCATAGAAAATGACACTATATCTGTTGAGGTACCAACTGAGAATTAGGATCTTAAGATAAACAAGAAGCCCATGCCAGATCATAACAAAGGGAACAACAATGGGAAAGCTAAAGATTACACAAACGTGCAATATACCTATTCCAATGTGGTCACTTCCTATGATAGCATCATTACTGTCGTCACCATCAAAGGACCTAGTGTGGAGTGTGGAGTCACCACGCGACATGGAAAAATTACCATCCAAGGAGTCCCGTCTCAATCTAGGACACAACCTACTTTTCCAACATCAAATCCCAACAAGTACAATCTCCTAGATCAGCTTAAAAAGACCCCTGCACAGATATCAATCTTAGAACTATTAAGGTTATCCCTCGCACATAGGGAAATATTAGAGAAATCTTTGTTAGAGTCATCCATCCCCGAGGATATTGATACAAACTAGTTTCAAGCTATGGTAGGGCATATCTCTAATCATCTTCTCATCTTCTCAAAACAAGACCTACCATCACAACCATCTCATAACCATGCTTTACACCTTGAGGTTGTCATTCATAAGAACAAGGTCAAAAGAGTCTTACACTGATAAGCTAATAAAGAACACCTTCGTCTTAGGAGAGCTACCTATTTCTCCTCAATCTCATGGGAAACCCACATCTAGCAATAAAGAGCATGAAACCATCAAGATGGCAGCTACTACCTTCGCCAAGTGGGGGGATTTGAACCAAGAAGATGTCAATGAGGAAGATGTCTCTAAACTACTCTATTAAGATGAACGACCTATCCCCGCTCTTCCCATGGAAGATGACAACAAAGGCCCGCAGCTATTGAAGGAATGGGTTATAACAAGAATGAGAAACTGGAACAAAATGATAATGGTATTCTAGAACCTATCATTCTTGAGAAACGACTAAAGAATCTTGGTCTAGGTTGTACTACTAGCAAGGTCACCCTTATTGGAAAAGGTACTTCCGCTAAATGGGCCGATGCTTCCTCTTAGTTACCTACATCACTTGATGCAACCTTAGATGACTCCCCCCTTGATGTTGCTGACCTATTTGAGAATAAATCCTTGTTCATGATATCCATAACATCCTTTAATCTGAATGAATAAATCACTGAAATATGCCTAGTATACCCCCAACTCATTGACATGGACAAACAAGGACCACTGATTCTTGATTTATTAAAAAATGATGAAGCAATCTCAGAATTCATGGGACTCTGCAACAAATTATCATGGGCAGATCAAAAAGTAGGTTTTGAAATAGAACTAGACACAGAGGTGTACTATGGGGAGATGATTAAATCCTTCAGTCGCAAAATTGATGAAATGCACCTAACATGCAAATCCTTAAGTGAAAACCACACAGTGGTACTTTTTGATCCCAAAATAGTAAAAACAAAGGACACATACGAAGGTGAAAACCTCTCTGAGGCACCCAAGGATGAGGGATTCTATCTCCCCCTTAGTGCAATGCATCTAGAGAAGTCATTAGTACTAGTAGAAAAGGCCACTCCAGTCAATGTGGGAATAGAAGAGAAACCTAAGATCACTTTCTATGCTAAATCATTGCTAGATGAAGAAAAAAAAAACCTAGCAACATTCCTGAAAGAACGAAGAGCTAATGTTGCATGGTCATACACTGATATGCCAGGGCTCGATCCAGAAGTAGTTGTGCATCATCTAGTGTAGTCTATCCTACAGCCAAACCAGTCAAGAATAAATTAAGGAAGATGCACCCTCACTTTTGGTGAAACTAGAGTTACAAAAGCTTCTTGACATCAGATTCATCTGACTGATAGATTATCTTGAGTGGGTTTCAAACTTGGTATTAGTCTCAAAACCCACTAGGGCATCAGAATCTGTGCTGATTTTGAAGACTTAAATAAGGCATGCCTAAAGGATGATTTCCCTCTTCCTAACATCGACCTCATTGTAGACTTAACAATTGGGCATGAAATCACTCATGGATGATTTTTCATGCTACAATCAAATCATGATCGCCAAGAAGGATCAACACAAGACTGCATTCACTTGTCCATGGAGAACCTATTGTTGGAACATGATGCCATTTGGGCTAAAGAATGCCGAAGCAACCTATCAAAGATAAATGACCCTCATCTTTCATGACATGATCCAAAAAACAATCGAAGATTATGTGGATGATATTTTGGAAAAATAAAAGAAAATAAGTGAGCACATAGAAGTCTTAGGACCCATCTTCAACAAGCTTGAAGAGTACAAAATAAGGCTAAATCCAAAAAAGTGTCTTTGGGGTTACATCAGGAAAAATTCTTGGCTTTATCGTCTCACAAAGAGGAATAGAAATTGATCCAACAAAGGTAAAATCCATCCTCGACATGGAACCACCACAAACACTGAAGCAGATGAGAGGATTACAAGGAAGATTGCATTCCATCAGAAGATTCATAGCTCAACTATTAGACAAAATCCACCCTTTTTTGCATCTTCTTCATAAAGGAATAACTTACAAGTGGGATGAGAAATGTGATAAATATTTCCAATAGATCAAAGACTATCTATTGACACCTCCAGTGCTTATGCCATCGATACCAAACAAACCATTGATCCTGTATATCTTAGCAACATCAACAACACTAGGAGCTCTTTTAGCACAACATGATGAAAATGGAAAGGAAAGAGCTATCTATTACATCAGCAGGACCTTGGTGGGCTATGAAATGAACTATTCACCCATTAAGAAAGCATGCTTAATAGTAGTTTTTGCTTCACAAAAAATTAGACACTACATGCTGTCACATCAAATCAAACTTATTACAAAGATCGACCCATTGAAATACCTACTATCCAAAGCAACTCTCACTGGGTGAATGGCCAAATGGGCAATAATCTTATGTGAATTTGACATAGAGTATGTGGAGCACAAGGAAATCAAAGGACAAGTGATTGCAAAAAAATTATCAGAGGCACCTATCTATGCAGAGAACCCATTCATATCTGAGTTCCCCGATGAATCAGTATTCCTTATCAATCTCATAGCTCAGTGGAAAATGTACTTTGATGGATCATTCACCCAACACAGATCAGGAGCAAGAATTATTTTCATCACCCCTAAAGGTGATTGCATTCCAAAGTAATATAGGCTATCATTCCCATGCATTAGCAACATTGTTGAGTACGAAGCCCTAATCACAGGTCTAAGGATAGCAGTTTAGTGACATATACAACAGATGAAAGTCTATGGAGACTCACAACTATTTATCAACCAAGTCAATGACGACTACCAAACTAAGGACGATAAGCTTACTCCTTACAAGAATATGGTAGAGAACCTCAAGGATCTTTTCATTGATATAAATTTTGAGAAAATTCCTTGCATGAACAACTGAGCGATAGACACCATGGCAACAATTAGATCATTGTTAGACATGCCGAACAACATCCTCTAATGCGAATTCTTGGTAGAACAACTTCTCGTACCAACTTTAGAAATCCCTAAATCTAAATTTTCATGTGTCATTGTTGACAGTCTTGGATCCCCATGGTACCATGACATATTCATCTACCTTAGCAGAGGAATCCTCCCATCCGATATCACCTCCAACCTTAAAATGACCTTTGTGAAAAAGACATCCCAATTCGTGATCCTAGGTGATACCCTTTACCATCGAAGCATTGAAGGGACATTACTACGATGTCTTAACCAAGAGGAAGCCTTGACTACTTTAACAAAAGTACATGATGGCATATGTGGATCCCATTCTAGTGGTATGCCATTAACTAAGAAATTGTTGAGGATGGGGTACTACTAGCCAACCATGGAAAGAGAAGCCCATCAGTATGTGCATAAATGTGTCTAGTGTCAATAGTATGGAGATTTGATTTATGCTCCAGCTCAGGAACTACAACCAATGATCACACCTTGGGCTTTCTCACAGTGGGGACTCGACCTCATATGAAAAATCACTCCAACCTCATCCAATGGCCACAAGTTTATCATAACAACCACTGCATACTTTACCAAGTGGGTTGAAGCCATTCCTATGACCTACATAATGGGGAAGCAAATTGCCAAGTTTATCCTAAATTACCTAATTTTTCGTTATGGTGTTCCACAAACCCTTATCTCAGACAACATTCAACACCCTTTAAGAATCAGGATGTAAAAGAGCTATGCCAAAAATTCAACATCCAAAACCGATTCTCGACCACATATTACCCCTAGGGCAACGGTCAAGTTGAGGCTACAAATAAGACCATTTTGAAAATCTTGAAGAAAACGATCAATGAAGTTGGTCGCGACTGGCATCTATAGTTGAATCCCTCTCTTTGGGCCTATCAAACCAGTATCTGCACACCAACAGGTGTAACCCCTTTCTCCTTGGTCTACGGATCATAAGCCATTTTTCCTATAGAGGTTGAGCTCCCATCACTATGAGTGTCACTACAAAACCTGATCATTGATGAAGAATACAGAGTATCTCAGTTGAATGAGCTAGAATTCCTGGATGAGCATCGTCTTGACACGTTCAATCACTTGCAAGTATATCAAAACCGACTGAAACATAGTTATAATAAGAAGATCAAATGTCAGTCTTTCCAGGTAGGGGATCTTGTTCTCAAACAGAATCAAAAAAATCTTCTTGATCATGAAAGTAAATGAAAGTTTGAGCCTAATTGGTTGGGTCCCTTTGTCGTCATAACAAGCTATGGATTAGGAGCATACCAATTATCAACACCTAAAGGTGAACCCTTGTAGGAGCCAACCAACAACTTGCATCTTAAAATGTTTTATGCCTAGTCTTGAAGGGTGTAAAATCTAAAAAATACAAAAATAAAAATAAAAATAAAAATAAAAATCCAAAAAATGAGAAAAAGGATTGGAAAAGTAAAGAAAAAAATCATCCTCTAGTGAAAACCACTTCGGTGGCACTTTGGGAAAGTACCTTGGTGAAAACTTGGCAAACAGGTGCCTCACATAAATAAAGCATCTCCATCTATTCTTTGGCTCTTTTATCTTATCATTCTTTGCATCACCATCCATCCATTGCCTCATTCATCCTATTTATTCCATCACCCATCCGCGTCTCTATCATAGCTTGATGCGGTGAAGTATTGTATCCCCTTTAGTGCTACTTGGCATATTCCAAAGGCTAGTTTGTCCTGCCTATATCGAGGTAGTCTATCATATCACACTGGGGGCAATTCATTATGGATCATATTAGGTTCTTGTATATCCTAAGGTTATCAAAAATCTCATCGAAAGTCCCAAAAACATTCATAAAACGTTCATAAGAAAATTAAAAAATATTTGCAATATCCTATATAACTAAAATCCAAAAACATTCAAAAATTATAAAGGGAAAAATCCAAAACATCCAAAACACATCAAAAACCCTAAAAAGGTCAAAACATCAAAAATCCAAAAAATAGTTCCTTGTCAAACTATGTCGTCTTTGAGCTTGAACATAGGCAAGGCCATCATTGATGTGCCCCCGAGACACCCTAGGTCAGCCCCTTAGGAGTCCATCATAATAAACTAGCATCCCTCAACTGTTTATATCTTCATATTTAATAAGTCACACTCGTTGAACTATGTGGTCTCTGCATGTATAACGTAGGAAAGGCTTATCTTTTATCAACCCTCGAGGCCCCTAGGATAGTTCTTTTAAGTTAGGTTCTTGGTAGAAACTTAGAAAATCCCTAAGCATTCAAATATAAAAAAATCCCAAAACATTTGAAAACTTAGAAAACACAAAAACATTTGAAAATCAGAAAACATAAAAACATTAGAAAACATTCCAAAGACCTAAACAACCTCAAATATCTTGGAGAAAACCCTAAACAGCCTCAAAACATTTTCAAAATACCAAAAAAATTGAAATATTTAGAAAATCCCAAAACCACCCATCCCATCTCACTTTCACCTGTAATAAACCTCCACCCATAATAAATCAATTGTCACCTTCAAGCTTTGGAAAAACAAATGGAAATCAAGTCTAGCAAGTCATAAAGTGAGAACCTAAGTGTCAAGATCTCAAGTCTAGATCATAAGTAAATGCGTCAGTGAAGTTTGTATTAAAAAATTATCATAAAGCTCATCATCATCCTACATCAAACAACCCTTTGATCAACATGTCCTAGGTTGTATCCTTCTTGCAATGGACATCAGTATCGAAAATCATCTTAGCTAAAATTAAACTGGTAAGAGATATAGATAACATTGACTGTTTGTCTTTGATCTTTTCTTGTGATTTATCTTAAATGACCCATTCTGAGGACCTCTCGATGATGTCTATCAAAATGATTTAGAGAGAAAGGAATGGGGCATCGGTCATTATCTTTCATTTGTTGTGCTTGTGGGTACTCTTGTAAAATAATCTTGGCGCATACTTGCTTAGTTGTGTGTAGAAAGGTTGTTTGGAGTATGTTGTTGACTATTGTGTATGCTTTGGTACAATATATTCTAAACTTCTAACTTACATTCCGACGAGGTTTCTATATGTCAAGGTGTGAACAAGAACTATCCTATTTGTTTGCAGAGTCAAAGTCCATTACACTAGATACAACATCGTCCTGGTTATTAATACCTTGATGCATCGTGTCTATGTGTTATATCAAACAATAAGAAATGACGAAAAAAATCCCAATCCCAAGATATGAGCATTCATCATCATCATCCTCATCATGCATTTCTCATCACCATCTCTAATAAAGTCTTAGTGGATCATAGAATTGTTGGATCTTTTGAAGCAATCATCAAAATCAATGGTCCTTCATCTTGTTTCCTCTATCTTCTCTCCACGCTAACCTGGTATCATGATAGTCAACAAAAACATCATCTATGCATCCATTCTAAATCCACAAACCATCTGTATGCATGCATCTCATATCATCACAACATAATCATAGCACATAATCAATGCATCCATCCTGCAACATCATTATCATTTAATTTGTCCTGAATAATATAGATTTGTTATTCTAAGCATCTTAAATCGTTTCATCACATATCCTAAACATGCATCGTATTATTATATCATAAGCATAAACATCTGCATTATCCATACATCCATATGCATACATCATCATCATAATAAATTGCATAGAAAATACATAAAAAGAAATCCATCAATAACATTTTCATACATAATCATAGCATAACATATGCATATCATATCATCCATCCCATAACATATCATGAAAAGATACCAAAAAATAAGTACATCCATCTATTTCATTGCATTACATCGCATATCACATCACATATCGCATAAGCATAAAACAAGTGCATCCATACATGATAAAATATAAGCATAACACATCATCTCACATCATATGCATCAATACATTCATAAGCATGAAATAAGATGAACACATCACATCATATCCGTATTCGTATCATATATGTATATCAAAAAATGACTGTCATGGTACAATATCTGAATCAATGAATGTATATCGATCATAAATACAATATCCACGAGACTATAAAAAATGAGCCCATGAATGTATATCTGTATAAAATAATTGGGAAATAATAAAAAAGTGTTTGTACAATCGAGCTAGCCTTGATGGTTGCTCTCCTCTCCAGCTTGTCTCTCTAGCTGATCCTCTGATCTAGGGTGCGCCCCACTCCTATGAGAATAATCTGGTTAACTGAGTGCTTGTGGGACATCCTTGTGATAGTGCATCCTGTAGTAGGCTGCCTCAATCAAAACCTCTATGTATAACCTGGCAGACACTGTCTACCCCTGAGTTGTAGTTGTCATAGTCTCAAGCTGTTGACACCATCCGACCTCCTGAGCCAACTGCATCTCGACAGTCTGTCTAAGCTGCCACTCCTAGTCTCTCTCAGCTGTCAAGGCCACTATCTATTGTCTGGCTTGATCTCTCTCAACAGTGATCACCAAAACCTATTGACGGGCCTAATCCCTCTCACCTGTAATAGCCTGTACCTGCTACTATAGCTGTTGTATCTGTAAATCTCAAGGATCTGGTCTCGGTGGCTGTTGCTGTGGAGGTTGTTGATCCACTGGTGGTGACCCTAGAATCTGCCCATCCTAGCCATCCTGACCATCCTGTCCTTTGCCTCTGCCTTTGCCTCTCCCTACACCCCTCCCTCTCAGTCTCGCTTGTGGAGGAGCACCCATTGGATCTGTCAACCGGGGAGGGGGTGTGAACCATGCATCGTATGCAAGTGTTGTCTGAGCAACCAACTGTTGAAAGCCCTCAACCACCTCATGGGCTACAATTGTCAATCCCCACGTGGGTACCTCTCGTGCTGACCTAGAAAAGATTGCTTTGTATGCATCATCTGACCTATCCCGCTGTCCCCGAACTGTGTAGCCACCCTATCTAGCAGATATCTCTTGATGATAATGTGCTCTCAACCTTGCATATATCGGGTTTGTTAGGTGAAGAAGAGCTATTGAACATCGTCATACCACACTGGCATATGAAGCCAGGGTTGCCATTTGAAAACTATCATATCATCAAGGACCCTGTGCCAGTAAGGAATCACAAGGTTCCCTGTATGTTGTAAAGTAATGGAACCTCTATACCTTCAGACCACTAGGTCATCTAGCTCTACATCAACCATCTAAATGATCAGTCGCAACAAAATAATGTGCTCCCAAGCCCAAATGTGCAGTAAGGTAACCCCTGTCCTGATAGCTTGCCCATCACAGTATACAAAATCATGCATATCATGGTACAATGAGGCCAACATCATTGGCCCCCATGCAAACAAAGTCCTCTTGAAGAGCATCTTGTGCCACACTAGGCCCTATCCCGGATTGAACCCTCTGCTCCATCAGTCTGGAGTGACCAAACCAGAGATGATCGCTGCAAAAATAAATCTAAAAGTGGGCACTCGACCTCTGTACATCTCAAGGTCAATCTGTGAAGTGACTAGAACGATGTCCTCTAGGTCCATCAATTCATGATAGGCATTGTAATCGATGTTGACATCGTATATCATGTACTCACCATGTATCGACAAATGCAATATCCACCATACATCCTCTAGTGTCACTATCGCCTCACCGATAGGAAGGTGGAGCGATGAGGCCTCGCTGTGCCATCGCTCACACAACATTTTCATCATCGCCAGATGTGTCCAGATGATGGGCATATATGCAATGTTCCATAGGCCAATTTGTCATAAGTGCTCTTGCCACAACTTAGTTAAATCACCAAGTCTCTCCAAAATTGTGGGCCAGTGCTTGCAGGATGTCAAAGGTGGAATGACCTTCTGCACCCATGGAGCACATGACGTCAAAATTCTAAAAAAATTGGCTCAATTTGGAATTTTCATCCCAAAATGACAATAGTGTTGCTATTTACAATAGCATCGCTATAATTCAAATTTCAAATTGCAACGCCAAAGGCATTTAAAAATGAAAATCACAAGTCACGTCGCTATAAACATATGCATCATGATTTAAACTTTGGAAACCATAACCCTAATTTTCAAATTGAAAAGAGCTTCACTATAAACATATGCGTTGCGATTTAGAAATGGAAACCCTAATTCTAAATTGTGAACTACATTACAATACACACATGCGTCGCTAAAATTCAAAATAGCATCGTTGATTGTAGAAAAAGCGTCGCTCTTGAGCGACATCACCAAAGTTTAAAATTCTAAAAGGCATTAAATGCATCAAAAAGTCAAATTTCAAATCAAGTTTTGAATCACATATTAGTGGTCCTATGATAGGATGCCTCTGGTACTCTCGAACCCAGTTGGAAATGTGTCGTCGGAGCTGCACACATTAAGCCATCTCGTCGGAGGGTTAGAGCTCAAAATGCAAGGTTTCTCTCAAGTGTGAATGCAAAAATGAATTGAAAGTGACCCTTCTTAGCTTATTTATACATCATATGGATTTTTGCCCTAATTAAACCATCAAGCTAGGTTTTTTCATCGTTTTCACCAATCTTTCCAAACTAAACCTTATTTTGCATCATTTTTTGCATTTTTGGCATGTTTCTTGCATCCTGGAGCCTTTCTGGACCCCTGGGGCAACTTTTCACCTTTGTCGAGAAATCAACCCAAAATTCAGAATTTCTGCCCGATTTGTTGAGGATACAGGGAATTAGCTTAATCCTTCCGCTGGGGCATCTAAAAAAATCATTTTTTTAATTTTTAATTTATTTGAGTAGCAGTTTTAAATCCAAAGAGAATCAGTCTTTGAACCGAAGTAGCAGGTACCTTGCTTCAAAGAGGGGTAAAATGTAGACACTGAAAAATGTTCTGAATGATATCATACACTCAAATAAGGTATACCAACATCATTTCCTCTTGAAACCCATCCTATTTTCACTTAATTGATTAAATTAGCCTAGCTATTTAAATAATTGCATCATTTGCATCTATTAACCTAATTCATTTAATCGGGTTAATTCACCCCTTTTCATGCTAACATTTCGTCTCATTAAATTAAATAAATTAAACTATTTAATTTAATTCCTCAAATTTTCTTATTTAATTAAATAACCCTAAGTTATTTAATTTAATGTCATTTCACCTTCCCCCATTCATTAAATCATGTAATTTAATGAATATCATCTAAATCTTCTAATCCCCCCTAATTGTATGACTAACATTGTTTAATTAACAATTATTAACTAATCTAATTTCCCTCCCACTTGCAAGGGAATATTTCAAGGGAATATTCGTCCTTTGCACATTCCTCCAAAATGGGAATATTCCCATGGAATATTCCCTCCCCTTTTGCACAATTAAACTTTGTTTTAATTTGCAAAATATCCTTTTCCCTCACCCATGAGAATATTCCAAAGAATATTCTCTTTTCTCCAATCATTTGAAAAAGGGAATATTCTCACTTAGCTTCATATGCAAGTTAACTTGTTACTTCTTGTGCAAGTAAACTTTTGACCTCTTATACAGGTCAAAAGTGTGCTTGTTTGGAAGGAATGACAACCCTTGATTAAATCTCATCTTTCATTCTCACCCGTCGATAAGAATCCACAATCCATGCCTCCAATTTCCTCCATCCTTGATCGTTGATTAACTTTTTCAATCTTAACCCTCCATTTCTCATTTGCTTTCCTATAATAGATCACTATTTGGAGACAAATGGATCCATCTTTTTCAGAGCAAACTTATGCTATTGAAATCACTCATACTCACACTCATTTTTGCACACATTTAGCATATTTTAATTTAAATTAGTTGCATAATAGCTTAGCTTCCATTAATGGCTTCCATAATGCATCCATTTAGCTAATTAGATAATTAGGGTTTAAACCTTTTTAGTTTAAATCTCATTTATATTAGCTTAGCATTTGTATATCTGAATCATTTTAGCATAAATCATGTTTTCATTTACATCTCACAACCATTTCATCGATTATCTTCAATAGAATCGATTGAAACAAGCTCACTGATCGCAGGATTGGGAAAGGGTCATCATTTCACATCAACATGACACCAATCTCACAATGGGATAAGTTTTAGATTGGTTAGAGTAGACATTTAAATGCTTTCATAGTTTAGGATGCTTTGTTTTAATGAATGCCTAGTTTAACTTCAATTCGATTGATCCTGTTTAGATACGGTATTAGTGGCTTCGTTATGCTTTGATTCTTCATGGATCAAGCGTAATCGACCCATACTAATATCCTCGGTCACAAAAAAAATAATAAAAATTGAAACACATCAACACCATGCACAATAAAACACCAAATTTACATGGAAAACCCAATAAGGGAAAAACCACGGTGAGGACTAGCTCACAATATAAAGTAATTGTAACACCAAATACAAAAAGGCTCATTGTCGAAAGGATCATTGCACAAAAGAAAGAAGAGCTCACTGCTAGATTATAGAAAATAAGAAAGAAGAATGTTATAGTTAGAAATCTATCTCAATGCAATAAAAAATTCCACCACAACATCACCAACACATTCAGAGCCAGGTGATCCCACAATAGTGGTTTACAATTTTTGGCCAAACTGGACACTGAAATAATTTTTTTAACTAAATTTTCACTTTCGGGCACCTATAGCGGCTAAACCATGAGGAATTTGAAGATGATGCAAACTAGAGTTTCATGAAATTTTGTCTATAGATTCTAAATATATTTTTTTCAAAATTTTTAGAATTAGATTGCACTTCTTTTTCCATCTCCCTTGAAAACTAGTTTTTTCCAGAAAATAACATTTTTAAAAAGTGATGCTCACCGTATAAAACAACTTTTTTTCCATGAAAGATAAAATTCTAATTCTTTTGAATTTAGATTTGTAACTCCGATATCTAGTGCTTCCACTTGGTTAGATAGTTTTTTATTGAATATTTTTCTTTAATCAAGTTTGAAGTCAAAACAATTACAATTCAAATATAAGCGTTGTATAGCGTAAATTTTTTTATATTGAAATTCAATTTTTTCTTTGTGGATCAAGGACTTCAATTTCTGGTGCACTCATATTTTTTAATTTTTATTTTGATAATCTACTATTTTCCACATGTGTAGAACAAGAGCTTGATTTTCGAAAACCAACATTCACAAGAAATAAAAAATAAATATAATAATTAAATTAAATTTATTTAAAATTATACTTTTTGGGAAGCTTATAATAAGGACTACATACTTACAATTTTTTTTAAAATGAATTCATTTGATCCCCCAAAAGGTAAATCAAAAGTGGTTTTTTATCAGTATTTTGATAGGTGTAAAGGAGACTCCGTTATAGGTATGGTTTAAAACTAGTGGGGTTGTATCCAAGGGGGTTTGATTTAAGGTAGTTTGATCAAACCCTCTTCAATTGGAATGCTTTAAATGGAACTTTTTAAGGCTTAAATAATTATATTTTCTAAAAATATGTGATTTCAACAAAAATTAGAATCTCCCAGAAATTGTAAACTAGCTTTGTGGGATCACACAGCCTCTTTGAAGATTGTAGACACCTTCTGCTCACTGCTTCTAGTAGTCTAACTCATTAAAGCTCGCACTGCACTTCAAAAATATACAATTCACATCACACCCTCTCTAGTCACAATCCTCCATCAACACAACACTTATTTATACCTTCTTGAACCTTGAAAACATTCTCCAAGGTTGGCTATGCACCTCAACAGTGCAAATTTAAATTAGGTCAGTGTTGTCACATGAAACTGCACCCTGTTGAGCACGCATCTCAACATTCCAATGACACAATTGAAATAACCTCAAGGTGTGGGACCTTTGCACGTATGAGGTCGAATCTCCAGAGAGGGCCAACTTCTCGTTTCAATCCAAGTGCATAGTGTTGGTCCAACCCTACACATGAAAACCTACCACTACCCTACTCTAATAGCCCACAGAGGAAAAGGGGAGAAGGAATGCATGAAAGGGAAATGGAGGTGGTATACCAAGATGGAAAGGTTGTTTCTTCCTAACCAATATTGCATAGTACATCGTTGAAGAGGGGCAAGGGGACTTTCACAACTCTTTGTTTGGTCAGCTTTCAGAGGCATACAAGAAGGTTAGGGTTTGATAAGGCGTTGGAAGGAAAGAGGGTTTCACAGCCAACAATTGTAAACAATTTAACACAACATACATGCATAAAAAATACAAACAAACACTCATATATGAAGGTAATAAACTTACTCAAACATAAAAGAGCTGAGAAGAGGAAATCTTGATTGATTCATTAATGTAGAGGCAAAAGCCAATCTTTACAATGGTAGAGTGTAAAATACAGTGTTTGCAAAAGAAAAACCCTAGAGGATCTAGAGGAAGAACCAACAAAATGAATACATTTCTTGCCTTTATAGATCAGGCATAACTTAGAAGCACTAGTCGAACCCTAACCCCTAACCAGGGTTAGCAAAAAGAATGTGCATGCATTAATGGAGCCATTCCATGAAAGATGCGACTAGGGCATAGATCTGCCAAGAAGGTCAACAAAGAGCAATAAATGGGCATGGGCGCCCATGAAATCCACTTACAGAAGGTGAGGGGATAAATTTATGTTGTCCTTGAAGCCTAGGAACCAAGACAGGCCGCTCAAAAGTCAAATTGAGCATAAAAAATGTCACCCAGAAAAAAAACACGTCAAAACATAGGAAGGTCGGGGCATTGAGCTTGAAAAATCACCTTTATAAGCATGAAAATGAATTAAATGGTCTGGACCCATGAAAAAGCATTTGTTGGACGTCGACGATCAGACGTCAGGCTTATAGCTTACCTCATGCTAGGAAGAAGGAAAGAAGAAAGCACGAAGACAAAAGGAAACATTGGGGGTAAGAGGGAAAGCTTACCTCTGAAAATCAAGGGTAAGGGAGAAGAATTACCCTTGAAGCTCAAAGAATTTGACACTTAGTCGAATTCTAAAAAGAACCATCAGAGAGACAACCGAATTTTAGTAGGACCAAAGGAATGGTCCCTTCGACATTCTGAAGAAGCTCATCGAGGAGAGAACGAATATCCGAGAGACCAAAATAATGGCCCCTTCAACATTCTGAAGGAATCAATGACTGAAAGCCAGAAAAGACAAATTTTCATAAACAAGAGGGAAGACTTATAAGATGCAAGAGAAAAGGTTGACACTCGAAGGCCGGTAGGAGAAAGGCGAAAATGGAAGAGGAGAGGGATTGGTAAGGGGTAAAGGGTAAGGTTGAAGGCCAACACCTGAAACACTTACAAGAAAAAAGGGAAGGAAGAGAAGAAGGAGAAAGAGTGATGGAGAAAGCATGCAAGGTAAGCAAGTAAGTGACAACCCAAAATCCTAAAAATTTGGGTCTTAGCCAATTTTTAGGAACCGCCAAGGAAAACTCATGCAAGATGGCCCATGTAAGATCTCTTAGATTGGATATTAGTGATGGGTCATCAAAGGGGGGAATGAAATGCCAACAGTTGGCACTAAGCGTTCTCACGGTGGAAAGGAATGAAAGTAGACCACACCACATCTTAACTTGGACCCAAATCATACATATACACCATGCCGCGCTTCCACAATCACCAAATCAATTCCACAATTAGTGTAAACAACCAAGGTTGGCTGAACCTATGTAAAATCTATTAAAATTTAAGTACACGCTTCCTCAAATCCAAAGATGACTCACAAAACACACACAACACATTAAAAAAATCTAGAATATTCCACAGACACCCTGAAATCGAACAAATTCTTTCGCAAAAAATTTCACCTGAAGAATGTACACACCTAGTACACTCAGATAACCTTCTCTACACTATAACTCAAGAAACTACCTTGTTGAGCACCGAACCATGAAAAACTTCAACTGAAGGTAGATATGAAACTTATCAGCACACTTCTAGAAATGCAAGACCAAAAACCAACCTGTGGAGAAATGCAGAGCAAAACCATTTCTCCTAGACAACATTGTAACACAGTTCACACACTAGTGAACACAACTTTCTCTGCACGATGATCTAGAACAGGGTGCTACCACAATAGTAGTTTACACTTTCTGGAAGATCCTAATTTTTGCTGAAATCACATATTTTTAGAAAATAAAATGATTTAAGCCTTGGAAAGTTCCATTTACAGGATTCTAATTGAAAAGGGTTTGATCAAACCACCTTAGAACAAGCCCCCTTGGATAGAACCCCGCTAGTTTTAAACGATACCTATAACGGAGTTTCCTTTACACCTATCAAAATGTTGATAAAAAACCACTTTTGATTTACCTTTTAGGGGATCAAATGAATTCATTTAAAATTTATTTGTTGTATGTAACTTCCTTATTATAAGCTTCCAAAAAAGTATAATTTTAATTAAATTAAATTTTATTATTATATTTATTTTTTATTTCTTGTGAATGTAGGTTTTTCACCGAAAATCAAGCTCTTTGTTCTGCACATGTGGAAAAATGGAAGATTATCAATTTTTTTTTGAAAAATATGAGTGCACCAGATATTGAAGTCCTTGATCCAACATTTGAAAAAAATTTGAATTTCGATACATACAAAAAAAGTTGTGTTATACGGTCCGCCTATGTCTGAATTGTAATTGGTTTGACTTCAAAACTTGATTAAGGAAAAAATATTCAATAAAACACTATGAAACCAATTGGAAGCACTATATATTGTAGTTACAAATCTAAATTCAAAAAAATTAGAATTTTATCCTTCATGGAAAAAAGGTTATGTGTTAAATGGTGAGCATCATTCCTTAAAAATGGTGTTTACTGAAAAAAAACTAGTTTTTGAAGGAGATGGAAAAAGAAGTGCAATCTGAATCCAAAAATTTTGAAAAAAATATATTTAGAATCTATAGAAAAAATGTCACAAATCACTGTTTGCATCATCTTCAAATTTCTCACGGTTTAGCCGCTATAGGTGTCTGAAAGTGAAGATTTGGTTAGAAAAAAATAGTTCAGTGTCTAGTTTGGCCAAAAATTGTAAACCAGTATTGTGGGATCAACCACCAAGAAATTTTGGATATAACATATATGAACACCTTTGATCAACATATCCAAACCACACAAGCAAATATTCAACACATAAGAAATGCGGAGCAAAAACCAGAACACCACACTGTACATCAGAACACCTCTACAACACATTGTTTCCTCTTTTATTCAAATTTTCTCAAAAGCACTTGGAAACCAAGCACCGAAGACATATTCTCATTATCTTCAACACTTCCTCATCACCATTAAACCAACTACAACACAACACAACTCAACCAAACAATATGCACAAATAAAAGCTTATCAAAGCAACACTAGAGGTTGACACCAGTAGCACTTACTAATGACAACATAATGAAACTAATTGAAGCATCATCATAACTTATCAACCATCACTAGTTTACATTAATGACAACACAAAAATAAGCCTGTTGACATCAATGGAAACACCAACTATACATGCTTTCAACACCTCTCCCCTCTCATGATCAAAATAGGCCTCCCACTTCATGTCACGATCCCCTTCCATCTTAGAACCAAGAGCACACTATACTATCCACCCCATCCCATGATCCTACCCCAAGTCATGATCCTAATCCTCCAAAAGATCCCATCACCCCTATCCAAGATACCCATGAACTCCATACTTATCAAATGGGTTCCTCCACTTTCATCCAAGCTAGTTTACTCTAAGAGCCTATCATTCCTTCCATATCATATCCCCCTCAAAATGGAATTGCATCTTGCTTCCAAAATAACAAGTATCCCATTAGCAAAAGGATTTTTCAAACTATGCATTATCAAGTAAAAGGGTTAATCTTTCATGAGCAAGGCATCTTAGAACCTCTTAACATCAATGAAAATCCAAAATATCATGGCCTTGGATACCAAGCTCAAGACATTGGCACTCCTTCCACCCATCCTAAATCCAAAATCCCTCCATCTAAATCCAAATATCTGCATTCCCCATCCTCCAAATCTATCTTGGGCACTTATGTTCCAAATCCCAATCCCTCATCCCTTACATCTATTTTGGGTCCCTATGTCCTAAAACAAAGTCCTTCATCCCCTCCATCCATCTTGGGTCCTTACATTCCACCACCTAGAATTCCTATCCCAAAATCACATTATCCTCTCTATCCATCACCTCATATCCCTAATCAAGATCAACAAAGGTACACATCCTTGAACCTTTTCCAACATACTACTTACACCAAACCATCCATAATATATCCACATCATCCCTATCCATCCACTAATCACATTGCTCTTGGAAGCAATTTGGATACCAAAACTAAAATGCATAAAGCCAAAAATTCACAAAAAATCAAAGGATCAACATGTCCCATAAAAAAGAAAAGAAAAATATGATCCAAAATAAAAAAATTTAAATCCCAAAGGCCACAAAGGCCCATGAAACAAAAATAAAAAACCAAGTGGATTCCCAAAATAATCATAGAATCAGTGCACCCCAAAGAAAAATTAAAATTGGCATCCAAACTTGCGTATCCAAAAGCTCCATCCAATTTTAAATCCTCCACCCCGTCTAATAATCCTTCATCACCTCCATCCATTTTGGGTCCTTATATCCCAAAATCTACACCCACTCCTCCAAATTCAATGCCCACTTCTCTTCCATAACTCCACCACCCTTCAAGGTGTGTGCCAATGTTGATCTTTCCAACATTTCCATCTACCCATCCACAAGTCTTCCGTCAATCCATTTACTACTCAACATCCATTTTCCATCCTTCCATCCCTTTCATCCAAGATTTTCATAAATCCATATCCCTCTGCATCTTCCAATCCATTTTATCCCCCTTACCATCATTCTACCAATGTCTATGAGCATACATCCAATTACCATTATAGCACATAATTAAGGGATACCATCTATGGAACTAGATGCTTGAGTCCTTCCTCCATATCCCTATTATACATCCATTCATGTGTAATCTCCCCATCCTCTTTCACTCTACACTTGGGGGAAAGCTTCATCCACACCACATCTTATAGACATCCTACACTATCCTTCAATGTCTATCCATCACCCTATCTAAATCCATCCTCTCATTTCCCTCCTTTGATCTTGACAAGGTTAAGGATCTACATGAGCATTACATATCCTACCTCCCTTATGCTATCCATATCATTCCCTGATCCCATCCAAATCCATCTTTCCTTCCCATATTTGATCTTGATGAGGAGCCTAGGGGTCAAATATCCATGCATCCATATATTATCCACTTGATCTTGATCATCCTATCCATATCCTTCATCCCATATCCCATATCCTATCTCCATCCCCCTATCCTAGCCAATTCATCCTCTCTCTTGACCCTTGATTTTAATAGAAGGCTAGGGGAAAAATATCCATGCATGCTTTGGACAATGCAATCCTTACTTTTATTTCCATCCATGTCCTTTATGCACTATCCTTTCATCTCATGCTACTATTCTTCCATCCATGATTTGACTACCTCTAGTGTGGGGCATCTTAGTCCTTTGTAACTAATATTTGGAGCTCAATTCCTCTTATCTCCCATCACCATCCATTATCCAAATCTCTCTCTCTCTCTCTCTCTCTCTCTCTCTCTCTCTCTCTTCCATGGACTTCCTCCACCCCTTTCATGATTTACCATGCCTTAGTTCTCCCTTGTCATTGGATCCCATCCATTCCTCTATCTTAATCATCCTCTCCTCCATCCAATATTATCTTATCCAATCCATCTATCCTTCCAATCCAACCATCCACATCCAATCCTATCCAATGTAATCAATCCTAATCCATGCAATTCTGTTGGTGTAATTAATTATTAATTACACATTAGCATAAGTTTACTTAGACGTATTTAATTCCTAAGTTATAAGTTTTATCCTTATCTTGTTGAGCTATCTTGTTGCTCAAGATAAGATTAGGTTTATGCATCTTTGCAATTAATTATTAATTACACATTAGCATAAGTTTACTTAGGCATATTTAATTCCTAAGTTATATGTTTTATCCTTATCTTGTTGAGCTATCTTGTTGCTCAAGATAAGATTAGGTTTATGCATCTTTTCTTTTATAAAGAAAATTATCTCTTGTAATATTTTGTACTTCGAATATATTAATTTGCACATCTTTTGCAAATCTCTGCTTTTTCGTTTTTCTCTTTTGTGGAAGGTGATTTTTCTGGTTTGCAATAAGATCTTGGTTTCTAACATGGTATCAGAGCCTCGATTTGCAGCCCCTTCTCAGCCTTTTTGGAGGAACACATTGCAGAGCTCGTTCGAGGTCCCTCGAGGGTTTCAATCCTTGAGCATCTTTATGCAGCGTCTTGGATCAGATCGGGGTTTTCCGTTGGATTCAGAGTGTTGGAAAAAGTCAGAAATGACTTTTATTTCATTCTTTTTCATCCCCGTTTGCTAGATCTATGAGGGTTGTAAGCTCGATGATTTTTCTGATAGATTCAGGGGTCGCCTGATTTTCAGAGCACTTTGGGCCCAAACGGACCTTGCTATTGGATTCGTAGCACCCGAAAACCCCTATTTTCATATAAAGTTTGTTTGATTTGGACACAGTCATCTGGAGAGGAAATGTTTTTTTGCCCAAGGGCCGTACGACCCCTAGGCACGCTCTACGAGGCACAAAAATTGAGAAAATTTCAATTAAAAAAAAAAATCAGAAATCCACTGAAAAATCAGCGCTCCCCGTTGAAAAGTAGAGCGCTGCCCTAGACTTCTAAGGCTAATCGAGCCGGGCCCCAAACAATCGACGCTACCCACCGCCCATCCGCCTACCTCCTCTATTTAGCCCCCTAAGGGTTTCCTTTGCTGCGCAGTTGGTCATATCGGCGCCCTCGAGCCGAGCACTTAGCCTCATGCTCCAGGGGCTCCAAGCCACCGGGAGACTCCTGAGCCAGCCTTCCAGCCCTCCCCCGGGCCAGACCTTTAAGCTCCCTCGCCCGTCAGTCACATGGTGACTGGGGTCTACCACAGACTGCCAGGCCCCCGGTCACTTCAAAGCACTGTGGGCCTTATTTTTAGCCCCCGAGGCTTCGGGGCCAAATCAGATATTTTGGACAACTTTCACGGAAACAGCATAACTTTCACATGGTCAAGGCCATTTCTTTTTTGGTAAACGTAGATATCGCTTAAAGTTGTTTCTAAAAGATTCATGCAATGGCATAGGTTTTTTAATTTCTTCTGGTTTTTCCTTTTGATGCTTTTTCTCTCGGAAGTTAGATACTTTTCACTCCTGGAGACGATCTTGTGACTCGCTTATCCATTTTTCACGATTTTCAATGGCTGGTTTCGGCCTCTATGTAGATCTGAGGTCATTTACAGAATATGTGTACCTTATTTTATGCATGCATTCATTTTTTTTCGTGCACTAGGTTTGCATTTTCACTTATGTTTCTATAGTTTTGCATTCTCTCCTTCTGCAATCATTGGGTATTGTAATAATGAACTGATATAAAGTTCCATTAAGGGGTGTTCTTGCATCCATATTTCGTATTGGTGACAACTTGCATGAGTTTTGTCTAGTTTCCATTGTTTCCCTTTTAGCTTCTTTCTTGCTTAGCTAGACACATCGCTGGTTTGCTTCTGTCACACTTCCGCTTGGGATTTTATGGTTCTTGATCCGCATTCGTTTCGATCTTTCTCATTTGAGGGCCATGTTTTTATGGTTAATGTTCCAGAATCTTGATGGTACTCATCCCATGGGCAGTTTTAGTTTCAGTTTGGCATTGGCTTCGTGAGACACAACTTCCGTGATTTGTCATCATTATGGTCCATTCATCCTTTCATCTACTGCTTACAGACCGGTTGATCCAGTATGTGAGTTTCAGGTTCTTGGCACGGGTTCCGTTGTTTGCATTTGTGATTCGGAGATGGTATTTTGCAAACAAGTATCTTTCCTTGCTTGCCGATTTGGGGTTCCAAAGTAGTTGCTTCATCGAAGTTCTTCCAAAGGTTTTCACAGCCAGCTCATCTCTTTGAGGGGGTTTTTCCCACTCGGTTTTCTCTCTCTTTGCATTTGTACATGAGTACCTGATCGTGCCTTGTTGCTAAGACTCATATTTGCATAATAATCGCTTCTCCCTAAGTTGCACTTATGGGGTGTTGGTGTAATTAATTATTAATTACACATTAGCATAAGTTTACTTAGGCATATTTAATTCCTAAGTTATAGGTTTTATTCTTATCTTGTTGCTCAAGATAAGATTAGGTTTATGCATCTTTGTTTTTATAAAGAAAATTATCTCTTGTAATATTTTGTACTTCGAATATATCAATTTGCACATCTTTTGCAAATCTCTGCTTTTTCATTTTTCTCTTCTGTGGAAGGTGATTTTTCTGGTTTGCAATTAGATCTTGGTTTCTAAAAAATCCAACCTTGGAAGCTAATGAATCATCCTAAAAGAAATCCATCATTTTGATCCAAATGAGCTAAAATCTATTGGTCCACCTTAATCCATTATCATCATAGGGATATATCCTTCCTAATCCACGTGTTGTTCTTATTGTTAACAACACCATCCTTGGGGTATGCATCATTCTTATCATTAACCTTGCTATCCTTATCATCATCATCACCAATCCATCAATCAATCCACCACTCAATTTTTAGCTTGACTTGGAGCTCATAGTCCTTGTTTGCTTTTTGTTTGTTGTGCATGCAAGCTTTTTTCTTGTTTGCATTTATCATGGTATTTTGCACTCTATTGTTATAGGGGCATCATGGTCTTCCATATCATGGTGTTATAAGGCATATGTTTGCACGTGACCTTTTTGATCATGTACTTGGCACATTGTCATCCTGGTTCCTTATACCTTGGTGCATAATGTCAAGTACAATGTCAAATATAGGTTGCAACATGATGATCATCCATCCTCCCTCTCCATCCACATCTTCATCATCCTTATCTTCTCCCATCCATCTTTATTTTGTTCATCCTTTCATCCTCCATCCCCTAGTCCTCTCATCCATTTCGAGAGCACACCCGTGTTCTTTGAACCTGCATGTCCTCTCAAGGGGGCATACCACTACCTCCTCCTCATCTTTCCTTATCCTTGCTAGTGACTAGGGCATCATGCCACTAGTCCTTATCCCTTGTGTACCCACTATGTTTTATTATTCTTTGAAATGATGTTACTTCTCTTAATCGCAACATCATCTCAAAGAGGGGAAAAATGTAGACACCTGAAATAATATTTAATTAAATAAATACTTGTTATTTATTTAATTAATTTAACCCTTTATTTTATCCTAATAATTAATTGAATAAACATTTATTATTTATTTGATTAATTCTCCCATTACTCTTGTCCACCACCCTTAATTAAATAAATTTACATTTATTAAATTAAATCTAGCCTTAGCCCCCAAACCTTTCCAAATAAATAAATAAATTAATACTTAATTAATTTATTTAGGCTAACTAACCTCCATTACCATTTTTCTATTATTTAATTCCATCCTAGCCCATTCTCCAACATTCAACTCCACTCAAGTTAATAAACCCTTGGTTTATTAACTCAACCCATCCTCATTAAATCAATTAATCTTTGATTAATTGATCTAACCCAAGCCTAATCTCATTACCATTATTTCCTAATTTTAAATTCCTACACCTACCTCAAACTTGCCACCAAGTGACAAGTGTCCTAAGCCTACTTTCTCACCTCCTCTCACACATGTGTGAGATCTCACCTACCACCACTAATCTCTTACACAATCCCACTAACTCTTCCCAATGCATGCTTACACATGTGTGAGCACACCTCTCTCTTACACCTCTTCCCTCTTGTGATACTTGTCACAAGGCTAAACCTACACTCCAACCTTGATCCAAACCCTACTTCTCAATCAATCCTAGCCATTCATCAAACAATCAATCTTGGCCCTTGATTTCTCTTATAGAATTTGTATAAATGAGAGGCCTCCCATCCCATTTTCATGAATCCACTTGATGCTAATGTTATGATGCTAAAATTTCTATTGATCCCATCATCATGATATTGGAGTAGGAGCAACCACATCCAAGCTAGTACATCAACATACTACTCTTACTCTTTGAGGTTTGCATTGCATTTGGTTTGATTTAAGCTATGTTTTATGCCTATTTCTTATATGTCATTTGTATGCATTCAAGAGGAAAGGGGGCATCCAAATGGGAATGAAACCCCTTATTGAGGCCCATGCTAGGACAAGGCAAATGCTGAGCAACCACATCACTCATACCAACACCAGAACAAACATTGACACTAACACCATCATAAAATTTATTGGGCTCCCTCCATTCAGAGGGGGGATCACATTATCCCATTCAGACTCCACACAACATAGAGATTCAATACTATTAAAGCAAGGATAGGACATATGATTCAATCTCTCCCCCTCAATCGACTGGGAGAAAAGCAAACTTAGTTTCTGCTCCAACTTACTGGTAGCTCCAACATAGGAATCTACTAATACAGGCTCCTAAGAAGACAAAGAAGAGCCCAAAAACAAGGAAAGGAAGCCTCTACCCAGACCAAAGTAAGATGGACATAGGCTTAGGGGAAGAGATGGTGCCCAAATGTTTGGCTTTGAGTAGAATGTCTAGTAATATTTCGTTGTCAAACTTAGCACCCTAGAGAGCCTCCCCATCTGCCTCAACCAAGTTTGCAACTCCCTCCCCCTCGAGCCAAAAATACTTGCCATCGCCAACTCATCCACACTACCACGAGATAGAGAAGAGGCCATCATAGATTGCTTCCAAAGAGTTGTCATCCTTTTCTCCATCGTCCGACTCATCCAATGTTGACAATGCATAATTTTTTTGTAATTTGTTGTTATGTTTTTGTATAAAATACATTCATTTGCACTTAGTTTGATCATTGCATATCATCGATTAACATAAGAACAACCATTTATAGCTACATTCAAATCAAGCAAGGAATCTAGAATATCTAATCACATTCATCCTAATGTATGTGAATAGCCTAGCAATCATTCTAGAATTCATGTGCATGTTTGAAGCATGCTAACTGTCAAAGTATTTGTATATACCATCAACACGACATTAAAACCCTTAAAGTAAAAAAAAAAGATCTATTATTACCTAGAGTTTGTTTATATGAGAATTCTTAGGATAGAATCCAAAAGTCAATAGAGATCGAGCATGGCTATAAAGTGATATCATGACTACAATCTTGATCCAAAATGATGAACTTTCCTCGACACAGAAAAAATAATTTTTTTAATTTTGATCCATATGCACTCTTGTCTAGGATATATACACATACTGAGGTGCATAAATCTCACTATCTTCAAGAAATGATAATCATTCTTCAGTTATAAAACTAAACAATCTTTCTCTATTTATTACTGTTTATAGTATGATTATACTTTTTGTCTAATATTCCTCGATCTAATCAACACTAATCCAACAACTCACAAAACTAATCTAAATTGATTAATTCTTAATTATTTAATTTAATTAATTAACATCAATTAATTTTCTTTTACTCGTGTTATTAGTACTTGCCTTAGCATAGTACTATTGTAATGAATTTGGCTTTTTTTAGTTAACTAGTTATTAATAATTTAGTTTTCAACCAATCAAAAATAATATTTAAACAAAAATTAAAATAAAATTCAATTTCATAAAGTCAACTTGTAAAATATTTAACTTTACAAATTATAAAAAATATTTTTTGTGCATTTGATTGGTTAAAAAAGTTATGTGTGTTATTGCTGGATAAAACAAATTAAATATTTTTTTAAAGAATGATTTTTCATTTTTTGCTTTATAAAATCATTTCATTAAATCTTTCTAAAGTAAATAAATGTTACTTATTTTGACATTTTTTTAAGAATGATTTTTTTATGTATGTAATTGTTATTTTTTTATTAAAGAAAATCTTACAAAAATAATTAACTATTTTATGGAGATTTGGATTCACACTATTAAAAAATAAAATTGTATTATTTTTTCCATTAAACTAATATCTTTATCTATGTTTTTATGTTTTTAATATTTTATGGTACAATTTGAGTATATATGTGAACTCCTTCTTATAGAATTTATATATACTATTTCTATTTATATCTTATATTATTATAGGTAATAATTTGTAGATAAATAAGTTAACCTATATTATGTAGGTAATATATTAATTTATATTATATGTAATATTAATTTATATAATATATAATATAGGTTATTTTATGTTGTAGGTTCTCTTTCATATATATTAATAAACTATCATAATTAACTACTATGTTAATTATAATATTAATATTAATATATTATTACTATTAATATAATCAATATAATAGTAAATCACTATATTAATAATTATAACAATATTCTGGGGATCACCTGTTGGTGTAATGGTGAGATGGTTGCCTGTTTGTGGTGCAACCAAGGTTCAAATCCCCGCCTGACCTACTAGCGGAAATACCGCTACTAGTCCCATAGTGTGCTCGGAGGAATTATGGCGGCTAATCTTGGAGGACATACAGGGGATCTTGGCGGATGTGGCGGACCCACATGGGACCCACATGGGTCTTTCATGCCTGACAGTTCTTTATCGGACCCTCGTGAGTCTTTCATGTGTTGCACGTTGTATATATCTGAGGATGAGGCCCCTCAACAATGTGGTCTCACTGGTTCGTTCAGGGTGTTGCCCCTTAGCAGTGATTTACCAAGCAAAAAAAAAATTATAACAATATTTTAAAATATATTAATATTATAATATTACCTATTTTCTTAATTTATATAAAGTAATTTATAAATTATTAATATTAAATTATAATATAATATATTTATTATATTAATAGTATATTTAACTTCAACTATAATATGAAGATTTCACTATCAAATTCAAAATCAACTAGAATCAATTAAGAATTATCTTTAATAATAAATCATTTGATTATTTAATGTTTAGCAAATATTTATTCTAAAGAACAAACTCAACTTCAACTTTATTAGTCATAGTTATGTCTAGTACAAATAATTCATAAACTACTTCCTTATATCAATGAATGGGTTCATTATATAAATATTCAAATGTATTCAACTTTAATTTTTTTGAAAAAAAATAACACCAAACAATAAACATTTATTCCAATTTATTTTATTTTCAAATATTTAACATTAAACAAGATATTTACATTACATAACCAAAACATATAAAAAACCAACACTATTAATCAAACAAAACACAAAATATAAAAGTCAAAAACAATAAAAAAATTTACATTTATTTTTATTCCAGCTCTACAAATCTCTAATTAGAATACTACAAAGGCAAGTACTTGCCGCACTTGTTTATTATGGTACCAAATAAACTTACTAAAAATTAATTCACGAAGAATTAATATTGCCCATCAACCCATCTTCATAAGATTATAACACACATTATTGTAGATGGTTACAACGGAAGTCGTATTGATTTTATTTTGCAATACAATGCTAGCAGTATATATCCATAAAATCTTTGAGATTACTCAAAATTTAGAATTTTGAAACTCTAGCAAAAGAAACTTCCACAAATCCTAGCTCTTGTCTCTAACCTTGGAGTTTTTTTTCCCCTAAACTTACAAGGAAAAGAATATCAAATACACAATATTTTAAATACTCTCCATATAGACCTCCATTCCATTGTACATTTGACCCTTATTTAAGGGGGGACAAGAACACAGCTTTCATTCCCCTACAATGGCAGATCTATGTAGGGTACAATAAAACATATAAGTTACAGAGAAACATTCAAAACCAAACTGTCAATTAACTAGTGAACTGTGATTTTTGTCCATCCATCCTCATGACCATACCAAGCTCCATGAATGAATTTCATCATCTCAATGCTTTGCCTCTAGTCCCATAATGGTTAGGCTGCTGTTGTACCCTTTGCACCTTGTGGGCATTATTTACTTTCTTTTGCTGCTTAATCTCAGCAACATAAGAATCATCATCATCATCAGAAGATTGATCTTGCTTAAGCAAATCATCATTATATCTGGCACTCTCTAATTTAATAAAATTAACATCTTTGTTCCTCCTTTCCCCTCTCAGCATGTCTGCAACTTCCCTCATGTTAGGCCTGTCCTCAGGTGAATTTTGAGCACATCTGGTTGCTACATAAATAGCTCTTTTTAGCTGTGTCTCTTCAAACTTACCCTGAAGTCTAGGATCCACCAATTCGCTGTACCTTTCCTTGTGCACCAATGGAGAAGCCCATTCAATTATGGTCCTCTTGACCCCTCCAGGTAGCTTCTCTATTGGCTTTCTTCCACTTATAATTTCAAGAAGCAAAATTCCAAAGCTGTAAACATCACAACTCTCAGAGACCTTACCCCACATGGCATATTCTGGTGCAAGATACCCCAGGGTCCCCTTTACTCTTGTAGTAAGATGGCTAACCCCATCAGGTATCAGTTTTGCAAATCCAAAATCTGCAACTTGGGCATCATAATTGGAGTCTAACAGTACATTGCTTGCTTTGATATCTCGATGGATTATATGAGGAGTAGCTTCATGGTGCAGATACCTGATATTCAAGAAATACATATATTCATCAATCATAAAGTTTTGAGCCGATTTCAACATGGGCTTCTAAAATTTTTCCCATTATACATATATTCTATTGTATGGACTGTTATCCTACTTTTACCAGTAGACCAATGTAAAAAAATGGTAAAAGCAAAACACTTTATGTATGCTACTCCTAGAATACATCAAAATACAAAATTCTATTATTATATTAATGCAGAAAAGCCCATTCTTCCTGCTACCCTTACTCTAAGCAGCACATTAATACAAATGATGAGTATATATTCATATGTTATAGACCATATCTTAAAGGTGACTCAATATATTTCATTAATTGGAGAGATTCATAAGTCAAAATTTCAATGGAAGATTATGACTTACACAAGGCCTTCAGCAGATCCTAGAGCTATGTTCATTCTTCTTTGCCAGTTCAGTTCAACATCGGCTGCAAGCTGGCCATGAAGATGTGAAAGCAGGCTAAGATTTGGCATGTAGTCATAAACTATGAGACGTTCATCCCCACCTGCACAATATCCTCTGAGGCCCAATAGGTTTTTATGCCTCACTCTGCCCAGAATCTCCACCTCTACAGCAAACTCCATCTCTGCTTTCGAGGACATGGATTTTAGCTTCTTCACTGCAATCTGCACAGCCGAATATCAGATTCAGTGTTGACTTCCAAATTAAACTCTTGTTTTGAGGTCCATCTTACGAGGAGCCAATACCAGTACCCCCAGGACTAAAGGTACTAGTTAGCCTGAACTGATAGTGCATCTGGGTATAACATGCAAGTCTGTATTGAACAGTGCTTAATCAAGAATGGCTTATCCTCTTCTTATGCTCAATATAAAACAAAATAAATATAGGTAAATCGGTCAGACTGCACATTTGAACTGTAAATTAGGAGGCAAAAGACAGGATGCAGGGGTATAGGTCTAATGAAATATAATTTCTAAAAACTAGAATCAGGCTCCCCCTGGGCAAATGGTTTGGATCTGCTGTTATCACCCAAACATTAAAAAATAAATTTTAAATTGCTAAGAGTTGTAATAAACCTGAATAATCTAAATTGGGTCATCAAATATACAAAGATCGGCATCAGGTAAATTCACCGTTGGAAAATTCACCACCACCAATTCACGGCCATGGAAAATTAATGGCAAACTTTTAATGCAATGAATTTTCCGCGGCGGTGAATTGCTGGTGGTGAATTTTCCTTGAGGTGAATTTGTCATGGTGGCCTGGTGAATTGTAAGCGGTGAATTTTCCGACGGTGAATTGCTGGGGTGAATTTTCCTAGAGCCACAAAGATCACACCCACTGCTGTTGAGAAGATTATCCGATCTTCATAAAGAAGTATTGAACTTTAACTTATCTCTACGACCAACAAGCTTAAACATTAACAGAGCATACAGTAAACAAGAAATTAAATCACTGGTTTCCACTTTAGAAGTAAAACGACTAGAACTTGATATTTTAACATATTGAATGATCGGCTAGTTACCTGAGAGACCCGGTTTAGGATGGATCTACAACAAAGAATAGGTGAATTGACAGGATTCATCTAAAATAAAAATCTTTTCATGGGTTGAGTGAACAGATTTTTTTGAGGATCTTATATCATCCACAAGATCATTTTGTTATTCAATATGGAAGAATGAGTCTAAGGTTGAAATCTTGAGAGTCAAAGACCGAGGGGTATCTATTCTACTATGGGGTATGATCCTCACCTCATCCCTTGTGGTGTCGGGGCCTTGCACTTAGCAATACTAGGTCTATGGTGGACTCATTCAGAACCATTCAATTTCACTAACAGATCAATGACCCATTGATGAGAACTGATTTTCAATACATGAAAAAGCAAAAGAAATATTATATTTTATTGTTGGCAGAATGAGCATTCAGAATTTAAAAACAATAAATTTATAAATCTTTTTAGACAGTAATATCTATTCAATCAAATCACCCAAATCATTTGGTTGTTATACAAATACAATTCTTCTCTGTTCATATCAATTTCATATAATGTTTATTTCAATGTTCCAAGATTTTACAGAGGGAAATAATACCTCTAAACCATCGTGTGTCCGGCCCCAATATACACTGCCAAACCCCCCTTCTCCAAGCTTATTTTCTTCGCTAAAATTAGCAGTGGCAATCTGCAGCTCTTTCAGAGTGAAAAGTCTCCATGGCTTTACACTCCCGCTGTATCTTCTGCACCAAAACAATGATCGGAATTTTTCTTAAGCCGTACAGAGAAAACAAAATCACGTTGAAAAACAGAGTGAGAGACATGGTTGAGATATCTTACAAGGACTTATCACGCGGTCCTCCACAGCAACATTTGAATAAGGCCATCAATTTAATGTAATCGGTAGCTGAATTCTAAAATCTGTTATGTAAAATTCCTTTCAAGTTCTTGAAGGGAGGCCAGATTATAGAAAATTCCTTTCAAGTTCTAAAGTCTTCCTGCAAGATGTAAATGACAATGGTGTTTTGCAGTGCGATGATATCAGTAAATCTGAATCTTGTTCATCGCCCAGTTTGTTTGTAATTTGGAAACGAAGGTATTTAAGTGGATGTTTATCAAAAACTTCCCCAGAAATATACTGGTTTTTAGGAATTGCAGACCGTCCTCGGCCGGCCGATTAAAAAATTAAGGATTCCTTTCCAATGAATTTGAATATAGTAGGGCGTATTTCACGGCGAGTGAGATAGTGAGAGTTTGGAAGCATTATGTTGTCCTTAGTTCCATGGCCATTGGCATCAAATAAAATATGCCAATAAAAACGCTTATCTGGGGAAAAAAGTTAACGGGTTAACGTTAACTGCCAAATAATTAATGATATGTATAGATATTTTTATTTTTATATGTATATATTTGGAGAAAAAGCAATAAGTTTGTTTTTTTTAACAAATTATTTTAATTATATAATTGTAATGGTGAAATTTGTATATTTATATCTATTTTGATTAGTTTGAGTCTATTTTGAGAGAATGAATTTATATAATTATATTTGACAAATGATAAAATTATTGTAAAGTTGGGCTCATTTTTCAATCTTTGACCTACCTCCATTCACATATATTCTCAAGCATTTGAGTTTAGCTCATCCATTTTTACAAATCTTTCTATTCACTTTGCATTTATTGGATATTTCATATTTGGACATCCATTCTCTATACTAGAATTATCTCTCCCTTATCTTAGACCAATCCCCTAGATGCAAGATTGATCTTGCGCTCATAGATTTAAACCTTGAAATTAAGTTAAATTCAAAATTTGTTGAATCTTATCCTTTATTCTCACTTAGCCAACTTGGTACATATTTTGCATGATTATTGCCATCTACCGATATTTAAACTCATTCAATGTGCTTTCATTTATAATCCAATAATCATTCATAAAATCCTATATATTAGAGATAGGAATCATTATAGGATTTTTTTTCTATTGGAACATTAAAACAAACTTAAATCCACATAATCATTCTAGAGCATTTGCATATCTCGAGATTGGTATCCTCAATCATTTTCATTATTATAAAATTAACTTCTTACAAGGGAGTCACCTAGGAGGACCTAATCCTAGTGAATTAATAGCCCCTCTAAGATTTTTTTTAGTATTGTGCAATTCTTGACATTCAACAAAGAACAAAGAATTAGGCACATCATGAATTAGGAGTGCACACATAACTAAATCAATTAAGCACCTATAGAAACAACCTAAAGTTGTAGAGTCAATCTTGCATAAAGTTAACACTTTTTTGATCCTAGGGTAGAGTACAAATATAAAAGAATCAATTTTAGTCTCTATATGGGTGAAATTTAGAGCAACATCAAAATTATTCTTTCTGCTTCATTCTCAAACTAAGTACCTTTTTTCATTCATATTTAATTTCCTATTTTAGTACTTAATATTTTAATCATCACTCTCACAACTCTTGGTTAATTTTTGATGAATTTTATGCATTTATTGGATTAATTTAGATTAAGATGAGGAAATATTATTTTCCTTTACACTAATATTGCCATTAATGGATATAACAAGTTTCAATTATTGACTTTGTAAAGATTTTAATTATTGTGATTAGAAGTTTCTATCAAATTTAGTTTACTTCACATTTAAAAAAATTGTAGCACTAATTTACCATTAATAATACCTATTAAACTTACATAATACTCAAAGTACTTTGATTCCATGGTCCCTTTTTTTTTTTTTTGCTAATTCAAGTGAGAGTTAAGGGCCCTCTTCCTTTCTATTGAAAATTACATTGAGATAGCCTATCCATGAAGCTTGTAGATAGAAGAAAGTGTATATATTCTCTATGAACATTGAGAGAAAACAAGAATAAATGTGATCACCATATTTTTAATTTTTTTTTTTACCAAAAGGTAAAGTTAGGAATCATAGTAAATAGACATATTAGACAAGATACCCTATTGGATTATACTATTATGTAGTGAGTCAACAATAGTGTCAATATAATAAAAAAGAAAATACCATAGGTTGATAGTTTAATATTTGGAAATGAAGATAGCCAATTAATAGCATGAAGTTTACACAGTGCATGATAATAGATTGTTGAGATTTCTGGATTAAAATTGTACATAGATTAATCTAGAAATCTGACCACTCTATGGAAATAGCCACCCAAGATTTAGAGGCCTAATGGAAGGCACAATGAAATGAGAAGATCAATATGAGAAGGATAAATTGTATTCCTATCATATAATATAAATAGATTGATCATATGGATTGATTAAGATTACAAAGAGAACCCTTAATGGAAAGCACATTGAAATGAAAAGATCAATATGACAAGAATAAGCTGTATTCCTATCAAATAATGTAAATAAAATGATCATATGGATTGATTAAGATTATAAAGAGAACCCCTTTCTTATATAGGTCAAGGTGAGACATATGATATCATAATATTATGACAAGTGTCTTAATCTTTTGATATGAGACATAAAGTGATAAGTATCCTATGTGTACACCCTAAATAAACTTAATTAGAACAATGTGAATAGGACCTAGTAAGTAAACCACTTAGGTAATATCATTGTCCAAATCAACACCACTCCTTAAGTGCAACTTAAGGAGAATGAGAGAACATGCACAAATTTAATGATGGACCCTAACTAGTAGACCATGTTAGGTGCCCAAGTATAAATGGATCTTTCACAAATGGAGAAAAAGAGAAAACCTACTGGGACAAAACTACTCCCTCAAAAAGAGAAAATACATAATTTTTTCAAACATTTGAAAAGGAAAAAACCCCATGCGAGGAAAAAGTCCCCTTAGATAATAGAGAAGAAGAGAGACTATGCAACAACCCTTAATATGGTATACAATTTTCCAATGGTAGATGCTCAAAAATTAATATAGAAGATGGTCCATGATCATTGAACAACATTACTTCCCTAAGAAAGAAACAAAAAAAAGGTTATAGAATGTCTTCCCATTCTTGAAAGGAATATGAAGGAAGAAACCTCAAAATTTATGAAGTCTCTAAAATATGTTCACGTGTCTCCATGTTGATGCCAAAAGTTGCCACTACCAAATTAGGTGTTTCAGGCCACACTAATGAAGATGATAATCCTGAATCTAGTATATATGAATGAAGAACAAGATCCAAATACATAAGTGACCCCTCTAAATTCTTCTTAAGACTCTCCAAGATAATGCCAAATTGTGAAAAGAGATCATGTGGGGCTCCACAACAGTTGAAGAAGAGGATGTAGTTCTATAAGAACTAACATCAAAGAGAATATGAATATCCTCAATAGTGTCCTTCAAATATGCAAGCTATAACTCATAAAACAAATTTGGAATGTCTATAAAGTACTCATCCCAAGTAGCTATAATTGGAAGACAATGAATGTCTTGCTACATTGAATCATTAGAGGTAATAGATGTAGCAATACTAGTCTCATAAAAAGAAACGATGGATGAGATGAAATACAAGATTCAAGAATTGAATCACATATGAGAATATCCAAGTTTAAGTACCAAAATTCTCCTCAAAGTCAAAGTCCATACAAGAAGTGTGATCATCAAACGAAAGTCTAAAAGGATGTATAATTGAGATGCACGATCAACCATACCGATAGAAATGATCCCTACACTCTCCAAATATCTAATGATAATTGAATTAGGATTAAATTCCATAGTCGCATGAAGGAAAAGGTGCAACAGATCTAAAGGTTCATAGTCAAAGAGAAGTTGTTTGCAAGGATAAACTGTCGCTAAGACACCAAATCACAGTTTGTACAAGGATAAATGTGGATCGCAGGGAATTTCAAGTCAAGTCGAGTTTGAAGCTGCCCCCATAACCAAACTAGAGATCACAGTAGGCGAAGAAGTTGATAGCCACTGCTTGCAAGTCAGCGAAGGTAATAAGGAGTCGAAATAATTATAAAGAAATCGCTGCCTTCATCATATCTTGGATTGTCGTTTCCAACAAAGAAGTTGCATATTGAAGAGAATCATTTGGAGAATGAAGTTGGCCGCTAATTTTTTTAAGGGCATACATGTAAGCCAAGTTTTTTGAGAGGCGCAGTCCAATCTAAGATAGATACTGCAGGGTTTGTAGAAGTCTCCATCTGCCATCACCCAAAGGAATACGAATTCTGAAGTCACCAATGTTTAAAGAAGACAGATCGTAGAAATATCAGAGAGTGTAGACAAGAGGAGGCTGCCAGTGCAGACCGAGTAAGGAATACTTAGGACATAATAAAAAGGTAGATTTAAGGGTGAAGGATCCGCCATCTAAGATCGAGAGATTGTAGCTGTCATAGTAGAGATCACAGATAATGTTTTATTATAGATTTAAGACACCAAGCAAGTCACGGAGGTCACAAGGAAGACTTGCAGAAATCAACCATGTTAAAAATAATTCATTAAAAAGAAGTTGCACAAAGTCGAGTCAAGCCAGCAAATGAAAGAGACTATAGATTGTGAAGAAAGATCACTGTCATTGCAAAGAGAAGAAATTGAGGAAGGTTGGAGGCATGCAAAGCTGTAGAACAAAAGTAAATCGGTGTAGCAGAATCATAGTCAAGTGCAAAGATAAAGGTAAGGCAAGTTTAAATGATTTGTTTCAATGAGAAAAGTTGGCAAAAGGATAAAGAAAAAAAAGAGATGTTTTGGAAGAATAATTTTAAAAGCTTAAAAATTTAATAGAAAAACTGTATAGGTGATAAAAAATTATGATCTTGATATTGAAATAGATAAAGTTAAAGTAAAAAATCAAGAGCTAGAAGAAAAAATGAAGTTATTTGATGAGATGAAAGAAAAGATAAAGAGGTTAGAAAAGAAAAATAATTTATAGAAGAAGGAAATATCAAAATTGAAAGAAGAGAATGACTGTTTAAAGTCAAAGCCATCAGTATGTGATGTTTCATGTAGTACTGAAGATTTGTTTTGTTCCGTTAATAAATTAGTTGGTTTTGTGATATAGTTATAGTTGATTTTGATGAAGAATGTAAAGATGAAGATGATAATTTGTTTGAATCTACAAATCTTGTTAGTTGTAATCAAAATAATGTTGGTTTCAAAATAATAAAAAAATGATGATATAAAGGTCAAGGATTAAGAAAGTATGAGAAAGAAACTAGAGAGCTGATTGAGCCAATTATGAGGCCAAAATATAAAGGTCTTGGATATATCACAGGTAAAAGAAATGATGTTACAAGTATTATAGTTTCAAGAAAAAATGTTCAAGGAATGCAATGTATGTAGTGTTATCAAATTATAACAGGAAAGGACATACAAAGATACGTGTTGGGATCTACATCTTTGTACCATTTGCAGATTAAAGAATCATTCGGAAAAGATGTGTTGGAAAAAAAAGTGGAAGAGTGAATCTATGACAAGATGCATGCAAATGAATTGTGGATGGAGTTATGGATCGAATTGGCAAAAAATTATAGGTATGTTGAAAATGTTGTTCAAGTATAAATGTTCATATGTGAAAAATGATAGAAATCAAGAAAGGTTTGATGGTCTTGTAGGATGTCAAGAAAAAAGGAAAGCTATAGATAGTAAGTTTACAGGAAGAGAACTTCTAGATTTAAGTTTTGAAGATTTGAAAATCAATGGTTTGAAGGACTACCGTAGCAGTTGGAGAGAGTTGAAAGGAAAGATCCACATATCTTACAAATGGTTTGAAGCTTTCATACAAGGAATGGAGTAATATTGAAGTTTTGGTTACAACCACTAGAGAAAAAAAATTCAAAGACAAAAATTGAGAATGATAAATGCTGAAGCATATGTGGTAGAAATTAAGGGGGAGTGTTGGGATATGTAATTTCTCCCACACCTCCACCAATATTAAATGAGAAAGATGATTAAATGAAATTTTCTAGAATAATGTCAAGATAAATATAGGAGGAAAAATATTAATCGACCTAGGGGATTCTTGTATTCACAAACACCTCTATAAAAGAGGCTAATGTAATCAAGTTCTGACAAGAAATGAAGTATCTTGTGTAGCAGCATGTTGAGGATTGCATGTAATATTTTGTGTTTATATATGATTGATTATGGAGTGATCCCACAATAGTGGTTTACAATTTTTGGCCAAACTGGACACTGAAATTATTATTTTTAACTAAATCTTCACATTTGGGCACCTATAGCGGCTAAACCATGAAGAATTTGAAGATGATGCAAACTAGAGTCTCATCACATTTTTTCTGTAGATTTTAAAAATATTTTTTTCAAAATTTTTGGAATCAGATTGCACTTCTTTTTCCATCTCCCACAAAAACTATTTCTTTTTAAAAAACAACATTTTTAAAAAGTGACACACATCGTATAACGCATAATTTTTTTTCCATGAAGGATAAAATTCTAATTCTTTTGAATTTAGATTCATAACTTTGATATCTAGTGCTTCCACTTGGTTAGACAATTTTCTATTGAATATTTTTTCTTTAATTAAGTTTCAAAATCAAACCAATTACAATTCAAACATAGTGCGACCGTATAACGCATAAATTTTTTTGTATATATCAAAATTCATTTTTTTTTTGTTGGATTAAGGACTTCAATATATAGTGCACTCATATTTGCAATTTTTTTTTGATAATATGCTATTTTTCCACATGTGTAGAACAAAGACCTTCATTTTCAATGAAAAACCTATGTTTAATAAAACTTAAAAAACAAATACAAAATAAAAGAAAAACATATTAAAATTATATTTATTGGATAGCTCATTCTGAGGACTACCTGATTCCAGTTGGGTTTGTGAAGATTCATCAATTTTCATCCTCAACCCGAGCTCCGAAGTGCCAAAATTTTGGGTTTTGTTGGCTTTTTTGGCGGGAAAGAATTAAAAGGGTTCGCCCGAACCCAGGTTCTAGCGAAGCCCTGATGGGTTCAGTCAAACCAATAGGTTCGTACGAACCCCTAAAATCAATTTTTTTTGCCATGAATTCATTTTTTGTGAGTTTTCCTTCCTCACTTCAATTATAAACCACTATTGTGGCTTCACCCTATGATTATGAATGATTCATATCCATCCACCACCACCATCACTGTGTCTGCAACATTACAATAATACTTTTGCTTCATTATTCCTCTGGATATCCATTATGGAGTTGGAATTCCTAACCATAATTTATTTCATAATTGTTGCTTATTGCCTTCACCCATTATTATCTTGATAGTTGAAAAGTGAATATTTTTTAAAACTTCTAAAACATTTAGAAGAAATCCAATTTTGTGAATATCGTGCAATCACTACATTCCTCGAGATGCCATTACTTGTGAGGCATTCTGATCACTTTTCCTATGCTTCCATGTTGCATACATGTCTACCTAAGGCACTTGCAACTACAAAATTTGATAAAAATCCCCCAACCATTACGCTTCGATGGATGTTCAAACACATTTTCAAGCCTCCCATTTTGGTGCAGAGCAGGGAGGATGTTGGAAATGGTCATGAAGGTTGGATTTATATTTTCCAAAATAATTTTCTAGAAAGCTTTAAAAACATTTTCAAATGTACATATATTTCTATTATAGTGTGTCGTGAGACCACATTTTGTTGATGATCTATGCATTTCTTGTGAGCATTGAATTTATGAGATGACATCTCTTCGAGGAAGCCCTAAGATTTGACAATATTTAATACATTGACCACCAATCAAACCACCATAAGAGCATTTCTTGAAACTATTATAAATCTTCGTCATGTAGGCTTTGATGTTCCCTTTGTCGGTGCTTTGGGAAGGGTTATTAACTTAATTGAAAATGCCGATGAGTCTTAGTTTCCTCTTGTTATCGGCATTGGATAACGATTTGACAACTTAGCTTTGAAAGTTCAAAGGAGTTATCAAGTCTTGTGAAAATTTCGATGAGTACTCCCTTCTGTCTTTGTCATCGGCGCTTGGAGAGGAATTATTTGGATGGTGGCACGAGATTCTTGTTTCATTTATAAGTTTGTCAGAAATCACCTCGGTGTATTAGAAGATAATGATGATGTTATGTCCTTTAAAAATGAGTTTTCATTTCTGCCAAAGCTTCATCTTATTTCTGGACTAGAATCCAACAATCCTATGATTAAGTCTGAGATCAAGAAGGATTTAATCAAGTTAGACAATCATATACCTCTCTTTGTCTTGGAACATATTCTTGCTATGCAGATGACGAATTCCCTAGATAGTGCCAAAGCTCAATTTGACGAGTTGTTGAGGACTATGTTTGATAAATTCTACTATCGTCCTTTCGAGTTTCGTGCGGAGGGCGAATCATCGAAATGGAGCCATATCCTTTATATATATCAGTTATCATTACTCAATTCTTAGAGTTGGGACATCAGATCGTGGTTGGTGGTCATGTTTTGAATGTGCTCTCCAAAAATCTAAAAACTTACCAATTCATATTGAGCGGGAGTGACCAGACCCTCCTCCCTCTACAGGTCGTAAAACTACATCTCTCATCTGCAATCTAGCAACTTTCATCAACTCCTCATTTTACTATTGTAGGAAATAGGGGAGCAGACAAACAAAATATAAAACAGACTTGAAATTTATCTTAAACAAAATAAACATTACATCTGTCTGAGCTTCAGCTCTCCAACCAAACACCATTACATTGACACTCTTACAGCTTCAAATCTCTCACATATAGGTGGTTTCAGATTACCACAAACTAACAGATAGGTGGTTTCAGATTACCACAAACTCATAAACAACTCTCGAGAGCTGGACTTCAAAAGAGTGCTTTGCAAAAACAAACTCATGCAATATATATAGAAAACTAAACATCTACGAAGGAGATAGAACAATACATAAAATATTATATTTCATACTACCCACAAAACGTGTGAGGACAACAAATAGGACAGTGAATAGGTTGGAGAAGGTTAGATAAAATCTTGTTCAAATCCTTGTCTTTAATGCTGGAATTGATTGAGATCCAATGGAGGTGATACAGAGAATGTTGAGGAGATAGGTCCAACTGGAGAATTTAATGAAGCAGGTGAGATTATATTTCCAACAATCCCCCTTAATCTAAATTGCAGACATTCTTCTCAAAAATTTTTGGAGCATCCATCTTCATTTACGGTTCTGAAATTTTTTGGCGCATCTGTCTTCACTTACAGTTCTAAAATTTCCAGCGCATCTATCTTTTCAAAAATTTCTGGAGCATCTATCTTCTTTCAATAAATTTCTTCAACTCTCTCCAATTGTTGCAGTAGTCTTTCAATTTCATCATTTGGCAGCTTTGCGTGCCTTCACCCTTTCATGATTTTTTCTTCAACAACTACGATTGTATCTACCTTTCACTGATGCTTCAACATCTACAATCTTCAACTTCTAGGAATCAAACCTAGGAAATTCCATTTTGCTATTGGGGTGCTCTACCCATGAGCTCTGACACACTTGGTAACCAGTCCATTGTAGGTTCAGGGGTGAGACACTTGTTTTTCCTCAACACCTCCCATAGAGTCACACTGTTGGTGCTCGGGGATTCCTAGCTTTTAAATTTTTTTTTGTGACTTCATACAGAATGCACTGCAACATTCAATCAAATCATTTTTTTGTCTATCTTGACTTATCGTAACTTTAGACAACTGGTATCCTCAGATTTTTTGATTTCTTTGTAAATTCATTTTTTTTAATTTGTTCTACAATCTTTAAGTATGCTCTTCTACACAATCTTTCACACTCTCAACCTAAACAATTTCTCATACAACCTCCTTAAACTTTCTAATCTCCTTTCTTAATTAAAAAAATAAAACTTCTACACAAATTTTCATTTTCTCTCATGCTCTCGTCAACATACAAAATAAAAAATGCTTCAAATTACTTAGATTTTGCAAATATTTAATCAATAGTTGCTTGTTACCTTCAATTGCTGCATTAGTTTTCTTCAATCACTTTACTGACAACTTTTACCAATCTTAAATAAGAGACCTTCAGGTTCCTCAGACCTCTGTAGACTTTAACCTAGTCTTCTTTTGATCCCCATGATCTTCCAAGCTCTCACCATGGACGACAACTTCACTAATATACTGTCTCCTATCTTTAGCAATACATTTTCAAAAACTGTGAACTCCTTCTATCAACAGTGTTATCCTCTTTCAATGACAACTTTTGGCAGTGCTATAACATTCACGTTTAGAGAGACAAATCCTCTATTCACCGGCTGTGATCTTTGGTTGCGCCCACAAAAAGGATATAAAAGTCACGGCAAATCCTAACCTGGGAATTGGACATTCCAGCAGGCGACTAACATCTTCTTATGGTCGCTCATTTACTTTGTCAAACTAGGGAACGTATACTTGAAATGGAGCGGCATTGTATGTGCACTAAGAACCAGTTTCAATCACGATTTACTACAAATAAATGCGTGAAAGAAATTCTACTTATGCTACATAAATGTAATGTGAAGCCTTCTAAACTTAATCAAAGTAGAAACCATAACAACTATAATTGAGAAATAAACTATGAACTGGCCTTATGCTGCAGGAACAAACACAGGGATGGATTCTCGATGCTGCAGGAACAATATAAGACTGAGTTTGCACCAAAAATTTAAGAACGAAATCTAATTTATGATCAATAGAAAATAAAAGACTAACTAACTAACTACAGATACTTACTAAGTGGGCCCCCTTAGCAAGCATCAACTAATTATGCCAGAATTGAACTCAGAACTTCATTAGCTTTTATTCATAAACTTAGAATGATATACATTGTTCTGCTCATATGAAAACTAATACAAAACTCTATCTCTTATCATAGTACTGATTCTTACATACTCTGCTTCTTATTATCATACTAACTTTTACATGATATCCTTCCTATGCTCGTTATGCTTGCTCACTCGTGCAGGAGGAACACTTATTTAAAACAAAAGAACAACTAACTACCTAACTCTAATAGAGAAAGACATGGACATAAATGAATCCTGAAACTGAGGAACGAACTTCTCATAAATGAAAACATATTCGTTCAACATGATCTAGAGAATTTAGCATTCCACTCTTTCTAGATTAATGATCATTTAAGTTTCTTCCCAACGATCCGAACAAAGAGTCTTCGTCGGAACAACTTCCTCGACATCGTGCACGAAATGGACTTTACTGTAGGGCCGAGATCTGCTGCACTTGACTCGTTCATGCTCCCTTCAACAACTTGCGATGCACAAGGCGACAAAGGCAAAAGAAAGCATGTGTGGCAAGAACACGATCCATTTATTAATCACATATTAAATCTATCCCATTATTCAAAAACCATATACATTATATCAGTCATTTGGGAAGTCAAACATGGTAATTAATAAGACACATGGAGATGCTAGGCTGCAGGAATGTAGGAATGTATTGCTATAGGATACTACTCATTTTAGATAAAAAGTCTTTAATAAAAGAGTTAAAACATTCATTAGCAGTAAAAGTAGAGATATTAAAAGTACATCATGATGCTCAAATTATGAGCATATCCTGAGCTCATCATCTGCCCCCTACTTAACTTGATGATGGTCCACCAACATTAAGCTTCCTGGTTGTTTCCCTGAAATTCGTCGGAGTGGTATGGCTTTTTGGCACAGTACAAAATTTATAATAGAAACCTCTGAAATCTTGCCATCTTTCATATTTGAGTTTCTCTGTATCTTTATTAACCTTTGTAGCTCGATAGGGATAAAGTGGCCACATTAAAACCAGAGTTCGAAATGTTATTGGCAACCATAATTCAAACCTCTTCTGAAGACCAAACCGTATGTACCTCTCTGTCCTTCCAAGGGCTGCTTCAAAATTCAGGGGGCTATGTGGCTCAGATTTCTTGAGCCCAATAGTCAATTTCTCCCATCTCTTTTCAATTCTGGAAGAGGCAAGCTTCCAGAATAGAGACAGTTGAATTTTGAATTCCTCATACACTTGCTTTCTGATATCAAATATTTTTACTTTCTACTTGATTGTTGAACCCATATGCAACAATGAGCTAGGTTTTTAGCATTTTATAGGGATATGTGCTTTCTGATTGTAGTGGTAAGGGCTCATCCCTTTCAACTTCTTCATAGGCTTCCAGTTGTCTACCATAATTGGTTTCATTGGCTGCCCATGAAATAAGTGACTTTAAATGAATGTCACCAATGTACAGAAGGGGATTCCACTATGTTTCAGAGGGAATTATCAATCCATGCAAATATAATTCACATAAAGAATTCTTTAGCCAATTAGGAGCCACTTGGTATACATCATAAAATTCTTTGGCCGTATGAATGACATGATCTAAATTCCTTGAAACCCTCATTAATTGGAACCAAAGAAATTGTTCCTTTAGGCACATGGCATAGACTCTAGGCGGTGGTCTACACTTTACAATCTTACTAGTTATTTTCATCATTTCATCCATTTTCTTTTTCATCTCCTGGATTTCCTATTTTTGCCTCTCAATTTCTCTTTTCAGTTTCTTCTTCTCTTCCTCCCAAAGACTTTGTTGAATTTCAGTTTTGGCTAGGTGGTGGAAACTCAAGGTTTGGAATGTGACCGGCCTCCATGTGGTCCTAAGGTATTCCAAAAATTCAATCAAAAATGTCTTTTTGTAGACAACCATGGCTTGACAAGTTGCAGGGAGTAATGAAGCTTCATTGGCCACTCCCAATTGTTCAAGCTGTTCGTCCTCTTGCTGTAGGATGAATTCATATTGCTGTGCAGGAGGAGATTGTACTTTCTCTAAAATTTCCCTGGCTGCTTCAGCCAAGTCATCAAGACTTGGCATTCCCCTTTCATTACTATCATATTGTGATTCATCAATTTCCATTGGTTCATTGTGCATTTCCTCAGGAACAACAGGTGAGCTATGTGAAACATTCTTAGGTACATTATGAGAATCATCATGGTTGTATTATTTAGACTCCTATGAAATTATTATAACTTTAGGTTGAGTAGATGTTGAGGTGACTTTACGTTGTTTCCCTGTTGAAACTCTTTTTGGCAATGTGGCAGTTGCAGGAGGCACTCTCGTGGATTTCCTCTTCCTGACTTGCCTAGAGAGTACAAAATCAACAAAAGAGGATGATAGAGAAACTGCAATGGCAACAGGTGTTGCTGCAGGAGGAACTGCTACAGGAGAAGGTGCTGCAAGAGAGGGACACTATTGTCTTTGAGCACGAGGGTCAGACTCTGGGGTTTGTTCTGCCCTAGATGACTCTCCTACCTTCATTTTTCCTTTTTCTCTTCTACTAGCAGACCTGGTTTGTACTCTGGTAGAGGGTTATGATGTGGAGGCCGCAGGAATAGATGCTGTAGGGGCAGGTGCTGTAGGGATTGCTCTAGGCGGCTCTAGAAGTTGCAGACCCTTTTGGGCAACAAATTCTTGCCAAGAAAGGGGTGACACATCCCTCAGGGAACGCTCTATCAAAAATTTAATGAGGGCATGATGGGAAATTGAATCCCTTCCCCTCTGGGTTTCATGGGCACTTTGTTTTAATAGATTTAACAAAAATTTTGGGACATTAATAGCTAACCCATGCCTCATATGACTCAATAACTTAAAATGGTAAGAATGTAAATAAGAGTAGCATCCCTCACAGGTTAAATACCTGATTATGTATGCAGCATACTCTGAATATGGAAAGGGCAACGACACTCTTTTGCAGCCTTGTTTAGAGACCTCAAAAGGTCCATCAGTTGGTACTGTAACTTTCCCCCTAGCAGAAACATCATTTGAAGATAAATTTTCCCCTGCTACAGGAAGCCTGGTTACTTCAACAATTCACTCTTCTGTTACAGCCACTGTTAGACCCCATACTGAAGCTTTCCCTACTGAAAGAGTTCTTAAAAATTCACTAGCAGATTCCTCATTGAAAGAATCTAACCTCAGAAAATAGTTTAGCCAACCACAATTACTGAATGCTTGCATTGTTTGAGGATTATGTGTTAAGAGCTCATGAGCTACAGGCTCATGTCTTACCAATTGACCACCCATATTCGTAAATTACCTCTGCTGAGATTCCAGAAACCCAAACCTTTTCTGAAAATTCAAAAGAAAATTCTTCTGCTCTGCTTCTTTTTGCTTCTTTCTATTTCTTTCTGCCTTGCCGTCACTTTTCTCTTCTTTTCCAAGAATGACTCGAAAGATAATTGCATGTAATGATTATTAGGAACTACTCATATCAAGTAGTTAATATTGTTTAAGATAAAACATGCAACCATATTTGGAAAGTACAAGAAATAAAAATATCTTATTAGTTGTGACAGCGACATAAGAAAAGGTTTGAAATCGATTATCCCACCCCCTACAAGTTAAAAGTTGACATGTGTCCACACATGGGCGGAAGGACAGGCGAAGCATGGGTGATACAGACTGATATGTACATAGTAGTTGTTGAATAAATGAAATAAATAAATAATGTGATTAAGAGAAGATATTGCATACCTTTCAATTAATGCTCGTACGTGTTGGGAAAAATCATAGCGCACCATGAAATGATGGCTGGAATAGAAATCATGAATGAGGTGGTACAACAGGATAGATGACGTGGAAGAAAAGAGAATGAATGGCGGTGATGGATGACGTGGAAGAAAAGAGAATGAATGGCGATGATGGATGGAAAATGGAGAACGTGGCGTCCTTGAAAAGGAAACCTTTATTATGTGCATGCAACATGGAATTTAAAGAGATGCTGCAGGAGAAAGACCGAAGCCTTTCACTGCAAGAAGATCGGTGGCTGTATTTGAAACAAATTGCTGTAGAAACTCATCTTTAGATGCTGGCTTATGATACAACTGAAGATGGTGCCCATTAACCAGTAGCTTGAATCGAACTGGATCTATTGTACCCAACTGCACTGAGCCATTATCAAATACATGTTCTATTTCATAAGGACCAAGCCAACGTGTGTTTAGTTTACCTTGATTTTCTTTGTATCTGGAGTTATAGAGCAATTCCCAATCATCGGTAGAGAATTGCTTAGTTCGAATATGATTGTCATGCCATTTCTTTCTTTGTTGTTGGATAGTTTTAGTATGCTACAGGGTAGCTTTCCTTAGCTCATCCAATGCATTCAGCTGCAGGAGGAGTTCCTTTTGAACCTTAGAAATATCAATGTTAAGCTGGAGAGCAGTCCTTAAAGTCTTATGCTCAAACTCAATTGGTAACATAGCTGTCTTACCATAGAGTAACTCAAAATGAGTAAACCTTGTAGTTGTTTTCCATGTTGTTCTATAGGCCCAGACTGCTTCAGGAAGGCGGCTGCTCTAATCTTTCTTATGTAATTGGACTATCTTTGTAAGGATTGCCTCAATTTCTCTATTGGTAACCTCTGCCTGGCCATTAGCTTGAGGGTGATAGGGGCTAGACTTTCTATGCTTGATCTTATAATCATTCATCAATGCAGTGATTAAGTTGGATGTAAACTGAGCTCCTTGATCAGTAACAAGTTCCCTTGGGACTCCAAATCGAGTAAAAATCTGCTCATACATGAATTCAACAACTTTATTGTCACAGGCATGTGTCATTTCTTTCACTTCCACCCACTTGGTTACATAATCAGTACACACCAAAATGTATGATTTTCCACTAGATGGAGGATCAATAGGCCCAACAAAATCCATGCCCCACTTGTCAAATGGACTAACTACCACTTGAGGATTCAGAGGCATTCCATCAGACCTTGTTGGTCTCCCCATGCGTTGACATCTGTCACATTTCCTGGTGTAGGTTGCAACATCTTTGTGTAGTGTGGGCCAATAGTATCCTGTGTTAAGAACTTTCATATCTGTTCTCTTGGCTGCAAAGTGTCCACCACAAGGCTCATCGTGACAGGCATACAAAATGTCATAGGTCTCATCCTCCCTAACACATCTTCTCATGACTTGGTCAGGTCCTGTATAAAATAAACAATCTGCAATCCATGAAAAGTTAAATTTTTTCTCAACTAACAATTTCCTTTCCTTTGGTGAGAAGTGAGCTGGGACCTTGTTTGTTGCTAAATAATTTGCAATATCTGCATATCATGGAGTTTGAGCAGCAATAGAAAATAGATGTTCATCAAGGAAACTATCATCAATTACCTCAGGAGTGTCAGGTGTAGGTGTTTGAAGTCTTGACAAGAAATCAACCACCACATTAGCTCGGCCTGGCTTATCAATAACTGTGATATCAAATTCCTACAACAATAGGAGCCATCTTGCTAATCTGCCAAATATGGCAAGCTTATTCATGAAGTACCTTATTGTTGCATGATCTGTATGAACAAATATTTGGTAACTAGTGACATAATGTCAAAATTTGTTCAAGGCATACACAACTACTAGAAATTCTTTCTCTATGACAGTATGGTCTAATTCAGGGCCTTGAAGATTTTTGTTAATGAATATATGGCATGCTCAATGAAATTCTCTTTCTTTCCTAAAACTGCACCTATGGCATAATCAGAAGCATCTGTGTGTATATGAAAAGGTAGATTCCACTTCGGTCCTTGAAGAACAGGTGCCTGAGTAAGTAAGTTCTTAAACTGCAAGAAAGATTTGTCATAGGCCTCAGTCCAGGTAAACTCAGAATCTTTAGTCAATAAAGCATATAATGGATTGACTATTTTGCTGAAATTTTTGATAAATCTTCTATAATATCCAGCATGTCCTAGGAAACTTCTAACATCCTTTTTTTTTTGTAGGTGTTGGAAAAGTTAGAATAACTTCTATTTTTGCAGAATCAACCTGAATTCCTGCTTGGGAGACATGATGGCCTAAAACAATTCCCTCTTGCGTCATCATGAAGCATTTCTCACTATTCAAAGATAAATTCTGCTCCTAACATCTTTTCAACACTTTTTCTAAATTGGCTAATGCTTCTTCATAAGTAACTCCATAAGTAGTGAAGTCATCCATGTAGATTTCCATAGAATCATGAGAAATGTCAGCGAAAATACTAATCACTGCCCTTTGAAATGTTGCAGGTGCATTGCATAGCCCAAAAGGTAAGACATAGTAGAAAAAAGTACCCCATGGACTAGTAAAAGTTGTTTTGTCTTGATCTTCAAGGGCGATTCTAATTTGATTATAGCCACTATATCCATCCAAAAAGGAGAAATACTTTTTCCTAGACAATAAGTCTAGTACTTGGTCAACAAATGGCAGTGGAAAGTGATCCTTTTTAGTTGCTTTGTTTAGCTCCCTGTAGTCTATACAAACTCTCAATTTTCCACCTTTTTTAGGGACAATCACCAATGGAGACACCCATTGACTATCTGAAATGGGGTAGATAAAACCAGCATCAAACAATTTTTGGAGCTTTGTTTTAACTATTTCCCTGAGTGCTGGGTTTATCCTTCTTTGAGGCTGCCTGACAGGTAAACAATCTTCCTTAATGTAGATCTTATGAGGACAAAGTTGAGGATCTATTCCTTTCATATCCCCATAGTCCCATGTAAAAGCTCTGTATTGTTCTTGCAACATTGTGACTAGGGTAGCTTGATGAGATTGAGGCAGCTTATTATTGATATTCAGACAGCGGCCTGAAGATATTTCTACTTGCTTGATAAGATCATTCATGGAGGCTGCTGATAAAGGTGGTGTCTGTATTTCATATGGAAGAAAATTATGATAAACTGTAGGAGATTCAGGTGACAGGTTCTCTAAATTCAATTGTTGTAGGAAACATTGCTAAAGACAGCTATCTGCAGCAGATGGGCTACTCGGACCAGGGTTGGACTGCAAAATATGTAAAAGAAGGTCATCCTCACTCTGAAACTGTGAAAATGGATTAGTTTGCAACATCATTAGTTGAGCCAGTGAATTGACTTCTTCAGTTTCCTCTCCTAAATCTGGCCAACTTGGTTGAGACAAGTCTAGCTGAGGTTGAGCAGGTGGATATAAAGCCAATTTCTTTCTTGATTAACCATCAGAAATTGTCATGTTTCCTGAACGACATCCTTTAAAAGCATCAGCCGTAGCTAACCATGGTCTACCTAGGATAATAGGATATCCTCCCAAAGTTGCCTTAGTGGACAATATGGTGAAGTCTGCTAGGTATTCCCAAGACTCAAGGATGACAATAATATCTTCTACCATTCCATCAGGCTTTATTGTGGAACTATTAGCAAGTTGTAGGATGGTAGGTGTAGACCAAATGTTTAAGATATTCAAATACTCCATTGTATTCTTGGTCATTAAATTGATGGCTGCACCAAGGTCAATCAAAACATTCTTTACTATTTGGCCATTAATATTTATTTGTACCACAAGACTCACAGGGTCAGTATATTTTGGAATGACTACCTTCCCTGACATAATATCTGCCAACTGTCCTAGAACATGGATAGTTTGGGGATCCTTTTTCTTTCTTCCTGGTTTCTTTAAACATGCCTCCTTAATGGATTTTCCATAAATTGGGACATCTCTAATGGCTTGAAAAAGAGGGATTTGAATGTGTACATTCTTTAACTGATCTAAAATATCAAAGGTAGGATCTTCCATAGACTTTGATGTAGTAATTTGCAATCTTTGAGGAAAAGGCGGTTTGGCTTGATGCTGTAGGATAGGCTCCTTAGAGACAGTATCTGATATAGGTATATGTTCTGCAGGATTAGTAGGTTGCTCAGAGGTAGAGTTTGAAATCTCTATAATTATAGGCGGCTATGGAGCAGGAAGTGTGGTTCTAGATCTGAGATGGATATCATGAATATTTAGGGCATAAGCTGGATACTGATTGGCCTCTGCAAAATACATAGGCTGTGGTTGCTGCTGCTTATTATTAGGATTTGACAATGGTTGAGCAGACATAGGGGTTTGTTTTGGAGGGCCAGTATTTGCTGCAGGTGCTACAAGAGGTGGCATGAGGGCTTGAGGTTGTGGCTGCTGAAGCTACAGGGGATTGGTTCTGCCATTGCTGTGGACTTCTCCATTGAGGATTCTGCTGCCAGTTACCTTGGGGTGGAGTCCATTGTCCTTGTGGCCGCTACCAACCTCCTTGAGGAGATTGCCATTGAGGACTCTAATAGTTAGGCCAATGTGATTAAGGAGTATTCCAAGGTGGTGATGGGCCATATGTAGGTTGCCACTGGTTATTGTAATTAGAATAAGGATTACCAAAAGTCAAAGGATCTTGAGGCATACCTTGTCTTTGAGCCTATGGTCGCCTTTGTGCGATGAAGAATACTTGGTCATCATCACTCTCTACCATCTTAAAGTCAGTAGGTAACTGCTTAGCCTCCAGGTTAGCCACTATCTTACATTCGCAGTCCCGTTTCTTCTATCTACAATATGGACAAAACTCAACCAAGATTGCTTCAACTTCCTCATTTTTTTCCGAGCTTGCATAGTATCCAACTATGTAGCCATGTTGTTTATGATATCCTACTTGAAACTAGATAGCAAATTTGTAATCTCCATTCGTGAAACTCCATTAATAGAAGACTTTCCCACTGTGGCTTGATGACCTCTACCCTTCTTAACAATTGCTCGAGAGTAGTTGAGACATATTTTCTTGATATCATCTCAAGGTAGTTGGGTTATATCACCTCCTCTCATCAGGTCTAGGGCATCTATGCAGGTATCACTGATTCCTTTTAGGAAGATTAGTTTTTGAGACTCTTTGTTGAGAGTATGGTTTGAATTATTTTTCAGTGAAAACAAGAATCTTGAGATATAGTCTTGTAGACTTTCATCCTCCTTTTGTTGAATTCTGAATACATCATCTCCCTTACTATCACTCTTACAATATTCTTTGTATTTCTCAAGAAATTTTGTTTGCATGATTGCCCAACTATCAACAACACCTCTTTCCAAACTCATGAACCATCTAAGAGCTCCTTCCTTCAAAGTAGAAAGAAACAAATTTAGCCTGTGAGCATCTGAAGTGTAATCATAGCTGCGACAGAGGATGTCAAACTTGAACAAGAAAGTGTCTGGGTCCTCTGTAACTAGTCCATATAACTTGGGGAGTAATGAAGAAGGAATATTTTTAAGGTTATCATTATCTTACTGAGCAACAATGGGAAAATCAAAAGCAGGAGGTTGATTAGGTGGATTTTGTGCCATATTTGCCTGATGGAGTATCAGAGCAAATGGATTTTCTTTAGGTTCTTCATCAGTTGGGTCAAATGGCAATTCAACAAATAGGTTTTCAGCAGATGGATTGATATCTTGGTCTCCTTCTTCCTCAAATAGATTATAAGTTGGTTCAGGATTGTTATCAATGAATGGAAGGTTAGGTAGGAATCTTCCCAGAGCGTCTCTTCTTCTATGTATGCAATATAATGAATGGTGAATTGAAGGAATTTGAAAATGCTTGAATAACAAACTAAACTACTGCTAACAATGACTTATGACAGGTTCTTAGCTTGACACCATCCCTGACAATGGTGCCAAAAATGGTTGTGCCCACAAAAAGGATATAAAAGTCACGACAAATCCTAACTTGGGAATTAGACATTCCAACAGGCGACTAACATCTTCTTATGGTCGTTCATTTTCTTTGTCAAACCAGGGAATGTATACTTGAAATGGAGCAACACTGTATGTGCACTAAGAAACAATTTTAGTCACGATTTACTAGAAATAAATGCATGAAAGGAATTCTACTTATGCTACAAGAATGTAATGCGAAGCCTTCTAAACTTAATCAAAGTAGAAACCATAACAACTATAACTAAGAAACAAACTATGAACTAGCCCTATGCTGTAGGAACAAACACAGGGATGGGTTCCCGATGCTGCAGGAACAATATAAGACTGAGTTTGCACCAAAACTTTAAGAATGAAATCTAACTTATGATCAACATAAAATAAATGACTAACTAACTACAGATACTTACTAAGTGGGCCCCCTTAGCAAGCATCAACTAATTATGCCAGAATTGAACTTAGAACTTCATTAGCTTTTATTCATAAACTTAGAATGATATACATTGTTCTGCTCATATGAAAACTAATACAAAACTCTATCTCTTATCATAGTACTGATTCTTACATACTCTGCTTCTTATTATCATACTAACTTCTACATGATATCCTTCCTATGCTCGTTATGCTTGCTCACTCGTGCAGGAGGAACACTTATTTAAAAAAAAAGAACAACTAACTACCTAACTCTAACAGAGAAAGATGTGGACATAAATGAATCCCGAAACTGAGGAACAAACTTCTCATAAATGAAAACATATTCGTTCAACACGATCCAAAGAATTTAACATTGCACTCTTTCTAGATTAATGATCATTTAAGTTTCTTCCCAACGACCCGGATAGAGAGTCTTCGCCGGAACAACTTCCTCGACATCGTGCAAGAAATGGACTTTATTGCAGGGCCAAGATTTGCTGCACTTGACTCGTTCATGCTCCCTTCAACAACTTGCGATGCACAAGGTGACAGAGGCGAAAGAAAGCATGTGTGGCAACAACACGATCCATTCATTAATCACATATTAAATCTATCCCATTATTCAAAAACCATATACATTATATCAGTCATTTGGGAAGTCAAACATGGTAATTAATAAGACACATGGAGATGTTAGGCTGCAAGAATGTAGGAATGTATTGCTACAAGATACTACCCATTTTAGATAAAAAGTCTTTAATAAAAGAGTTAAAACATCCATTAGCAGTAAAAGTAGAGATATTAAAAGTACATCATGATACTCAAATTATGAGCATATCCTGAGCTCATCAATCTCCTCGCTAAGAGGCTTCAACACTTGCTTCAACACATTTCTCCAAATCGGTGGCAACATTTCTACACTTTTTAAATGGAATATTTTTGCACTTTTGGACTTTGATTCTTCAACAACGACTTCCAAACTCTCAACTTCATCTAATAATTCTTCAATTGCAAATACTAGGTGATCCCTTTATCTTTGGCAACTTTCGTTTGCACCAACAAAATTTACTGAGATCTCCTTCGGCTAGGGGTGGCTCCAAAATCTCCATTCTTTTGTCTTTTCTACTCCATCAGCTTCAACAACTACTCTTTATGGCTTGGCCAATAACTTTATTGACAAATCTCCTTCCTTAGTGGCTTCTGGTAAATGATTCCACCAACAACTTCCTTTGCCTTGTTTGTAGACTTAAACAACTTCATCTCCTGGTAGTGGCTTTTTTCATAGCTTCTTTTCTGACCACGATCTCCTCCATTTTCCTTGACAGACGATTCTTGATAGCTATGGCTATCTTCCAAACACTTCTTTTTTCTTCTTCTAGATTGGCCTCTTTTTAACAACCACCAATAATCTTTAAATGCTCTCTCTCGATTTTCCATGAATGTTGGCTTTGATACCAAATGTAGTAAATAGGGGAGCAGACAAATAGAATATAAAATAGACTTGAAATTTACCTTAAACAAAACAAACATTACATCTGTATGAGCTTCAGCTCTCCAACCAAACACCATTACATTGACACTCTTATAGCTTCAAATCTCTCACATATAGGTGGTTTCAAATTACCAGAAACTAACAAATAGGTGGTTTCAGATTACCATAAACTCATAGACAACTCTCCTAAACTAGACTCCAAAAGAGTGCTTTGCAAAAACAAACTCATGTAGTATATATATAAAACTAAGCATCTACAAAGGAGATATAATAATACATAAAATATTATATTTCATACTACCCACAAAATGTGAGGGGACAACAGATAGGACAACAAACAGGTTGGAGAAGGTAAGATGAAATCTTGTTCAAATCCTTGTCTTTAATGTTGAGAATGATTGAGATCCAATGGAGATGATATGGAGCATGTTGAGGAGATAGGTCCAATTGGAGAATTTAATGCAGCAGGTGAGATTATATTTCCAAAAATTATCTCATCAAGATGGCTCTAGCCTGGAGTTCCTTCTCACTTTTTTCCATTAATCTCTCTCAAGAAACTTGCATGAATGCGCATCCAGAGAGTCCTACAAGCTAGTACTTTGCTTTGAGGTTGGATGTCATGATAATGACTATATTGGAGAAGTTAACGGTCTGATGATGTCCATCTGTCAATCTACCATCATCAAGCATTTGAAGTAAGGTGTTGAATAAAATACATGTACCTTCTCAACTTCATCAAATAGAACAACACTATATGGTCATCTTCAAACTGATTTTATCAATTATCCACCTTCTTCATAACCTACATTTGCAACTACCTTAACAACCTAATTTTGGAAACCAACTCTTTTATGCAACCTTTTAGCCAAGCCTAACAACCACTCCTTATCATTTTGTCCAAGCTGTAAAATTTTAACTAAATTTGTGCAACATAGTATGAATCTAGTTGGAAAATAAGAATATTACTTGCAGGTGAACAAATGAAAAATTTAGAGCAAGAAATGAATAAAAAATCTCTGAGTATTGATGATAAAATTTATGAATTTACAAAGATAAAAGAGGGAAAACCCTATGGGAATAAAACCCCCCTAAAAAAAAATGCTAACTGCGTAATATGCTGCAGTGTCCCTCACCCCAAGAAGGTCTTGCAGAAAGTGAAACTTTTATTCAATGAAAGTCTTCATGAAGATGTCGATAGTTTGTTTAGAAGTGGGAGAGTACTCCAAGTTGATGAACCCATCATGTATCAATTCATAGATGTAGTACATGTGGATCTCGATGTGTTGATGTGTTTGGTCCACTGTCATTGTATGAGATCTCTACAAAACTTCAGTGTTCTCGGATTGTCACACCAAATGATAGTCAGATGATGAAAGAAGATACCAAGCTCAGTTAGGAAGTTCTATAGCCAAATGGCTTGAATGGTAAGGTTGATAACACCTTTAAATTCAACCTCTGTTGATGATAAAACAATGGCAAATTGCTTCTTGCTTGACCAAAAAATTGGGCCAGATCCCAAACTAAGGCCATATCTTGAAATGGACTTGTGATCAATGTTATCGCTATCCTAGTTGAAATTAGTTAGCCAATGAGATCCAAAATACATCTTGCTAAATAATGAATCCTATAGTGGATGGTTCCCTAGACATATCAAAGTATATGCTTGGAAACTTTTCAATGTAGCTCATATGACTCCTGCATGTACCTGGAAAAAATCCCCACTACATATGAGAGATCTAGATGAAAGTGAGTGAGATAAAAAAGACTCCCCACAACCTGATGATATTGTGTGCAATCAACCAATGGTGTATCCTTTCCATCCTGAAGCTTTACCCCTGATAGGAAAGGTGTGATTGCTGGCTTGCAGTTAGTTAAGTGAAACTAAACTAGGAGATCTCTCACATACTTGGATTGAGAAATTTTGATTTTTTGATTGATTTGGCTGATTTCGAGTCCAAGGAAAAGTGTAGGAGACCCATGTTTGTCATGGACAATTTGTTATGCAAAGTAGTTTTAATTGCAACAATGGTTATGGCTGAACTACCCGTTATTAGTAGATCGTCATCATAGAGCACAATGATCAATAGAAAGTCATATGTTCTCATCATATAAACATTTGGATTAGGTTTGCATCACATGAAAGTTTGAGACAATAGATAAGAGTCCATTTTAGCATACCATGCTCTAGGTGCTTGCTTGAGGCCATAGAGTGACTTCTTGAGTCTACAAACCAAGGATGAATTTTGTACATACACTTATGGCTGTTCCATGTATATTTCCTCCTCAATTTCACCACCATCATATGTTCACCACCATATGTTCTTCACATCCATGTGGTGAACCTCCCACCTTCTTCCTACTACAGTAGCAAGAGCCATTCAAATGGAGTCCATTTTTTCCATTGGAGCAAAAGTCTTGTCATAGTTGATGCCATGAACTTGTTGAAAGCCTTTGGCTAATAATCTTACCTTGTATCTGCTCACATGTCTATTTGCTTCTTTCTTTGTCCTATAGACCCACTTACATTTGAAAAACTTGTGATCAAAAGGAAGCAAAGCCAAGTCCCATGTTTGGTTTGCTATGAGGGAGTTGTACTCCTCCTCAATGTCTACTTCCCAAAAAGGATTCCCTGCAAATTTTGCATAAATCTGATGGTCGTATGCTAAAACAACATAGAAATGCAATGAAATGATAGGCTTGTTAGATGAGAGTGTATGAGAGGCATCATATATCTTGATTAAGCTCCTTGTTCTTTGATTTCTCAAAGGGGACACTAAATCATCGTTGGAAGCCCAATCAAGAATTGGATGTGGATCGGTACATGCATACTCATGTTCCTCTAATCAGATTTGGAAAAATATAACATCAGATTAGAATGTCTACATGTATCATCTCTGAAATCCGTAAGTGGAAGCACAAAAGTGGTGGCATGTTGTTCCTAAGATGCATGCAAGGGACTTTATTCAAAATAGACACTCCTCTCAATTAAGAGAATTTCTATTGAAATATCTAGCAATCTGTATCCCTTTACACCATTTGGATATCCAACAAAGATGCACTCTTTGTGTATCAATGGGTTATTTTCAGGTAGGTTAGCATATTAGATTAATAAACAAAACCCAAAGAAACTATGAAATACATTTAAAGCTTAAACAAATTAAAATAGTTATACCTGTTACTCGTTGCTTCCATGATTCCTTTCCATAGCACCTTCTAGCTTGCAGCGTATGATTGTTGCCCTCAGATTTGTGTGTGTGAGAATATGATTGTGACCAAGCCCTTTGCAAGTTTTGAAGGATTTGAATGACAAATAATGACTATGCCTATGACTATGACAAATGACTATAATTCCTATGACAAGTAATCCAAGTCAATAAACTAAATGTCAAGTATGGGAGTAAAATCTAAGCATAAATATATCAGAATAACGAAGTGGTCCCGAGAATGTGAGCAAATTGACATTTTATAGAAAATGCAATTTTGGATGGACGACCAAGATTAAAAGTTGACATAAGCCTAAAATCAGAGGTCAAGATTGCATGTGACAATCCCTAATTAGGGTTAGGGCAAAAATCTGAAATGAGTGGCCAAAATTCATTTGAGAAAATCGAATCGGCAGTCGAGAATAAATGTGACAATTAGTCAAAAAGATAAATATTTTCGAAAATCAAGAAGATAAAGACTGCTTGATTTGTAAGATTTGAAAAATCAAAAGGATAAAGGTTGAACTGAAAAGAAGATTTGAAAAATCAAGAATTTGTTCAATTACTTGATTTTTGGAAGAAGATTACCATAAATTGAAATAAATAATTTCAAAATATGGATTTTGTGTGACAGTCAATAATCGATTTTTAAATTATTTACCAAAATGAAGTGACAACTAATAATGTGAAGCCATTTTAAAATGAGGAAAATGTTAAATGAGGCAATTAAATAATTTAACATAATTATTTAATTTAGAGAATATGACCAATAATTAAATAAATTAATAAATCTATTTAATTATGAGAATTAGTGACATATTAAATAAATAAATAAAATTCATTTATTTAATAATCAGGAAGACATAATGAATAAAGATAATTAAATAAATTAAGAAACTTATTTAATTGTAGGAAGATTTTAGACAATTAGTGACGCACTTAATAAATAAATAAAATTTATTTATTTAACAATCATGAAGAATAAAAGAGGCATGAATTAACTAAATAATAATGAATTATTTAATTAATAGTCGAATGTGGACAAAGGACATAATTAAATGTCATAATTATGCTAGGATGAAAGATGAAAAATAAAACTTGCACGCCTTAGTTATTTTTATGTGTCTACATTTTGCCCCTCTTTGTCATAATGCTGCTTGTTGCATTCTGACAAAGAAAATAAGTCAAAAATATGCCCCAGTGTGAAATAGGATGAGGAAGAATGACAAGGAAGGTAATAGAGGTAGCAGTATGCCCCCTCAAGAGGAAAGACGGGTTCCAAGAACACGGGTGTGCTCTCAAAATTGATGAGAATACTAGAATATCAAAGAAATGCTATTGCAAAAGATATGGATGATGAAAATGCAAACTAGATGAAATGTTAGAGGGGAAACAACGAAGGGTGGGATGGGAAAGAATCCTTCAATACTTGCCATAGAACTAATAGATGTTGCTCGAATCATCATTGGGCGGTAAAAATGACACAAATGGACAACAAACACCATGGTATGATGTAGACCAAGGTGTGGAAGGTCATCCACTTGAAAAATAGACAGTCACAGACAAGGAATGTCCTAACTCATACTAATGGTCATGTTGCCCCAATATTTTTGTCAAGACAATCCACATACAACAGTCAAAGAAAATAAAATAGGTCATGAGACATCATCGCACGTCTAAATCCTTCATGGGACATGCTCGAGGTAGCTAGTAACATGACAAAGAGACAAAAATATAAGAAAAAGATAGACACAATAGTCAAAAGATAAGACAAGACAGACTAGAAAGATTAACAACCATTTAATTTTGTTTGCCAATGTTTGTTTGCCAAAGATTGATTGCATGATAGTTTGATAGTTTGACAGTCTTGATGGTTTGACGGGCCTATTATCAGGAAGGACACATCCTAAAAAAGGAAAAGGACATTTTGACAAGGGACAAGTCCAAGAAGGACACATCTTGAAGAGAACCAAAGAGTGACGAGATTGACATTGTTTTGATTAATATTTTGGCAAGTTGACTATAGGATTGATTGGCTTATGTTGTTTGATTTTGACCAATTTTGATATTGACGTTTCAAATGACTATCTTGTGTCAAGTGCGACTATGTCCACTTTATTTGACTAATGTGACCATGTTTGACTTATGATTTTTATTTTGACAAACCTAAAAGGACTAACCTAATGTCTCAAGGACTCATCGACTGATGGCCTTGCCTACGTAGAAAATGTGCAGAGACAATGTAGTTCGACAATGACATGGATTAACTGATATGACTAACTTTGACTCTATTTTTTAGATTTTTACATTGTTTTGGATGTTTTTGTGTTTTTCTTCAGGGTGTTTTTTGATTTTTTTTAGGTTTTTCTTCAGGATGTTTTTCAAATTTTAGGTTTTTTTTAGGATATTTTTCAATTTTTAGGTCTTTTTTTAGGACATTTTATGATGTTTTTGTCTTGTTTCAGGACATTTTTATGATGTTTTTGTCTTTTTGAATTGTTTAAGAGGATCACGACAAATACATGTGACCGATGCCTACACATGAGAATCCAAGGACAAACATGATTGTGCCCCTAATCAAGCTGAATACCAATTGACAGGTGATGACAACGTTGTTTGACGTGGGAGAGAGGCATCCCGAAACAATGTGAGGATGATGATAATGTGACAAAAGTATCGAGGTCTATAGCCTGGCTAGGAACAAAGTCAAGTAATGTTTTGGATAATGTGCTTGTATGGATTAGACTCGTTGCATTTGGAATGACTTGGTTAGGACTAAAAGAGATGATGGAGTATCCTTAGACAGTTTGACAAGGGAAAGCCAAAATAGGTGACAAACATGAAAGAATGAGAGGTGGCCTTGGTAAAGGACATGATATATGAGACTAAGGGAATTGTCATATGATTTTCAAGGACTATGTCGCATAAGGATAATGAGGTTATGAAAGTAATGACATGGCATTTCATGAATCATATATGACCGAAGGATAGACATGTCAAGAGTTTTCCCAAAGCATGATTTATGTGTGCCAATTTTATGTCAAGACCAAGGTAGGTGGAAAAATGGACGGAAATGATATAAATGAAATAAATGGGTGTAAATGTCATGAGGAAAGCATGGGAAATGAGATGACTTTCCCCCAAGTGCAAAAGTGCACATAGATGATTTATTTTACACATGACGCCTATTTGCTAGGTTTTCATCATGGTACTTATCCAGGGTGCCTGTTTGCCAAGTTTTCACTGTGGGAAGGAATTTTTCTCTTTACTATTTTCTTGAATTTTTTTATTTTTTTGGTGTCACCAAGACACCTATTTTCCAGGTTTTCATCAAGGTGATTTTTTTTTTTATCATTTTTTAATTTTTTTGATATTTTCGGATAGCCTTGATGCTTTAGATGACCATTGACTATTCTGAATCCATTGACAGTGCTGATGTAGAGACTAGGGTCATGATATGCCAATAATGACCTTTTGAAGTAGTTTCCTTGTTAGAATGATAGTGCTTACATACAACTGATTGATGTTGTTATGGTCCTTTCTGATACTAGGGTTGGCCTTATCAGATTAAACACATTGCGATAGAGTGCCATGAGAGTCCTTGTGGTAAAGAGTTGCTGCCATGATGTGATGAATTTGTGATGTGGGATTTTTGGACTTTAGGTGAGATGTAGGATTGTGACGGATGATGCTAGACGTGGAAAGGTTGTTTGGATGAATCACTTTTTATTTTCCAAATGTGGTATGATGGATGACAAATTTTAGAGGGATGGCATTTGGAACCAACACCTTTAGATGCCTTGCTTGATGACCATTTTGAAGGAGGTGGAAATTTGTTATATGTGGGAGTCCTCTTGTCTTGTGACTCCACATTTTGATTAAATTTTGTATTTGACTATTTGTTTGATTCAATGGCCTTTGACATTTGATTTTGAATTTTTTATTTGTATGTATTTTGTCTTTGTTGGTTCCAAAGGTAAGGTTTATTCATGTTGGAATGACGGTTTATGGTGTGGGTGGATGAGGTGTTGGCAACAATCTTATGATAAGGATTTCTCATGGACTCTATTTTGATGTTTGTATCTGACAAGGTTTCCTCCAATATCGAGGAAGTTCCACTAACATCATTTGATTTGCTGTCTGAGGAATAGCAAAGACCTTGATGTCTATAATTTTTGTGAAGTTGTATTGGTGCTTGAATGCCTTGTTCATGTATGCCTAGTCCTTTGCCTTGATATTGCATGCTTTGACATATTCTATTTGTGATGGGGTATTTATTGTTTTGAAAGCAAGATGCTAACCCATCATGATATATGTGGACACTGTTACTTGGAATATTTTCATATGTGAGAAAGCTTGCTCTGATAAAGACAAATGATCCTAGCTGATAAGCTGTCTTAGCTTCATTGACATGTTAGACATCTTTTTGATTGATATCTTTGATATGATTTTGTGACATATCAGGTTTAGATGATTCTATTGATACTTCCAAGTCAATGTCAAAACCGTATTTATAGTCATTGTCATGGAGTTTTCTAAGTTCAGCTATGGATTGATCATTTGCAAATATTTCCATAGTGGAAGACTCTTGTTTTGTAGGAAGATCATTTATGGGTCCAATGGAGGCAAGTGTCTCATTTTGGAAAGTGTCGATATGCGGAGCTTGGATATGTTTGTCATCAAGTGTTTGATCTTGAAAGGCATAAAATTCAAGGAGTGGATCATTTTGGACTTCTTGGTCAATGGTAGGGTCTTGGTCAAAGATGGGGTTGTCGTGGATGATATAATTGGGATTGAAATCTTTGTCAAGGGTAGGTGTATTTTGGATGTCATGATGTTTTGGAGGTCTTCTTGAATGGACTGAAAGAGATAGTTATGGGATGGAATACCTTGTTCTTGACATGAGGGTGACATTATAAGGTCATGCTTTGGGCTTTCGTTTTGACAGTATGATCCTCAAGTTTAGACAATGGGATGTGCCTTTGAGTAATGACATAATTGTC
>VDFB02086081.1:105611096-105844910 GCA_007258455.2 Sequoia sempervirens | reverse complement strand
TTGCATAATAATTACTTCTCCCTGTTAAAATTCTATAGTGTTGGGTGTAATTAATTATTAATTACACATTAGCATAAGTTTACTTAGGCATATTTAATTCCTAAGTTATAGGTTTTATCCTTATCTTGTTGAGCTATCTTGTTGCTCAAGATAAGATTAGGTTTATGCATCTTTGCTTTTATAAAGAAAATTATCTCTTGTAATATTTTGTACTTCGAATATATCAATTTGCACATCTTTTGCAAATCTCTGCTTTTTCGTTTTTCTCTTCTGTGGAAGGTGATTTTTCTGGTTTGCAATTAGATCTTGGTTTCTAAAAAATCCAACCTTGGAAGCTAATGAATCATCCTAAAAGAAATCCATCATTTTGATCCAAATTAGCTAAAATCTATTGGTCCACCTTAATCCATTATCATCATAGGGATATATCCTTCCTAGTCCACGTGTTGTTCTTATTGTTAACAACCATCCTTGGGGTATGCATCATTCTTATCATTAACCTTGCTATCCTTATCATCATCATCACCAATCCATCAATCAATCCACCACTCAATTTTTAGCTTGACTTGGAGCTCATAGTCCTTGTTTGCTTTTTGTTTGTTGTGCATGCAAGCTTTGTTCTTGTGTGTGTTATTCTTGTTTGCATTTATCATGGTATTTTGCACTCTATTGTTATAGGGGCATCATGGTCTTCCATATCATGGTGTTATAAGGCATATGTTTGCACGTGACCTTTTTGATCATGTACTTGGCACATTGTCATCCTGGTTCCTTATACCTTGGTGCATAATGTCAAGTACAATGTCAAATATAGGTTGCAACATGATGATCATCCATCCTCCCTCTCCATCCACATCTTCATCATCCTTATCTTCTCCCATCCATCTTTATTTTGTTCATCCTTTCATCCTCCATCCCCTAGTCCTCTCATCCATTTCGAGAGCACACCCGTGTTCTTTGAACCTGCATGTCCTCTCAAGGGGGCATACCACTACCTCCTCCTCATCTTTCCTTATCCTTGCTAGTGACTAGGGCATCATGCCACTAGTCCTTATCCCTTGTGTACCCACTATGTTTTATTATTCTTTGAAATGATGTTACTTCTCTTAATCGCAACATCATCTCAAAGAGGGGAAAAATGTAGACACCTGAAATAATATTTAATTAAATAAATACTTGTTATTTATTTAATTAATTTAACCCTTTATTTTATCCTAATAATTAATTGAATAAACATTTATTATTTATTTGATTAATTCTCCCATTACTCCACCACCCTTAATTAAATAAATTTACATTTATTAAATTAAATCTAGCCTTAGCCCCCAAACCTTTCCAAATAAATAAATAAATTAATACTTAATTAATTTATTTAGGCTAACTAACCTCCATTACCATTTTTCTATTATTTAATTCCATCCTAGCCCATTCTCCAACATTCAACTCCACTCAAGTTAATAAACCCTTGGTTTATTAACTCAACCCATCCTCATTAAATCAATTAATCTTTGATTAATTGATCTAACCCAAGCCTAATCTCATTACCATTATTTCCTAATTTTAAATTCCTACACCTACCTCAAACTTGCCACCAAGTGACAAGTGTCCTAAGCCTACTTTCTCACCTCCTCTCACACATGTGTGAGATCTCACCTACCACCACTAATCTCTTACACAATCCCACTAACTCTTCCCAATGCATGCTTACACATGTGTGAGCACACCTCTCTCTTACACCTCTTCCCTCTTGTGATACTTGTCACAAGGCTAAACCTACACTCCAACCTTGATCCAAACCCTACTTCTCAATCAATCCTAGCCATTCATCAAACAATCAATCTTGGCCCTTGATTTCTCTTATAGAATTTGTATAAATGAGAGGCCTCCCATCCCATTTTCATGAATCCACTTGATGCTAATGTTATGATGCTAAAATTTCTATTGATCCCATCATCATGATATTGGAGTAGGAGCAACCACATCCAAGCTAGTACATCAACATACTACTCTTACTCTTTGAGGTTTGCATTGCATTTGGTTTGATTTAAGCTATGTTTTATGCCTATTTCTTATATGTCATTTGTATGCATTCAAGAGGAAAGGGGGCATCCAAATGGGAATGAAACCCCTTATTGAGGCCCATGCTAGGACAAGGCAAATGCTGAGCAACCACATCACTCATACCAACACCAGAACAAACATTGACACTAACACCATCATAAAAATTATTGGGCTCCCTCCATTCAGAGGGGGGATCACATTATCCCATTCAGACTCCACACAACATAGAGATTCAATACTATTAAAGCAAGGATAGGACATAGGATTCAATCTCTCCCCCTCAATCGACTGGGAGAAAAGCAGACTTAGTTTCTGCTCCAACTTACTGGTAGCTCCAACATAGGAATCTACTAATACAGGCTCCTAAGAAGACAAAGAAGAGCCCAAAAACAAGGAAAGGAAGCCTCTACCCAGACCAAAGTAAGATGGACATAGGCTTAGGGGAAGAGGTGGTGCCCAAATGTTTGGCTTTGAGTAGAATGTCTAGTAATATTTTGTTGTCAAACTTAGCACCCTAGAGAGCCTCCCCATCTGCCTCAACCAAGTTTGCAACTCCCTCCCCTTCGAGCCAAAAATACTTGCCATCGCCAACTCATCCACACTACCACGAGATAGAGAAGAGGCCATCATAGATTGCTTCCAAAGAGTTGTCATCCTTTTCTCCATCGTCCGACTCATCCAATGTTGACAATGCATAATTTTTTTGTAATTTGTTGTTATGTTTTTGTATAAAATACATTCATTTGCACTTAGTTTGATCATCATTTGATCATTGCATATCATCGATTAACATAAGAACTACCATTTATAGCTACATTCAAATCAAGCAAGGAATCTAGAATATCTAATCACATTCATCCTAATGTATGTGAATAGCCTAGCAATCATTCTAGAATTCATGTGCATGTTTGAAGCATGCTAACTATCAAAGTATTTGTATATACCATCAACACGACATTAAAACCCTTAAAGTAAAAAAAAAAGATCTATTATTACCTAGAGTTTGTTTATATGAGAATTCTTAGGATAGAATCCAAAAGTCAATAGAGATCGAGCATGGCTATAAAGTGATATCATGACTACAATCTTGATCCAAAATGATGAACTTTCCTCGACACAGAAAAAATAATTTTTTTAATTTTGATCCATATGCACTCTTGTCTAGGATATATACACATACTGAGGTGCATAAATCTCACTATCTTCAAGAAATGATAATCATTCTTCAGTTATAAAACTAAACAATCTTTCTCTATTTATTACTGTTTATAGTATGATTATACTTTTTGTCTAATATTCCTCGATCTAATCAACACTAATCCAACAACTCACAAAACTAATCTAAATTGATTAATTCTTAATTATTTAATTTAATTAATTAACATCAATTAATTTTCTTTTACTCGTGTTATTAGTACTTGCCTTAGCATAGTACTATTGTAATGAATTTGGCTTTTTTTAGTTAACTAGTTATTAATAATTTAGTTTTCAACCAATCAAAAATAATATTTAAACAAAAATTAAAATAAAATTCAATTTCATAAAGTCAACTTGTAAAATATTTAACTTTACAAATTATAAAAAATATTTTTTGTGCATTTGATTGGTTAAAAAAGTTGTGTGTTATTGCCGGATAAAACAAATTAAATATTTTTTTAAAGAATGATTTTTCATTTTTTGCTTTATAAAATCATTTCATTAAATCTTTCTAAAGTAAATAAATGTTACTTATTTTGACATTTTTTTAAGAATGATTTTTTTATGTATGTAATTGTTATTTTTTTATTAAAGAAAATCTTACAAAAATAATTAACTATTTTATGGAGATTTGGATTCACACTATTAAAAAATAAAATTGTATTATTTTTTCCATTAAACTAATATCTTTATCTATGTTTTTATGTTTTTAATATTTTATGGTACAATTTGAGTGTATATGTGAACTCCTTCTTCTTATAGAATTTATATATACTATTTCTATTTATATCTTATATTATTATAGGTAATAATTTGTAGATAAATAAGTTAACCTATATTATGTAGGTAATATATTAATTTATATTATATGTAATATTAATTTATATAATATATAATATAGGTTATTTTATGTTGTAGGTTCTCTTTCATATATATTAATAAACTATCATAATTAACTACTATGTTAATTATAATATTAATATTAATATATTATTACTATTAATATAATCAATATAATAGTAAATCACTATATTAATAATTATAACAATATTTTGGGGATCACCTGTTGGTGTAATGGTGAGATGGTTGCCTATTTGTGGTGCAACTAAGGTTCAAATCCCCACCTGGCCTACTAGCGGAAATACCGCTACTAGTCCCATAGTGTGGTGTTGCCCCTTAGCAATGATTTACCAAGCAAAAAAAAAATTATAACAATATTTTAAAATATATTAATATTATAATATTACCTATTTTCTTAATTTATATAAAATAATTTATAAATTATTAATATTAAATTATAATATAATATATTTATTATATTAATAGTATATTTAACTTCAACTATAATATGAAGATTTCACTATCAAATTCAAAATCAACTAGAATCAATTAAGAATTATCTTTAATAATATATCATTTGATTATTTAATGTTTAGCAAATATTTATTCTAAAGAACAAACTCAACTTCAACTTTATTAGTCATAGTTATGTCTAGTACAAATAATTCATAAACTACTTCCTTGTATCAATGAATAGGTTCATTATATAAATATTCAAATGTATTCAACTTTAATTTTTTTGTTTATTATGGTACCAAATAAACTTACTAAAAATTAATTCACCAAGAATTAATATTGCCCATCAACCCATCTTCATAAGATTATATAACACACATTATTGTACATGGTTACAACGGAAGTCGTATTGATTTTATTTTGCAATACAATGCTTGCAGTATATATCCATAAAATCTTTGAGATTACTCAAAATTTAGAATTTTGAAAGTCTAGCAAAAGAGAACTTCCACAAATCCTAGCTCTTGTCTCTAACCTTGGAGTTTTTTTCCCCTAAACTTACAAGGAAAAGAATATCAAATACACAATATTTTAAATACTCTCCATATAGACCTCCATTCCATTGTACATTTGACCCTTATTTAAGGGGGACAAGAACACAGCTTTCATTCCCCTACAATGTCAGATCTATGTAGGGTACAATAAAACATATAAGTTACAGAGAAACATTCAAAACCAAACTGTCAATTAACTAGTGAACTGTGATTTTTGTCCATCCATCCTCATGACCATACCAAACTCCATGAATGAATTTCATCATCTCAATGCTTTGCCTCTAGTCCCATAATGGTTAGGCTGCTGTTGTACCCTTTGCACCTTGTGGGCATTATTTACTTTCTTTTGCTGCTTAATCTCAGCAACATAAGAATCATCATCATCATCAGAAGATTGATCTTGCTTAAGCAAATCATCATTATATCTGGCACTCTCTAATTTAATAAAATTAACATCTTTGTTCCTCCTTTCCCCTCTCAGCATGTCTGCAACTTCCCTCATGTTAGGCCTGTCCTCAGGTGAATTTTGAGCACATCTGGTTGCTACATAAATAGCTCTTTTTAGCTGTGTCTCTTCAAACTTACCCTGAAGTCTAGGATCCACCAATTCGCTGTACCTTTCCTTGTGCACCAATGGAGAAGCCCATTCAATTATGGTCCTCTTGACCCCTCCAGGTAGCTTCTCTATTGGCTTTCTTCCACTTATAATTTCAAGAAGCAAAATTCCAAAGCTGTAAACATCACAACTCTCAGAGACCTTACCCCACATGGCATATTCTGGTGCAAGATACCCCAGGGTCCCCTTTACTCTTGTAGTAAGATGGCTAACCCCATCAGGTATCAGTTTTGCAAATCCAAAATCTGCAACTTGGGCATCATAATTGGAGTCTAACAGTACATTGCTTGCTTTGATATCTCGATGGATTATATGAGGAGTAGCTTCATGGTGCAGATACCTGATATTCAAGAAATACATATATTCATCAATCATAAAGTTTTGAGCCGATTTCAACATGGGCTTCTAAAATTTTTCCCATTATACATATATTCTATTGTATGGACTGTTATCCTACTTTTACCAGTAGACCAATGTAAAAAAATGGTAAAAGCAAAACACTTTATGTATGCTACTCCTAGAATACATCAAAATACAAAATTCTATTATTATATTAATGCAGAAAAGCCCATTCTTCCTGCTACCCTTACTCTAAGCAGCACATTAATAAAAATGATGAGTATATATTCATATGTTATAGACCATATCTTAAAGGTGACTCAATATATTTCATTAATTGGAGAGATTCATAAGTCAAAATTTAAATGGAAGATTATGACTTACACAAGGCCTTCAGCAGATCCTAGAGCTATGTTCATTCTTCTTTGCCAGTTCAGTTCAACATCGGCTGCAAGCTGGCCGTGAAGATGTGAAAGCAGGCTAAGATTTGGCATGTAGTCATAAACTATGAGACGTTCATCCCCACCTGCACAATATCCTCTGAGGCCCAATAGGTTTTTATGCCTCACTCTGCCCAGAATCTCCACCTCTACAGCAAACTCCATCTCTGCTTTCGAGTTCATGGATTTTAGCTTCTTCACTGCAATCTGCACAGCCGAATATCAGATTCAGTGTTGACTTCCAAATTAAACTCTTGTTTTGAGGTCCATCTTACGAGGAGCCAATACCAGTACCCCCAGGACTAAAGGTACTAGTTAGCCTGAACTGATAGTGCATCTGGGTATAACATGCAAGTCTGTATTGAACAGTGCTTAATCAAGAATGGCTTATCCTCTTCTTATGCTCAATATAAAACAAAATAAATATAGGTAAATCGGTCAGACTGCACATTTGAACTGTAAATTAGGAGGCAAAAGACAGGATGCAGGGGTATAGGTCTAATGAAATATAATTTCTAAAAACTAGAATCAGGCTCCCCCTGGGCAAATGGTTTGGATCTGCTGTTATCAGCCAAACATTAAAAAATAAATTTTAATTTGCTACGAGTTGTAATAAACCTGAATAATCTAAATTGGGTCATCAAATATACAAAGATCGGCATCAGGTAAATTCACCGTTGGAAAATTCACCACCAGCAATTCACGGCCATGGAAAATTAATGGCAAACTTTTAATGCAATGAATTTTCGCGGCGGTGAATTGCTGGTGATGAATTTGTCATGGTGGCCTGGTGAATTGTAAGCGGTGAATTTTCTGACGGTGAATTGCTGGGGTGAATTTTCCTAGAGCCACAAAGATCACACCCACTACTGTTGAGAAGATTATCTGATCTTCATAAAGAAGTATTGAGCTTTAACTTATCTCTACGACCAACAAGCTTAAACATTAACAGAGCATACAGTAAACAAGAAATTAAATCACTGGTTTCCACTTTAGAAGTAAAACGACTAGAACTTGATATTTTAACATATTGAATGATCGGCTAGTTACCTGAGAGATCCGGGCTAGGATGGATCTACAACAAAGAATAGGTGAATTGACAGGATTTATCTAAAATAAAAATCTTTTCATGGGTTGAGTGAACAGATTTTTTTGAGGATCTTATATCATCCACAAGATCCTTTTGTTATTCAATATGGAAGAATGAGTCTAAGGTTGAAATCTTGAGAGTCAAAGACCGAGGGGTATCTATTCTACTATGGGGTATGATCCTCACCTCATCCCTTGTGGTGTCGGGGCCTTGCACTTAGCAATACTAGGTCTATGGTGGACTCATTCAGAACCATTCAATTTCACAAACAGATCAATGACCCATTGACTGAGAACTGATTTTCAATACATGAAAAAGCAAAAGAAATATTATTTTTTATTGTTGGCAGAATGAACATTCAGAATTTAAAAACAATAAATTTATAAATCTTTTTAGACAGTAATATCTATTCAATCAAATCACCCAAATAATTTGATTGTTATACAAATACAATTCTTCTCTGTTCATATCAATTTCATATAATGTTTATTTCAATGTTCCAAGATTTTACAGAGGGAAATAATACCTCTAAACCATCGTGTGTCCGGCCCCAATATACACTGCCAAACCCCCCTTCTCCAAGCTTATTTTCTTCGCTAAAATTAGCAGTGGCAATCTGCAGCTCTTTCAGAGTGAAAATTCTCCATGGCTTTACACTCCCGCTGTATCTTCTGCACCAAAACAATGATCGGAATTTTTCTTAAGCCGTACAGAGAAAACAAAATCACGTTGAAAAACAGAGTGAGAGACATGGTTGAGATATCTTACAAGGACTTATCACGCGGTCCTCCACAGCAACATTTGAATAAGGCCATCAATTTAATGTAATCGGTAGCTGAATTCTAAAATCTGTTATGTAAAATTCCTTTCAAGTTCTTGAAGGGAGGCCAGATTATAGAAAATTCCTTTCAAGTTCTAAAGTCTTCCTGCAAGATGTAAATGACAATGGTGTTTTGCAGTGCGATGATATCAGTAAATCTGAATCTTGTTCATCGCCCAGTTTGTTTGTAATTTGGAAACGAAGGTATTTAAGTGGATGTTTATCAAAAACTTCCCCAGAAATATACTGGTTTTTAGGAATTGCAGACCGTCCTCGGCCGGCCGATTAAAAAATTAAGGATTCCTTTCCAATGAATTTGAATATAGTAGGGCGTATTTCACGGCGAGTGAGATAGTGAGAGTTTGGAAGCATTATGTTGTCCTTAGTTCCATGGCCATTGGCATCAAATAAAATATGCCAATTAATTTCTATTTTAGTACTTAATATTTTAATCATCACTCTCACAACCCTTGGTTAATTTTTGATGAATTTTATGCATTCATTGGATTAATTTAGATTAAGATGAGAAATATTATTTTCCTTTACACTAATATTGCCATTAATGGATATAACAAGTTTCAATTATTGACTTTGTAAAGATTTTAATTATTGTGATTAGAAGTTTCTATCAAATTTAGTTTACTTCACATTTAAAAAAATTGTAGCACTGATTTACCATTAATAATACCTATTAAACTTACATAATATTAAAGTACTTTGATTCCATGTTCCTTTTTTTTTTTTTTGCTAATTCAAGTGAGAGTTAAGGGCCCCTCTTCCTTTCTATTGAAAATTACATTGAGATAGCCTATCCATGAAGCTTGTAGATAGAACAAAGTGTAGATATTCTCTATGAACATTGAGAGAAAACAAGAATAAATGTGATCACCATATTTTTAATTTTTTTTTTTTACCAAAAGGTAAAGTTAGGAATCATAGTAAATAGACATATTAGACAAGATACCCTATTGGATTATACTATTATGTAGTGAGTCAACAATAGTGTCAATATAAAAAAGAAAATACCATAGGTTGATAGTTTAATATTTGAAATGAAGATAGCCAATTAATAGCATGAAGTTTCCACGATTGCATGATAATAGATTGTTATAAAAGTTTACGGATTAAAATTGTACATAGATTAATGAAATCTGACCCTCTGTAAAATAATACCCAAGATCTAGAGGCCTAATGGAAGGCACCATGAAATGAGAAGATCAATATGACAAGAATAAATTGTATTACTATCATATAATGTAAATAGATTGATCATATGGATTGATTAAGATTACAAAGAGAACCCCTAATGGAAAGCACATTGAAATGAGAAGATCAATATGACAAGAATAAGCTGTATTCCTATCAAATAATGTAAATAAAATGATCATATGGATTGATTAAGATTACAAAGAGAACCCCTTTCTTATATAGGTCAAGGTGAGACATATGATATCATAATATTATGACAAGTGTCTTAATCTTTTGATATGAGACATAAAGTGATAAGTATCCTATTGTACATCTAAATAAACTTTAATTAGAACAATGTGAATAGGACCTAGTACCATTGACCACTTTGGTAATATCATTGTCCAAATCAACCACCCGCTCCTTAAGGCACAACAGGAGGTGAAGGCTATGCACAAATTTAATGATGGACCCTAACTAGTAGACCATGTTAGGTACCCAAGTATAATGGATCTCTCACAAATGGAGAAAAAGAGAAAACCTAGTGGGACAAAACTACTCCCCCAAAAAGAGAAAATACATAATTTTTTCAAAAATTTGAAAAGGAAAAAACCCCATGTGAGGAAAAAGTCGCCTTAGATAATAGAGAAGGAGAGACTATGCAACACCCCTTAATATGGTATACAATTTTCCAATGGTAGATGCTCAAAAATTGATATAGAAGATGGTCCATGATCATTGAACAACATTACTTCCCTAAGAAAGAAACAAAAAAAAAGGGTTATGAATGTCTTCCCATTCTTGAAAGGAATATGAAGGAAGAAACTCAAAATTTATGAAGTCTCTAAAATATGTTCATGTGTCTCCATGTTGATGCCAAAAGCTACACTCACCAAATTAGGTGTTTCAGCCACACCGATGACGCATGATAATCCGTAATCTAGTATATATGAATGAAGAACAAGATCCAAATACATAAGTGACCCCTCTAAATTCTTCTTAAGACTCTCCGAGATAATGCCAAATTGTGAAAAGAGATCATGTGGGGCTCCACAACAGTTGAAGAAGGGGATGTAGCTCTATGAGAACTAACATCAAAGATAATATGAATATCCTCAATAGTGTCCTTCAAATATGCAAGCTATGCCTCATAAAACAAACTTGGAATGTCTATAAAGTACTCATCCCAAGTAGCTATAATTGGAAGACAATGAATGTCCTGCTACATTGAATCATTAGAGGTAATGGATGTAGCAATACTAGTCTCATAAAAAGAAACGATGGATGAGATGAAATACAAGATTCAAGAATTGAATCACATATGAGAATATCCAAGTTTAAGTAACCAAAATCTCTCCCTCAAAGTCAAAGTCCATAGAAGAAGTGCGGATCATCAAACAAAGTCTAAAGGATGTATAATTGAGATGCATGATCAACCATACCGATAGAAATGATCCCCACACTTTCCAAATATCTAATGATAATTGAATTAGGATTAAATCTATAGTCGTAATGAAGGAAAAGGTGCAAACAGATCTAAAGGTCTATAGTCAAAGAGAAGTTGTTTGGTAAGGATAAAACTGTCGCTAAGACACCAAATCACAGTTTGTATAAGGATAAATGTGGATCGTAGGGAATTTCAAGTCAAGTCGAGTTTGAAGCTGCCCCCATAACCAAACTAGAGATCACAGTAGCCGAAGAAGTTGATAGCCACTGCTTGCAAGTCAGCGAAGGTAATGAGGAGTCGAAATAATTATAAAGAAATCACTGCCTTCATCATATCTTGGATTGTCGTTTCCAATAAAGAAGTTGCATATTGAAGAGAATCATTTGGAGAATGAAGTTGGCTGCTAATTTTTTTAAGGGCATGCATGTAAGCCAAGTTTTCTGAGAGGCGCAGTCCAATCTAAGATAGATACTGCAGGGTTTGTAGAAGTCTCCATCTGCCATCACCCAAAGGAATACGAATTCTGAAGTCACCAATGTTTAAAGAAGACAGATCGTAGAAATATGTAGAGTTGTGGAAGAGTAGGCTGCCAGTGCAAACGGAGTAAGGAATACTTAGGACATAATAAAAAGGTAGATTTAAGGGTGAAGGATCCGCCATCTAAGATCGAGAGATTATAGCTGTCCTAGTAGAGATCACAGATAATGTTTTATTATAGATTTGAGACACCAAGCAAGTCACGGAGGTCACAAAGAAGACTTGCAGAAATCAACCATGTTAAAAATAATTCATTAAAAAGAAGTTGCACAAAGTCGAGTCAAGCCAGCAAAGGAAAGAGACTATAGATTGTGAAGAAAGATCACAGTCATTGCAGAGAGAAGAAATTGAGGAAGGTTGGAGCATGCAAAGCTGTAGAACAAAAGTAAATCGGTGTAGTAGAATCATAGTCAAGTGCAAAGATAGAGGTAAGGTGAGTTTAAATTATTTGTTTCAATGAGAAAAGTTGGCAAAAGCATAAAGAAAAAAAGAGATGTTTTGGAAGAAGAATTTTAAAAGCTTAAAAAAATTAATTAAAAGGTTCAATAGAAAAACTATACAGGTGATAAAAAATTATGATCTTGATATTGAATGGGATAAAGTTAAAGTAAAGAATTAAGAGCTAGAAGAAAAAATGAAGTTATTTGCTGAGATGAAAGAAAATATAAAGAGGTTAGAAAAGGAAAATAATTTATAGAAGAAGGAAATATCAAAATTGAAAGAAGAGAGTGATTGTTTAAAGTCAAAGCCATCAGTATGTGATGTTTCATGTAGTACTGAAGATTTGCTTTGTTCCGTTAATAAATTAGTTGGTTTGTGTGATATAGCTAAAGTTGATTTTGATGAAGAATGTAAAGATGAAGATGATAATTTGTTTGAATATACAAATCTTGTTAGTTGTAATCAAAATAATGTTGGTTTCAAAATAATAATAAAATGATGATATAAAGTTCAGGGATTAGGAAAGTATGAGAAAGCAACTAGAGTGCTGATTGAGCCAATTATGAGGCCAAAATATAAAGGTCTTGGATATATCACAGGTAAAAGAAATGATGTTACAAGTATTATAGTTTCAAGATAAAATGTTCAAGGAATGCAATGTATGTAGTGTTATCAAATTATAATAGGAAAGGGCATACAAAGATACATGTTGGGATCTACATCTTTGTACCATTTGCAGATTAAATAATCATTCGGAAAAGATGTGTTGGAAAAAAAAGTGGAAGAGTGAATCTATGACAAGATGCATGCAAATGAATTGTGGATGGAGTTATGGATCAAATTGGCAAAAGATTACAAGTATGTTGAAAATGTTGTTCAAGTATAAATGTTCATATGTGAAAAATAATAGAAATCAAGAGAGGTTTGATGGTCTTGTAGGACGTCAAGAAAAAATGGAAAGCTATAGATAGCAAGTTTACAAGAAGAAAACTTTTAGATTTAAGTTTTGAAGATTTGAAAATCAATGGTTTGAAGGACTATCGTAGCAGTTGGAGAGAGTTGAAAGGAAAGATCCACAAATCTTATAAATGGTTTGAAGCTTTCATACAAGGAATGGAGTAATATTGAAGATTTGGTTACAACCACGAGAGAAAAAAAATTCAAAGATAAAAATTATGAATGATAAATGCTGAAGCATATGTGGTAGAAATTAAGGGGGAGTGTTGGGATATGTAATTTCTCCCACACCTCCACCAATATTAAATGAGAAAGACGATTAAATGAAATTTTCTAGAAAAATGTCAAAATAAGGATAAGAGGAAAAATATTAAATGTTTATACTAAATCGACCTGGGAGATTCTTGTATTCACAAACACCTCTATAAAAGAGGCTAATGTAATTAAGTTTTGACAAGAAATGAAGTATCTTGTGTAGCAACATGTTGAAGATTGCATGTAATATTTCATATTTATATATGATTGATTATGATTATGAATGATTCATATCCATCCATCACCATCATCACTGTGTGTGCAACATTACAATAATATCTGCTTCATTATTCGTCTGGATATCCATTATGGAGTTGGAATTCCTAACCATAATTTATTTCATAATTGTTGCTTATTTCCTTCACCCATTATTATCTTGATAGTTGAAAAGTGAATATTCTTTAAAACTTCTAAATCATTTAGAAGAAATCCATTTTTGTAAACAAAATGCAATCACTACATTCCTCTAGATGCCATTGCTTGTGAAGCATTCTGCTCACTTTTCTTATGCTTCCATGTTGCATACATGTCTACCTAAGGCACTCGCAACTACAGAATTTGATAAAAATCCCCCAACCATTACGCTTCGATGGATGTTCAAACACATTTTCAAGCCTCCCATTTTGGTGCAGAGCAGGGAGGATGTTGGAAATGGTCATGAAGGTTGGATTTATATTTTCCAAAATAATTTTCTTGAAAGCTTTAAAAACATTTTCAAATGTACATATATTTCTATTATAGTGTGTCGTGAGACCACATTTTGTTGAGGATCTATGCATATCTTGTGAGCATTGTATTTATGAGATGACATCTCTTCGAGGAAGCCCTAAGATCCGACAATATTTACATTGACCACCAATCAAACCACCATAAGAGAATTTCTTGAAACTATTATAAATCTTCGTCATGTAGGCTTTGATGTTCCCTTTGTCGGTGCTTTGGGAAGGGTTATTAACTTAATTGAAAATGCTGACGAGTCTTAGTTTCCTCTTGTTATCGGCATTGGATAACGATTTGACAACTTAGCATTGAAAGTTCAAAGGAGTTATCAAGTCTTGTGAAAATTCCGATGAGTACTCCCTTCTGTCTTTGTCATCGGCGCTTGGAGAGGAATTATTTGGATGATGGCGCGAGATTCTTGTTTCATTTATAAGTTTTTCAGAAATCACCTCGGTGTATTAGAAGATAATGATGATGTTATGTCCTTTAAAAATGAGTTTTCATTTCTGCCAAAGCTTCATCTTATTTCTGGACTAGAATCCAACAATCCTATGATTAAGTCTGAGATCAAGAAGGATTTAATCAAGTTAGACAATCATATACCTCTCTTTGTCTTGGAACATATTCTTGCTATGCAGATGACGAATTCCCTAGATAGTGCCAAAGCTCAATTTGACGAGTTGTTGAGGACTATGTTTGATAAATTCTACTATCGTCCTTTCGAGTTTTGTGCGGAGGGCGAATCACCGAAATGGAGCCATATCCTTTATATATATCAGTTATCATTACTCAATTCTTAGAGTTGGGACATCAGATCGTGGTTGGTGGTCATGTTTTGAATGTGCTCTCCAAAAATCTGAAAACTTACCAATTCATATTGAGCGGGAGTGACCAGACCCTCCTCCCTCTACAGGTCGTAAAACTACATCTCTTATCTGCAATCTAGCAACTTTCATCAACTCCTCATTTTACTATTGTAGGAAACAGGGGAGCAGACAAACAGAATATAAAACAGATTTGAAATTTATCTTAAACAAAATAAACATTACATCTGTCTGAGCTTCAGCTCTCCAACCAAACACCATTACATTGACACTCTTACGACTTCAAATCTCTCACATATAGGTGGTTTCAGATTACCACAAACTAACAGATAGGTGGTTTCAGATTACCACAAACTCATAAACAACTCTCGAGAGCTAGACTTCAAAAGAGTGCTTTGCAAAAACAAACTCATGCAATATATATAGAAAACTAAACATCTACGAAGGAGATAGAACAATACATAGAATATTATATTTCATACTACCCACAAAACGTGTGAGGACAACAAATAGGACAGTGAACAGGTTGGAGAAGGTTAGATGAAATCTTGTTCAAATCCTTGTCTTTAATGCTGGAATTGATTGAGATCCAATGGAGGTGATACAGAGCATGTTGAGGAGACAGGTCCAACTGGAGAATTTAATGAAGCAGGTGAGATTATATTTCCAACAATCCCCCTTAATCTAAACTGCGGACATTCTTCTCAAATTTTTTTGGAGCATCCATCTTCATTTACAGTTCTGAAATTTTTGGCGCATCTATCTTCACTTACAGTTCTAAAATTTCTAGCGTATCTGTCTTTTCAAAAATTTCTGGAGCATCTATCTTCTTTCAATAAATTTCTTCAACTCTCTCCAATTGTTGCAGTAGTCTTTCAATTTCATCATTTGGCAGCTTTGTGTGCCTTCACCCTTTCATGATTTTTTCTTCAACAACTACGATTGTATCTACCTTTCACTGATGCTTCAACATCTACAATCTTCAACTTCTAGGAATCAAACTTAGGAAATTCCATTTTGCTATTGGGGTGCTCTACCCATGAGCTCTGACACACTTGGTAACCAGTCGATTGTAGGTTCAGGGGTGAGACACTTGTTTTTCCTCAACACCTCCCATAGAGTCACACTGTTGGTGCTCGGGGATTCCTAGCTTTAAACAATTTTTTTGTGACTTCATACAGAATGCACTACGACATTCAATCAAATCATTTTTTTGTCTATCTTGACTTATCGTAACTTTAGACAACTGGTATCCTCCTTAGATTTTTTGATTTCTTTGTAAATTCATTTTTTTTAATTTGTTCTACAAACTTTAAGTATGAACTTCTACACAATCTTTCACACTCTCAACCTAAACAATTTCTCATACAACCTCAAACTTTCTAATCTCCTTTCTTAATTAAAAAAATAAAACTTCTACACAAATTTTCATTCTCTCATGCTCTCGTCAACATACAAAATAAAAAATGCTTCAAATTACTTAGAATTTGCAAATCTTTAATCAATAGTTGCTTGTTACCTTCAACTGCTGCATCAGTTTTCTTCAATCACTTTACTGACAAACTTTTACCAATCTTAAATAAGAGACCTTCAGGTTCCTCAGACCTTTGTAGACTTTAACCTAGTCTTCTTTTGATCCCCATGATCTTCCAAGCTCTCACCATGGACGACAACTTCACTAATATACTGTCTCCTATCTTTAGCAATACATCTTCAAAAACTGTGAACTCCTTCTATCAACAGTGTTAGCCTCTTTCAATGACAACTTTTGGCAGTGATATAACATTCACGTTTAGAGAGACAAATCCTCTATTCACCGGTTGTGATCTTTGGTCGCGCCCACAAAAAGGATATAAAAGTCACAGCAAATCCTAACCTGGGAATTGGACATTCCAGCAGGCGACTAACATCTTCTTATGGTCACTCATTTACTTTGTCAAACCAGGGAACGTATACTTGAAATGGAGCGGCACTGTATGTGCACTAAGACCCAGTTTCAATCACGATTTACTAGAAATAAATGTGTGAAAGAAATTCTACTTATGCTATATAAATGTAATGCGAAGCCTTCTAAACTTAATCAAAGCAGAAACCATAACAACTATAACTGAGAAACAAACTATGAACTGGCCTTATGCTGCAGGAACAAACACAGGGATGGATTCTCGATGCTGTAGGAACAATATAAGACTGAGTTTGCACCAAAAATTTAAGAAAAAAATCTAATTTATGATCAATAGAAAATAAAAGACTAACTAACTAACTACAGATACTTACTAAGTGTGCCCCCTTAGCAAGCATCAACTAATTATGCTAAAATTGAACTCAGAGCTTCATCAGCTTTTATTCATAAACTCAAAATGATATACATTGTTCTGCTCATATGAAAACTAACACAAAACTCTATCTCTTATCATAATACTGATTCTTACATACTCTGCTTCTTATTATCATACTAACTTTTACATGATATCCTTCCTATGCTCGTTATGCTTGCTCACTCGTGCAGGAGGAACACTTATTTAAAACAAAAGAACAATTAACTACCTAACTCTAATAAATAAAGACATGGACATAAATGAATCCTGAAACTGAGGAACAAACTTCTCATAAATGAAAACATATTCGTTCAACATGATCCAGAGAATTTAGCATTCCACTCTTTCTAGATTAATGATCATTTAAGTTTCTTCCCAACGATCCAGACAAAGAGTCTTCGTCGGAACAACTTCCTCGACATCGTGCAGGAAATGGACTTTATTGTAGGGCCGAGATCTACTGCACTTGACTCGTTCATGCTCCCTTCAACAACCTGCGATGCACAAGGCGACAAAGGCAAAAGAAAGCATGTGTGGCAAGAACACGATCCATTTATTAATCACATATTAAATCTATCCTATTATTCAAAAACCATATACATTATATCATCATTTGGGAAGTCAAACATGGTAATTAATAAGACACATGGAGATGCTAGGCTGCAGGAATGTAGGAATGTATTGCTACAGGATACTACTCATTTTAGATAAAAAGTCTTTAATAAAAGAGTTAAAACATTCATTAGCAGTAAAAGTAGAGATATTAAAAGTACATCATGATACTCAAATTATGAGCATATCCTGAGCTCATCATCTGCCCCCTACTTAACTTGATGATGGTCCACCAACATTAAGCTTCCTGGTTGTTTCCCTGAAATCCATCGGAGTGGTATGGCTTTTTGGCACAGTACAAAATTTATAATAGAAACCTCTAAAATCTTGCCATCTTTCATATTTGAGTTTCTCTGTATCTTTATTAACATTTGTAGCTCGATAGGGATAAAGTGGCCACATTAAAACCAGAGGTCGAAATGTTATTGGCAACCATAATTCAAACCTCTTCTAAAGACCAAACTGTATGTACCTCTCTGTCCTTCCAAGGGCTGCTTCAAAATTCAGGGGGCTATGTGGCTCAGATTTCCTGAGCCCAACAGTCAATTTCTCCCATCTCTTTTCAATTCTGGAAGAGGCAAGCTTCCAGAATAGACAGTTGAATTTTGAATTCCTCATACACTTGCTTTCTGATATCAAATATTTTTACTCTTTCTACTTGATTGTTGAACCCATATGCAACAATGAGCCATGTTTTCAACATTTTATAGGGATATGTGCTTTCTGATCGTAGTGGTAAGGGATCATCCCTTTCAACTTCTTCATAGGGTTCCATTTGTCTACCATAATTGGTTTCATTGGCTGCCCATGACATAAGTGACTTTAAATGGATGTCACCAATGTACAGAAGTGGATTCCACTATGTTTCAGAGGGAATTATCAATCCATGCAAATATAATTCACATAAAGAATTCTTTAGCCAATTAGGAGCCACTTGGTATACATCATAAAATTCTTTGGCCGTATGAATGACAGGATCTAAATTCCTTGAAAGCCTCATTAATTAGAACCAAAGAAATTGTTCCTTTAGGCACATGGCATAGAATCTAGGCAGTGGTCTACACTCTACAATCTTACTAGTTATTTTCATCATTTCATCCATTTTCTTTTTCATCTCCTGGATTTCCTGTTTTTGCCTCTCAATTTCTCTTTTAGTTTCTTCTTCTCTTCCTCCCAAAGACTTTGTTGAATTTCAGTTTTGGCTAGGTGGTGGAAACTCAAGGTTTGGAATGTGACCGGCCTCCATGTGGTCCTAAGGTATTCCAAAAATTCAATCAAAAATGTCTTTTTGTAGACAACCATGGCTTGAAAAGTTGCAGGAAGTAATGAAGCTTCATTGGCCACTCCCAATTGTTCAAGCTGTTCGTCCTCTTGCTGCAGGATGAATTCATATTGCTGTGCAGGAGGAGATTGTACTTTCTCTGAAATTTCCCTGGCTGCTTCAGCCAAGTCATCAAGACTTGGCATTCCCCTTTCATTACTATCATATTGTGCTTCATCAATTTCCATTGGTTCATTGTGCATTTTCTCAAGAACAATAGGTGAGCTATGTGAAACATTCTCAGGTACATTATGAGAATCATCATGGTTGTATTATTTAGACTCCTATGAAATTATTATAACTTTAGGTTGAGTAGACGTTGAGGTGACTTTACGTTGTTTCCCTGCTGAAACTCTTTTTGGCAATGTGGCAGTTACAGGAGGCACTCTCGTGGATTTCCTCTTCTTGACTTGCCTAGAGGGTACAAACTCAACAAAAGAGGATGATAGAGAAACTACAGTGGCAACAGGTGTTGCTGCAGGAGGAACTGCTACAGGAGAAGGTGCTGCAAGAGAGGGACACTGTTGTCTTTGAGCACGAGGGTCAGACTCTGGGGTTTGTTCTACCCTAGATGACTCTCCTACCTTCATTTTTCCTTTTTCTCTTCTACTAGCAGACCTGATTTGTACTCTGGTAGAGGGTTATGATGTGGAGGCCGCAGGAATAGATGCTGTAGGGGCAGGTGCTGCAGGGATTGCTCTAGGCGGCTCTAGAAGTTGCAGACCCTTTGGGAAACAAATTCTTGCCAAGAAAGGGGTGACACATCCCTCAAGGAATGCTCTATCAAAAATTTAATGAGGGCATGATGGGAAATTGAATCCCTTCCCCTCTGGGTTTCATGGGCACTTTGTTTTAATAGATTTAACAAAAATTTCGGAACATTAATAGCTAACCCATGCCTCATATGACTCAATAACTTAAAATGGTAAGAATGTAAATAAGAGAAGCATCCCTCACAAGTTAAATACCTGATTATGAATGCAGCATACTCTGAATATGGAAAGGGCAATGACACTCTTTTGCAGCCTTGTTTAGAGACCTCAAAAGGTCCATCAGTTGGTACTGTAACTTTCCCCCTAGCAGAAACATCATTTGAAGATAAATTTTCCTCTGCTGCAGGAAGCCCGGTTACTTCAACAATTCACTCTTCTGTTACAGCCACTGTTAGACCCCATACTGAAGCTTCCCCTACTGAAAGAGTTCTTAAAAATTCACTAGCAGCTTCCTCATTGAAAGAATCTAACCTTAGAAAATAGTTTAGCCAACCACAATTACTGAATGCTTGCATTGTTTGAGGATTCTGTGTTAAGAGCTCATGAGCTACAGGCTCATGTCTTACCAATTGACCACCCATATTCGTAAATTACCTCTGCTGAGATTCCAGAAACCCAAACCTTTTCTGAAAATTCAAAAGAAAATTCTTCTGCTCTGCTTCTTTTTGCTTCTTTCTATTTCTTTCTATCTTGCCGTCACTTTTCTCTTCTTTTCCAAGAATGACTCAAAAGATAATTGCATGTAATGATTATTAGGAACTACTCATATCAAGTAGTTAATATTGTTTAAGATAAAACATGCAACCATATTTGGAAAGTACAAGAAATAAAAATATCTTATTAGTTGTGATAGCGACATAAGAAAAGGTTTGAAATCGATTATCTCGCCCCCTACAAGTTAAAAGTTGACATGTGTCCACACATGGGCAAAAGGACAGGCGAAGCATGGGTGATATAGACTAATATGTACATAGTAGTTGTTGAATAAATGAAATAAATAAATAATGTGATTAAGAGAAGATATTGCATACCTTTCAATTAATGCTCGTACGTGCTGGGAAAAATCATAGCGCACCATGAAATGATGGCTGGAATAGAAATCATGAATGAGGTGGTACAACAAGATAGATGACGTGGAAGAAAAGAGAATGAATGGCGGTGATGGATGACGTGGAAGAAAAGAGAATGAATGGCGATGATGGATGGAAAACGGAGAACGTGGCGTCCTTGAAAAGGAAACCTTTATTATGTGCATGCAACATGGAATTTAAAGAGATGCTGTAGGAGAAAGACCGAAGCCTTTCACTGTAGGAAGATCGGTGGCCGTATTTGAAACAAATTGTTGCAGAAACACATCTTTAGATGTTGGCTTATGATACAACTGAAGACGGTGCCCATTAACTAGTAGTTTGAATTGAACTAGATCTATTGTAGCCAACTGCACTGAGCCATTATCAAATACATGTTCTATTTCATAAGGACCAAGCCAACGTGTGTTTAGTTTACCTTGATTTTCTTTGTATCTGGAGTTATTGAGCAACGCCCAATCATCGGCAGAGAATTGCTTAGTTCGAATATGATTGTCATGCCATTTCTTTCTTTATTGTTGGACAGTTTCAGTATGCTGCAGGGCAGCTTTCCTTAGCTCATCCAATGCATTCAGCTGCAGGAGGCGTTCCTTTTGAACCTCAGAAATATCAATGTTAAGCTGGAGAGCAGTCCTTAAAGTCTTATGCTCAAACTCAATTGGTAACATAGCTGTCTTACCATAGAGTAACTCAAAATGAGTAAACCTTGTAGTTGTTTTCCATGTTGTTCTATAGGTCCAGACTACTTCAGGAAGGCGGCTGCTCCAATCTTTCTTATGTAATTAGACTGTCTTTGTAAGGATTGCCTCAATTTCTCTGTTGGTAACCTCTGCTTGGCCATTGGCTTGAGGGTGATAGGGGCTAGACTTTCTATGCTTGATCTTATAATCATTCATCAATGCAGTGATTAAGTTGGATGTAAACTGAGCTCCTTGATCAGTAACAAGTTCCCTTGGGACTCCAAATAGAGTAAAAATCTGCTCATACATGAATTCAACAACTTTATTGTCACGGGCATGTGTCATTGTTTTCACTTCCACCCATTTGGTTACATAATCAGTACACACCAAAATGTATGATTTTCCACTAGATGGAGGATCAATAGGCCCACAAAAATCCATGCCCCACTTGTCAAATGGACTAACTACCACTTGAGGATTCAGAGGCATTCCATCAGACCTTGTTGGTCTCCCCATGTGTTGACATTTGTCACATTTCCTGGTGTAGGTTGCAGCATCTTTGTGTAGTGTGGGCCAATAGTATCCTGTGTTAAGCACTTTCATATCTTTTCTCTTTGCTGCAAAGTGTCCACCACAAGGCTCATCGTGACAGGCATACAAAATGTCATAGGTCTCATCCTCCCTAACACATCTTCTCATGACTTGGTCAGGTCCTGTATAAAATAAACAATCTGCAATCCATGAAAAGTTAAAATTTTTCTCAACTAACAATTTCCTTTCCTTTGGTGAGAAGTGAGCTGGGATCTTGTTTGCTGCTAAATAATTTGCAATATCTACATACCATGGAGTTTGAGTAGCAATAGAAAATAGATGTTCATCAAGGAAACTATCATCAATTACCTCAGGAGTGTCAGGTGTAGGTGTTTGAAGTCTTGACAAGAAATCAACCACCACATTAGCTCGGCCTGGCTTATCAATAACTGTGATATCAAATTCCTACAACAATAGGAGCCATCTTGCTAATCTGCCAAATATGGCAAGCTTATTCATGAAGTACCTTATTGTTGCATGATCTGTATGAACAAATATTTGGTAACTAGTGACATAATGTCAAAATTTGTTCAGGGCATACACAACTGCTAGCAATTCTTTCTCTATGACAGTATGGTTTAATTCAGGGCCTTGAAGATTTTTGTTAATGAATATATGGCATGCTCAATGGAATTCTCTTTCTTTCCTAAAACTGCACCTATGGCATAATCAGAAGCATCTGTGTGTATATGAAAAGGCAGATTCCACTTTGGTCCTTGAAGAACAGGTGCCTGAGTAAGTAAGTTCTTAAACTGCAAGAAATATTTGTCACAGGCCTCAGTCCAAGTAAACTCAAAATCTTTAGTCAATAAAACATATAATGGATTGACTATTTTGCTGAAATTTTTGATAAATCTTCTATAATATCTAGCATGTTCTAGGAAACTTCTAACATCCTTTTTTTTTTGTAGGTGTTGGAAAAGTTAGAATAACTTTTATTTTTGCAGAATCAACCTAAATTCCTGCTTGGGAGACATGATGGCCTAAAACAATTCCCTCTTGCGTCATCATGAAACATTTCTCACTATTCAAAGATAAATTCTGCTCCTAACATCTTTTCAACACTTTTTCTAAATTGGCTAATGCTCCTTCATAAGTAACTCCATAAGTAGTGAAGTCATCCATGTAGATTTCCATAGAATCATGAGAAATATCAGTGAAAATACTGATCACTGCCCTTTGAAATGTTGCAGGTGCATTACACAGTCCAAAAGGTAAGACAGAGTAGGAAAAAGTACCCCATGGACTAGTAAAAGTTGTTTTGTCTTGATCTTCAAGGGCGATTCTAATTTGATTATAGCCACTATATCCATCCAAAAAGGAGAAATACTTTTTCCCAGATAATAAGTCTAGTACTTGGTCAACAAATGGCAGTGGAAAGTGATCCTTTTTAGTTGCTTTGTTCAGCTCCCTGTAGTCTATACAAACTCTCAATTTTCCACCTTTTTTAGGGACAATCACCAATGGAGACGCCCATTGACTATCTGAAATGGGGTAGATAAAACCAGCATCAAGCAATTTCTGGAGCTTTGTTTTAACTATTTCCCTGAGTGCTGGGTTTATCCTTCTTTGAGGCTGCCTGACAGGTAAACAATCTTCCTTAATGTAGATCTTATGAGGACAACGTTGAGGATCTATTCATTTCATATCCCCATAGTCCCATGTAAAAGCTCTGTATTGTTCTTGCAACATTGTGACTAGGGCAGCTTGATGAGATTGAGGCAGCTTATTATTGATATTCAGACAGCGGCCTGAAGATATTTCTACTTGCTTGATAAGATCATTCATGGAGGCTACTGATAAAGGTGGTGTCTGTATTTCATATGGAAGAAAATTATGATAAACTGCAGGAGATTCAGGTGACAGGTTCTCTAAATTCAGTTGTTGTAGGAAACACTGCTAAAGATAGCTATCTGCAGCAGATGGGCTACTCGAACCAGGGTTGGACTACAAAATATGTAAAAGCAGGTCATCCTCACTCTGAAACTGTGAAAATAGATTAGTTTGCAACATCATTAGTTGAGCCAGTGAATTGACTTCTTCAGTTTCCTCTCCTAAATCTGGCCAAATTGGTTGAGACAAGTCTAGCTGAGGCTGAGCAGGTGGATATAAAGCCAATTTCTTTCTTGATTGACCATCAGAAATTGTCATGTTTCCTGAACAACATCCTTTAAAAGCATCAACCGTAGCTAACCATGGTCTACCTAGGATAATAAGATATCCTCCCAAAGTTGCCTTAGTGGACAATATGGTGAAGTTTGCTGGGTATTCCCAAGACTCAAGGATGACAATAATATCTTCTACCATTCCATCAAGCTTTACTGTGGAACTATCAGCAAGCTGTAGGACAGTATGTGTAGACCAAATATTTAAGATATTCAAATACTCCATTGTATTCTTGGTCATTAAATTGATGGCTGCACCAAGGTCAATCAAAACATTCTTTACTATTTGGCCATTAATATTTATTTGTACCACAGGACTCACAGGGTCAGTATATTTTGGAATGACTACCTTCCCTAGCATAATATCTGCCAACTGTCCTAGAACATGGATAGTTTGGGGATCCTTTTTCTTTCTTCCTGGTTTCTTTAAACATGCCTCCTTAATGGCTTTTCCATAAATTGGGACATCTCTAATGGCTTGAAAAAGAGGGATTTGAATGTGTACATTCTTTAACTGATCCAAAATATCAAAGGTAGGCTCTTCCATAGACTTTGATGTAGTAATTTGCAATCTTTGAGGAAAAGGCGGTTTGGCCTGACGCTGTAGGACAGGCTCCTTAGAGACAGTATCTGATATAGGTATATGTTCTGTAGGATCAGTAGGTTGCTCAGAGGCAGAGTTTGAAATCTCTGTAATTACAGGCAGCTATGGAGTAGGAAGTGTGGTTCCAGATCTAAGATGGATATCATGAATATTTAGGGCATAAGTTGGATACTGATTGGCCTCTGCAAAATACATAGGCTGTGGTTGCTGCTGCTTATTATTAGGATTTGGCAATGGTTGAGCAGGCATAGGGGTTTGTTTTGGAGGGCCAGTATTTGCTGCAGGTGCTGCAGGAGGTGGCATGAGGGCTTGAGGTTGTGGCTGCTGAAGCTACAGGGGATTGGTTTTGCCATTGCTGTGGACTTCTCCATTGAGGATTCTGCTACCAGTTACCTTGGGGTGGAGTCCATTGTCCTTGTGGCCGCTGCCAACCTCCTTGAGGAGATTGCCATTGAGGACTCTAATAGTTAGGCCAATGTGATTAAGGAGTATTCCAAGGTGGTGATGGGCCATATGTAGGTTGCCACTGGTTATTGTAATTAGAATAAGGATTACTAAAAGTCAAAGGATTTTGAGGCATACCTTGTCTTTGAGCCTATGGTCGCCTTTGTGCGACGAAGAATACTTGGTCATCATCACTCTCTACCATCTTAAAGTCAGTAGGTAATTGCTTAGCCTCCAGGTTAGCCACCATCTTACATCCGCAGTCCCATTTCTTCTGTCTACAATATGGACAGAACTCAGCCAAGATTGCTTCAACTTCCCCATGTTTCTTCCGAGCTTGCATAGTATCCAACTATGTAGCCATGTTGTTTATGATATCCTACTTGAAACCAGATAGCAAATTTGTAATCTCCATCCGTGAAACTCCATTAATAGAAGACTTTCCCACTGTGGCTTGATGACCTCTACCCTTCTTAACAATTGCTTGAGAGTAGTTGAGACATATTTTCTTGATATCATCTCAAGGCAGTTGGGTTATATCACCTCCTCCCATCAGGTCTAGGGCATCTATGCAGGTATCACTGATTCCTTTTAGGAAGATTAGTTTTTGAGACTCTTCGTTGAGAGTATGGTCTAAATTCTTTTTTAGTGAAAACAAGATTCTTGAGATATAGTCTTGTAGACTTTCATCCTCCTTTTGTTGAATTCTGAATATATCTCCCTTACTATCACTCTTACAATATTCTTTGTATTTCTCAAGAAATTTTGTTTGCACGTCTGCCCAACTATCAACAACACCTCTTCCCAAACTCATGAACCATCTAAGAGCTCCTTCCTTCAAAGTAGAAGGAAACAAATTTAGCCTGTGAGCATCTGAAGTGTAATCATAGCTGTGACAGAGGATGTCAAACTTGAACAAGAAAGTGTCTGGGTCCTCTGTAACTAGTCCATATAACTTGGGGAGTAATGAAGAAGGAATATTTTTAAGGTTATCATTATCTTATTGAGCAACAACGGGAAAATCAAAAGCAGGAGGTTGATTAGGTGGATTTTGTGCCATATTTGCCTGATGGAGTATCAGAGCAAATGGATTTTCTTCAGGTTCTTCATCAGCTGGGTCAAATGGCAATTCAACAAATAGGTTTTCAGCAGATGGATTGATATCTTGGTCTCCTTCTTCCTCAAATAGATTATAAATTGGTTCAGGATTGTTATCAATGAATGGAAGGTCAGGTAGGAATCTTCCCAGAGCGTCTCTTCTTCTATGCATGCAATAGAATGAATGGTGAATTGAAGGAATTTGAAAATGATTGAATAACAAACTAAACTACTGCTAACAATGACTTATGATAGGTTCTTAGCTTGACACCATCCCTGACAACGGTGCCAAAAATGGTTGTGCCCACAAAAAGGATATAAAAGTCACGGCAAATCCTAACTTGGGAATTAGACATTCCAATAGGCAACTAACATCTTCTTATGGTCATTCATTTTCTTTGTCAAACCAGGGAACGTATACTTGAAATGGAGCAGCACTGTATGTGCACTAAGAACCAGTTTTAGTCACGATTTACTAGAAATAAATGCATGAAAGGAATTCTACTTATGCGACAGGAATGTAATGCAAAGCCTTCTAAACTTAATCAAAGTAGAAACCATAAAAACTATAACTGAGAAACAAACTATGAACTGGCCTTATGCTGTAGGAACAAACACAAGGATGGGTTCCCGATGCTACAGGAACAATATAAGACTGAGTTTGCACCAAAACTTTAAGAACAAAATCTAACTTATGATCAACATAAAATAAACGACTAACTAACTACAGATACTTACTAAGTGGGCCCCCTTAGCAAGCATCAACTAGTTATGCCAGAATTGAACTCAGAACTTCATTAGCTTTTATTCATAAACTTAGAATGATATACATTGTTCTGCTCATATGAAAACTAATACAAAACTCTATCTCTTATCATAGTACTGATTCTTACATACTCTACTTCTTATTATCATACTAACTTCTACATGATATCCTTCCTATGCTCATTATGCTTGCTCACTCGTGCAGGAGGAACACTTATTTAAAAAAAAAGAACAACTAACTACCTAACTCTAACAGAGAAAGATGTGGACATAAATGAATCCCGAAATCGAGGAACAAACTTCTCATAAATGAAAACATATTCGTTCAACACGATCTAGAGAATTTAACATTCCACTCTTTCTAGATTAATGATCATTTAAGTTTCTTCCCAACGACCCGGATAGAGAGTCTTCGCTGGAACAACTTCCTCGACATCGTGCAAGAAATGGACTTTATTGCAGGGCCGAGATTCGCTGCACTTGACTCGTTCATGCTCCCTTCAACAACTTGCGATGCAAAAGGCGACAGAGGCGAAAGAAATCATGTGTGGCAACAACACGATCCATTCATTAATCACATATTAAATCTATCCCATTATTCAAAAACCATATACATTATATCAATCATTTGGGAAGTCAAACATGGTAATTAATAAGACACATGGAGATGTTAGGCTGCAGGAATGTAGGAATGTATTGCTACAAGATACTACCCATTTTAGATAAAAAGTCTTTAATAAAAGAGTTAAAACATCCATTAGCAGTAAAAGTAGAGATATTAAAAGTACATCATGATACTCAAATTATGAGCATATCCTGAGCTCATCAATCTCCTCGCTAAGAGGCTTCAACACTTGCTTCAACACATTTCTCCAAATCGGTGGCAACATTTCTACACTTTTTAAATGGAATATTTTTGCACTTTTGGACTTTGATTCTTCAACAACGACTTCCAAACTCTCAACTTCATCTAATAATCCTCCAGTGGCAAATACTAGGTGATCCCTTTATCTTTGGAAACTTTCGTTTGCACCAACAAAATTTACTGAGATCTCCTTCGACTAGGGGTGGCTCCAAAATCTCCATTCTTTTGTCTTTTCTACTCCATCAGCTTCAACAACTACTCTTTATGGCTTGGCCAATAACTTTATTGAAAAATCTCCTTCCTTAGTGGCTTCTAGTAAATGATTCCACCAACAACTTCCTTTGCCTTGTTTGTAGACTTAAACAACTTCATCTCCTGGTAGTGGCTTTTTTCATAGCTTCTTTTCTGACCACGATCTCCATTTTCCTTGACAAATGGTTCTTGATAGCTATGACTATCTTCCAAACACTTCTTTTTTCTTCTTCTAGATTGGCCTCTTTTTAACAACCACCAATAATCTTTAAATGCTCTCTCTCGATTTTCCATGAATGTTGGCTTTGATACCAAATGTAGTAAATAGGGGAGCAGACAAATAGAATATAAAATAGACTTGAAATTTATCTTAAACAAAACAAACATTACATCTGTATGAGCTTCATCTCTCCAACCAAACACCGTTACATTGACACTCTTATAGCTTCAAATCTCTCACATATAGGTGGTTTCAAATTACCAGAAACTAATAGATAGGTGGTTTCAGATTACCATAAACTCATAGACAACTCTCCTAAACTAGACTCCAAAAGAGTGCTTTGTAAAAACAAACTCATGTAGTATATATATAAAACTAAGCATCTACAAAGGAGATATAACAATACATAAAATATTATATTTCATACTACCCACAAAATGTGTGAGGACAACAGATAGGACAACAAATAGGTTGGAGAAGGTAAGATGAAATCTTGTTCAAATCCTTGTCTTTAATGTTGAGAATGATTGAGATCCAATGCAGATGATATGGAGCATGTTGAGGAGATAGGTCCAATTGGAGAATTTAATGCAGCAGGTGAGATTATATTTCCAAAAATTATCTCATCAAGATGGCTCTAGCCTGGAGTGCCTTCTCACTTTTTTCCATTAATCTCTCTCAAGAAACTTGCATGAATACGCATCCAGAGAGTCCTACAAGCTAGTACTTTGCTTTGAGGTTGGATGTCATGATAATGACTATATTGGAGAAGTTAACGGTCTGATGATGTCCATCTGTCAATCTACCATCATCAAGCATCTGAAGTAAGGTGTTGAATAAAATACATGTACCTTCTCAACTTCATCAAATAGAACAACACTATATGGTCATCTTCAAACTGATTTTATCAATTATCCACCTTCTTCATAACCTACATTTGCAACTACCTTAACAACCTAATTTTGGAAACCAACTCTTTTATGCAACCTTTTAGCCAAGCCTAACAACCACTCCTTATCATTTTGTCCAAGCTGTAAAATTTTAACTAAATTTGTGCAACATAGTATGAATCTAGTTGGAAAATAAGAATATTACTTGCAGGTGAACAAATGAAAAATTTAGAGCAAGAAATGAATAAAAAATCTCTGAGTATTGATGATAAAATTTATGAATTTACAAAGATAAAAGAGGGAAAACCCTATGGGAATAAAACCCCCCTAAAAAAAAATGCTAACTGCGTAATATGCTGCAGTGTCCCTCACCCCAAGAAGGTCTTGCAGAAAGTGAAACTTTTATTCAATGAAAGTCTTCATGAAGATGTCGATAGTTTGTTTAGAAGTGGGAGAGTACTCCAAGTTGATGAACCCATCATGTATCAATTCACAGATGTAGTACATGTGGATCTCAATGTGTCGATGTGTTTGGTCCACTGTCATTGTATGAGATCTCTACAAAACTTCAGTGTTCTCGGATTGTCACACCAAGTGATAGTCAGATGATGAAAGAAGATACCAAGCTCAGTTAGAAAGTTCTATAGCCAAATGGCTTGGATGGTAAGGTTGATAACACCTTTAAATTCAACCTCTGTTGATGATAAAACAATGGCAAATTGCTTCTTGCTTGACCAAAAAATTGGGCCAGATCCCAAACTAAGGCCATATCTTGAAATGGACTTGTGATCAATGTTATCGCTATCCTAGTTGAAATTAGTTAGCCAATGAGATCCAAAATACATCTTGCTAAATAATGAATCCTATAGTGGATGGTTCCCTAGACATATCAAAGTATATGCTTGGAAACTTTTCAATGTAGCTCATATGACTCCTGCATGTACCTGGAAAAAATCCCCACTACATATGAGAGATCTAGATGAAAGTGAGTGAGACAAAAGAGACTCCCCACAACCTGATGATATTGTGTGCAATCAACCATGGTGTATCCTTTCCATCCTCAAGCTTTACCCCCGATAGGAAAGGTGTGCTTGCTAGCTTGCAGTTAGTTAAGTGAAACTGAACTAGGAGATCTCTCACATACTTGGATTGAGAAATTTTGATTTTTTGATTGATTTGGCTGATTTCGAGTCCAAGGAAAAGTGTAGGAGACCCATGTTTGTCATGGACAATCTGTTATGCAAAGTAGTTTTAATTGCAACAATGGTTATGGCTGAACTACCTGTTATTAGTAGATCGTCATCATAGAGCACAATGATCAATAGAGAGTCATATGTTCTCATCATATAAACATTTGGATTAGGTTTGCATCACATGAAATTTTGAGACAATAGATAAGAGTCCTTTTTAGCATACCATGCTCTAGGTGCTTGCTTGAGGCCATAGAGTGAATTCTTGAGTCTACAAACCAAGGATGAATTTTGTACATACACTTATGGCTGCTCCATGTATATTTCCTCCTCAATTTCACCACCATCATATGTTCACCACCATATGTTCTTCACATCCATGTGGTGAACCTCCCACCTTCTTCCTACTACAGTAGCAAGAGCCATTCAAATGGAGTCCATTTTTTCCATTGGAGCAAAAGTCTTGTCATAGTTGATGCCATGAACTTGTTGAAAGCCTTTGGCCAATAATCTTACCTTGTATCTGCTCAAATGTCTATTTGCTTCTTTCTTTGTCCTATAGACCCACTTACATTTGAAAAACTTGTGATCGAAAGGAAGCAAAGCCAAGTCCCATGTTTGGTTTTCTATGAGGGAGTTGTACTCCTCCTCAATGTCTACTTCCCAAAAAGGATTCCCTGCAACTTCTGCATAAATCTGATGGTCGTATGCTAAAACAACATAGACATGCAATGAAATGATAGGCTTGTTAGATGAGAGTGTATGAGAGGCATCATATATCTTGATTAAGCTCCTTGTTCTTTGATTTCTCAAAGGGGACACTAAATCATCATTGGAATCCCAATCAAGAATTGGATGTGGATCGGTACATGCATACTCATGTTCCTCTAATCAGATTTGGAAAAATATAACATTAGATTAGAATGTCTACATGTATCATCTATGAAATCCGTAAGTGGAAGCACAAAAGTGGTGGCATGTTGTTCCTAAGATGCATGCAAGGGACTTTATTCAAAATAGACACTCCTCTCAATTAAGAGTATTTCTATTGAAATATCTAGCAATCTATATCCCTTTACACCATTTGGATATCCAACAAAGATGCACTCTTTGTGTATCAGTGGGTTATTTTTAGGTAGGTTAGCATATTAGATTAATAAACAAAACCCAAAGAAACTATGAAATACATTTAAAGCTTAAAAAAATTAAAATAGTTATACCTGTTACTCGTTGCTTCCATGATTCCTTTCCATAGCACCTTCTAGCTTGCAGCGTATGATTGTTGCCCTTAGATTTGTGTGTGTGAGAATATGATTGTGACCAAGCCCTTTGCAAGTTTTGAAGGATTTGAATGACAAATAATGACTATGCCTATGACTATGACAAATGACTATAATGCCTATGACAAGTAATCCAAGTCAATAAACTAAATGCCAAGTATGGGAGTAAAATCTAAGCATAAATATATCAGAATAACGAAGTGGTCCCGAGAATGTGAGCAAATTGACATTTTATTGAAAATGCAATTTTGGATGGACGACCAAGATTAAAAGTTGACATAAGCCTAAAATCAGAGGTCAAGATTGCATGTGACAATCCCTAATTAGGGTTAGGGAAAAAATCTGAAATGAGTGGCCAAAATGTCAGTTGAGAAAATCAAATCGGCAGTCGAGAATAAATGTGACAATTAGTCAAAAAGATAAATATTTTCGAAAATCAAGAAGATAAAGACTACTTGATTTGTAAGATTTGAAAAATCAAGAGGATAAAGGTTGAACTGAAAAGAAGATTTGAAAAATCAAGAATTTGTTCAATTACTTGATTTTTGGAAGAAGATTACCATAAATTGAAATAAATAATTTCAAAATATGGATTTTGTGTGACAGTCAATAATCGATTTTTAAATTATTTACCAAAATGAAGTGACAACTAATAATGTGAAGCCATTTTAAAATGAGGAAAATGTTAAATGAGGCAATTAAATAATTTAACATAATTATTTAATTTAGAGAATATGACCAATAATTAAATAAATTAATAAATCTATTTAATTATGAGAATTAGTGACATATTAAATAAATAAATAAAATTCATTTATTTAATAATCAGGAAGACAATGAATAAAGATAATTAAATAAATTAAGAAACTTATTTAATTGTAGGAAGATTTTAGACAATTAGTGATGCACTTAATAAATAAATACATTTATTTATTTAACAATCATGAAGAATAAAAGAGGCATGAATTAACTAAATAATAATGAATTATTGAATTAATAGTGGAATGTGGACAAAGGACATAATTAAATGTCATAATTATGCTAGGACGAAAGATGAAAAATAAAACTTGCACGCCCTAGTTATTTTTATGTGTCTACATTTTGCCCCTCTTTGTCATAATGCCGCTTGTTGCATTGTGACAAAGAAAATAAGTAAAAAATATGCCCTAGTGCGAAATAGGATGAGGAAGAATGACAAAGAAGGTAATAGAGGTAGCGGTATGCCCCCTCGAGAGGAAAGACGGGTTCCAAGAACATGGGTGTGCTCTCAAAATTGATGAGAATACTAGAATATCAAAGAAATGCTACTGCAAAAGATATGGATGATGAAAATGCAAACTAGATGAAATGTTAGAGGGGAAACAACGAAGGGTGGGATGGGAAAGAATCCTTCAATACTTGCCATAGAACTAATAGATGCTGCTTGAATCATCATTGGGTGGTAAAAATGACACAAATGGACAACAAACACCATGGTATGACGTAGACCAAGGTGTGGAAGGTCATCCACTTGAAAAACAGACAGTCACAGACAAGGAATTTCCTAACTCATACTAATGGTCATGTTGCCCCAATCTTTTTGTCAAGACAATCCACATACAACAGTCAAAGAAAATAAAATAGGTCATGAGACATCATCACACCTCTAAATCCTTCATGGGACATGCTCGAGGTAGCTAGTAACATGACAAAGAGACAAAAATATAAGAAAAAGATAGACACAATAGTCAAAAGATAAGACAAGACAGACTAGAAAGATTAACAACCATTTAATTTTGTTTGCCAATGTTTGTTTGCCAAAGATTGATTGCATGATAGTTTGATAGTTTGACAGTCTTGATGGTTTGACGGGCCTATTATCAGGAAGGACACATCCTAAAAAAGGAAAAGGACATTTTGACAAGGGACAAGTCCAAGAAGGACACATCTTGAAGAGAACCAAAGAGTGACGAGATTGACATTGTTTTGATTAATATTTTGGCAAGTTGACTATAGGATTGATTGGCTTATGTTGTTTGATTTTGACCAATTTTGATATTGACGTTTCAAATGACTATCTTGTGTCAAGTGCGACTATGTCCACTTTATTTGACTAATGTGACCATGTTTGACTTATGATTTTTATTTTGACAAACCTAAAAGGACTAACCTAATGTCTCAAGGACTCATCGACTGATGGCCTTGCCTACGTAGAAAATGTGCAGAGACAATGTAGTTCGACAATGACATGGATTAACTGATATGACTAACTTTGACTCTATTTTTTAGATTTTTACATTGTTTTGGATGTTTTTGTGTTTTTCTTCAGGGTGTTTTTTGATTTTTTTTAGGTTTTTCTTCAGGATGTTTTTCAAATTTTAGGTTTTTTTTAGGATATTTTTCAATTTTTAGGTCTTTTTTTAGGACATTTTATGATGTTTTTGTCTTGTTTCAGGACATTTTTATGATGTTTTTGTCTTTTTGAATTGTTTAAGAGGATCACGACAAATACATGTGACCGATGCCTACACATGAGAATCCAAGGACAAACATGATTGTGCCCCTAATCAAGCTGAATACCAATTGACAGGTGATGACAACGTTGTTTGACGTGGGAGAGAGGCATCCCGAAACAATGTGAGGATGATGATAATGTGACAAAAGTATCGAGGTCTATAGCCTGGCTAGGAACAAAGTCAAGTAATGTTTTGGATAATGTGCTTGTATGGATTAGACTCGTTGCATTTGGAATGACTTGGTTAGGACTAAAAGAGATGATGGAGTATCCTTAGACAGTTTGACAAGGGAAAGCCAAAATAGGTGACAAACATGAAAGAATGAGAGGTGGCCTTGGTAAAGGACATGATATATGAGACTAAGGGAATTGTCATATGATTTTCAAGGACTATGTCGCATAAGGATAATGAGGTTATGAAAGTAATGACATGGCATTTCATGAATCATATATGACCGAAGGATAGACATGTCAAGAGTTTTCCCAAAGCATGATTTATGTGTGCCAATTTTATGTCAAGACCAAGGTAGGTGGAAAAATGGACGGAAATGATATAAATGAAATAAATGGGTGTAAATGTCATGAGGAAAGCATGGGAAATGAGATGACTTTCCCCCAAGTGCAAAAGTGCACATAGATGATTTATTTTACACATGACGCCTATTTGCTAGGTTTTCATCATGGTACTTATCCAGGGTGCCTGTTTGCCAAGTTTTCACTGTGGGAAGGAATTTTTCTCTTTACTATTTTCTTGAATTTTTTTATTTTTTTGGTGTCACCAAGACACCTATTTTCCAGGTTTTCATCAAGGTGATTTTTTTTTTTATCATTTTTTAATTTTTTTGATATTTTCGGATAGCCTTGATGCTTTAGATGACCATTGACTATTCTGAATCCATTGACAGTGCTGATGTAGAGACTAGGGTCATGATATGCCAATAATGACCTTTTGAAGTAGTTTCCTTGTTAGAATGATAGTGCTTACATACAACTGATTGATGTTGTTATGGTCCTTTCTGATACTAGGGTTGGCCTTATCAGATTAAACACATTGCGATAGAGTGCCATGAGAGTCCTTGTGGTAAAGAGTTGCTGCCATGATGTGATGAATTTGTGATGTGGGATTTTTGGACTTTAGGTGAGATGTAGGATTGTGACGGATGATGCTAGACGTGGAAAGGTTGTTTGGATGAATCACTTTTTATTTTCCAAATGTGGTATGATGGATGACAAATTTTAGAGGGATGGCATTTGGAACCAACACCTTTAGATGCCTTGCTTGATGACCATTTTGAAGGAGGTGGAAATTTGTTATATGTGGGAGTCCTCTTGTCTTGTGACTCCACATTTTGATTAAATTTTGTATTTGACTATTTGTTTGATTCAATGGCCTTTGACATTTGATTTTGAATTTTTTATTTGTATGTATTTTGTCTTTGTTGGTTCCAAAGGTAAGGTTTATTCATGTTGGAATGACGGTTTATGGTGTGGGTGGATGAGGTGTTGGCAACAATCTTATGATAAGGATTTCTCATGGACTCTATTTTGATGTTTGTATCTGACAAGGTTTCCTCCAATATCGAGGAAGTTCCACTAACATCATTTGATTTGCTGTCTGAGGAATAGCAAAGACCTTGATGTCTATAATTTTTGTGAAGTTGTATTGGTGCTTGAATGCCTTGTTCATGTATGCCTAGTCCTTTGCCTTGATATTGCATGCTTTGACATATTCTATTTGTGATGGGGTATTTATTGTTTTGAAAGCAAGATGCTAACCCATCATGATATATGTGGACACTGTTACTTGGAATATTTTCATATGTGAGAAAGCTTGCTCTGATAAAGACAAATGATCCTAGCTGATAAGCTGTCTTAGCTTCATTGACATGTTAGACATCTTTTTGATTGATATCTTTGATATGATTTTGTGACATATCAGGTTTAGATGATTCTATTGATACTTCCAAGTCAATGTCAAAACCGTATTTATAGTCATTGTCATGGAGTTTTCTAAGTTCAGCTATGGATTGATCATTTGCAAATATTTCCATAGTGGAAGACTCTTGTTTTGTAGGAAGATCATTTATGGGTCCAATGGAGGCAAGTGTCTCATTTTGGAAAGTGTCGATATGCGGAGCTTGGATATGTTTGTCATCAAGTGTTTGATCTTGAAAGGCATAAAATTCAAGGAGTGGATCATTTTGGACTTCTTGGTCAATGGTAGGGTCTTGGTCAAAGATGGGGTTGTCGTGGATGATATAATTGGGATTGAAATCTTTGTCAAGGGTAGGTGTATTTTGGATGTCATGATGTTTTGGAGGTCTTCTTGAATGGACTGAAAGAGATAGTTATGGGATGGAATACCTTGTTCTTGACATGAGGGTGACATTATAAGGTCATGCTTTGGGCTTTCGTTTTGACAGTATGATCCTCAAGTTTAGACAATGGGATGTGCCTTTGAGTAATGACATAATTGTCATGACTAGATGTGGCTTGTGCGGGGGTGATTTGAAAAGGATTAATGAATTAAGGACTAGGATAGGACATGGGGACTTGGACTGGACTAGTATGTGAAGGACTAGGATAGGACATGGGGACTTGGACTAGTATGTGAAGGACAAGGATATGACACGGGGACTTGAACTGGATCGATATGGTATGATGTGGGGACTTGACATGAATTGGTAGATGGTTTATAGGGCATGTAGACATGGATGAGATTGATGGGTGAAGGACATATGATGTGGAGACTTGGAATGGACTAGTGGACAGTTGGTTTCCCTTGTCAAGGTTAAGATAAGGGTAATAACTGGACATGTGTTGGAGATTAATGGTAGAATTTTTGTTAAGTGCTTGATAGTGAGGGTTGATGGATGGAGGACTTGGACTGATCAATTGTTGGTATGAAGGGTATTGATTTTTGGTTTGGAAGAATTGTCTCTTAAAGTCTAAGGCTTGTTGGTATTGACCTCTATGGAGTAACTGGTATTCAACTTGACTAGCAAGCCTATCAATAGTTTGTTGAAGGGAAGACAAGGTGGTGGATGTCATGATGTTGTTTAAAAAGGATGTTAAATGCAAAGTGATAATGATGTTTGTCTAAGGGAAATGACTAATGCAAGGTGATAAAATTGTTAAGAAAGGATGCCAAATGCCAAGGTGACAATGAAGACTAATATGAAAATGTTGACTAAGGAAAATGACCAATGCCAAGTCTAGATGCCAAATGAGGACTATGATGAAAGTTATGACAATATTTTTGGATTTTTTTTAAGGATAAATTATGCAAGGTGATGACTAAGATGATTTGAATGTCTAAAGTATGGAAATGCAAAGGTCCAAATGACTTGGAAGAAAGTTGCCTAACCACCCTATGCTTGATCTATGTCTCAATTTTGGAATATCAAAGGACTTGTTTAAAGGACCAAATGACAAGGAAAAAATGACAAGTGAGGTTTCCTAACTAGACTTTTGAGTTGGAAAGATCTCACAAAAGGACAATGACTAAAGACGATAATGATGACTAAGTCCAATGATAACCTACTTTTGAAAGTCAATATTTTTACAAAGTATGGTAAGGTTGTCCAAAATATGCAAGTGAAATGAGGACCTCAGTGTTGGTTTATGAATAAAAATGAAAATTGTGAGGCCTAAGGATGAAGCTAAAATTTGAAAAGATGACCCTATGATAGGATGCAAGCTAAAGTGTACAAGGAATGAGAGATTTGAGCAATTTTAGTTCTAGTTTTTGATAGAGACTTTTTTGAAAAGATATTTGACAACAGGTTAAGATGTTTGGACTTAGATTCTGGTCTGTGACAGTGTTTATTTTTCTTCTAGGAAAATACATTGTTTTAGTTGGAAAATGTGTTGCAGTGATCAAATGCATCGTTTCAGATAGAAAATACGGTGCTATTTTGCAAATGCGGCTTTAAAGATTGCAATTGCAGCTTAATGTAGTAGATGCGGCTTTTCAGATTGCAAATGTGTTGCAAGATAGGTGAATGCATGTTCAAACAAGAAAATGTGTTTTGGCAGAGCAAATGCATTGCAAAGACTATCAAATGTGGTGCGACAGAGCGATTGTGGTTTAACAAATGCAGTGTAGTATGTAAAAAGTCAAATTTCTTCATGTTTTGGTCAAAAACCCAAATTGTTTAAAGTTTGACTATTTGTTTCTAGATGTTTGAGTGTTTGTTTATTTTGTTTTAGTAACCAACAAACACTTGGAAAGCATGATATTTTGAAAGTTTTCAAACACAAAAGAGAACAAGTACAATCTTATGGTTAAGCCAGGACAATATCCGCTAGATTCCACGTGGGTTTCCCTAGCTGCATATCAGTAGTGTGTGAATTCAGAAGCTTGGCTGCACGGGCTCCCCCTTATAGTGCACTCTCTTCTTAGGCCAATCGAGCTTCCAACCCCCATGAAACTCCCATGGAAAATTGATCACCTCTATTACATATTGTGAAGATGTGGATGCCTTCACACTAACTAGTGTTGCGCTAGCAATTAGAAGGTTTTTGGTTACTAAACAATGGTGTTTAATTCGAGACCCTCGTTCGAGTGGCCATACATGGGGGCACAAGATTAATCTCCATTTAGGAGGCACTCCACCCTGAAGAGGTTAAGCTCAACATGGTTTTGGGGAGTACTACTTGGTTCGTATGACACATCCACACTTGTAATATTAGGTTTTCCCTTAAGATTCACATTTATATACTGGTCGGGGGTAGCTTGGCTTTAGCTCTGTTGCCAGTTTGAGTCACCTAGAGGTAATGAAATCGCTTGGCAGGCCCAATTTCTAGAGGCAATAGCCGTTTCTCTTACACCCAAGATCATGTGATTGCGCAAGGGGAGATGATACTATGATTATTGCATTAGGGTTACTCAAAACAAAGTGGGTCTAGCTTTCTAATCACCTAGTTTGCACAGGGTGAGAGCATATTTGCCTACCACCTTCAGACATAATCAGACATAATTGAAAACATGTTCATTTTAAATGCACCAAAATAAATGTTTTCTATTCTAAAAAGAACAAGCACAATGGTTTTGGAATGAATCTTGGACACTCGAACCTACAAAAGCACAAGTTAGGAGTTTTATCAACTAGTCTTGGACCCATGAAATGTAATCGCCACACGTTGCAAACAAAGATTATTAACATGAAAAACCCCTATGCTAGTCAGAATGCAAAAGAAAACCAGAATGTAAAACAACTAAGAACAAAAAATAGAAAAACTCGAATGCAAAATTTGAAAAGAAATTTTACTAGGAAAATGTGTCACAATAGATTGAATGCATCACTCTATGCAACAAATGTGTCACTGTCCCACGTTCCAATTTAATAGGCAGATGTGTTGATTGAATCTTCAAATGTGGCTCGGTCTGTCAAATGCGACTTTCCCGACTGTGATTGCGGCTTAGTAGAGCGAGTGTGGAATTTCAGCTGTCGAATGTGTCATGACGCAACGGATGTGGCTTGACAAAGCACGAATGTGTCATTTTGTACCTGTACCTGCAAAAAAAATACAGAAAATTGAAAACCGTACAGAAGCAAAAAAAACAAGTCAGCTTCACCAATGTATCAATGGGTTATTTTTCAGGTAGGTTAGCAGATTAGATTAATAAACAAAACCCAAAGAAACTATGAAATACATTGAAAGCTTAAACAAATTAAACAGTTATACTTGTTACTCGTTGCTTCCATGATTCCTTTCCATAGCACCTTCTAGCTTGCAGTGTATGATTGTTGCCCTCAGATTTGTGTGTGTGAGAAAATGATTGTGACCAAGCCCTTTGCAAGTTTTGAAGGATTTGAATGACAAATAATGACTATGCCTATGACTATGACAAATGACTATAATGCCTATGACAAGTAATCTGATTCAATAAACTAAATGCCAAGTATGGGAGTAAAATCTAAGCATAAATATATTAGAATAACGAAGTGGTCCCAAGAATGTGAGCAAATTGGAATTTTATAGAAAATGCAATTTTGGATGGACGACCAAGATTAAAAGTTGACAGAAGCCTAAAATCAGAGGTCAGGATTGCATGTGACAATCCCTAATTAGGGTTAGGGAAAAAATCTGAAATGATTGGCCAAGATGTCATTTGAGAAAATTGAATCGGCGGTCGAGAATAAATGTGACAATTAGTCAAAAAGATAAAGGTTTTTGAAAATCAAGAAGATAAATATTACTTGATTTGTAAGATTCAAAAAATCAAGAGGATAAAGGTTGAACTGAAAAGAAGATTTGAAAAATCAAGAATTTACTCAATTACTTGATTTTTGGAAGAAGATTACCATTTTGAATTAAATAATTTCAAAATATGGATTTTGTGTGACAGTAAATAATCGATTTTTAGATTATTTACCAAAATGAAGTGATAGTTAATAATGTGAAGCCATTTTAAATAATTAATTTTATTTAAAATGAGGAAAATGTCAAATGAGGCAATTAAATAATTAAACATAATTATTTAATTTAGAGAATGTGACCAATAATTAAATAAATTAATAAATCTATTTAATTATGAGAATTAGTGACATATTAAATAAATAAATAAAATTCATTTATTTAATAATCAAGAAGACATAATGAATAAAGATAATTAAATAAATTAAGAAGATTTTAGACAATTAGTGACGTATTTAATAAATAAATAAATTTATTTATTTAACAATCATGAAGAATAAAAGAGACATGAATTAACTAAATAATAATGAATTATTTAATTAATAGTGGAATGTGGACAAAGGACATAATTAAATGTCATAAGTATGCTAGGAAAAAAAATGAAAATAAAGCTTGCACACCTAGGTCATTTTTATGTGTCTACACTTTGCTCTGAGGCTCTAAAAGCTTCCTCTTGTCTTCAAGAATGCAAGACCATGCACATGATCCAAAAATATATAAATGTGTGGCTTCTAGTTGAATGCCTCTCTATGCTTCAAAAGGTGTTTTTCCTATGACAAATTTGTGAGGAGATCTATTTTGTACATGTACAAAGCACAGTTGATTGTTTCAACCCACAATTTGGAGGGAAGGGACCTTACATGCAACATCCAATTGGCCATCTCCTTCAAAGATTGGTTCTTCCTCTCAACTACCCTATTCTACTATAGAGTGTAAGGAATTGTGTTCTGTAGCTATATTCCCACTTCATCACAAATATGTTGGACATAATTGTTAACATACTCCCCCCTATTATCTATGTATAGGATCTTGATCATTTTCTCATATTGCTTCTCTGTGTAAGCTTTGAAAATATTTAGATTCTCAAACACTTCAAACTTGAATTTGAGAAAATACACCCATGTGTATCGTATGCAATCATCAATGAATGTTAGCACATATTTGGATTTTCTCATGGAAGGTTCTATAAATGATCCCATAAGATAACTATGAACAAGCTCTAAAGGAGAGGAGGCTCTCCATGCTTTCCCCTTCTAAAATTTTTCTTGTGAATGTTTTCCAAAACCACAACTTTCTCAAATTCCATTGAAAAACTCTATGGAAAGAAAACCTTTTACCATCCCATGTTTGATAAGTTTTTGCATGTATCTGAAGTTTAAATGACCAAATATTTCAGGCCAAATTCTACTTTCATCATTTGCATGTGTTAGTAGTAAAGAAGAATCTGATTTAGCAACAAAATAAAAAAGTGTACAAATGAGACTGATGATTTTCCTTACCAACAACAATTTTGGAGTTGTCTTGCATGTCAAATATGTTAACCAAATATGAGGTGAATTCAACTCTCCTTTTGATGCTAGTATGTATCGTTTGATATACAAAGATAAGATAGATAAAAAGCTTTAGAATGTGGATGACATTCTCAAAACTTCCAATTCCAAGCTCTAGCCTCCCTAGTCTAGTTACCTCTATTGGAGAGTAATCTCCCATGAGCATAGGAGGAACATCGTATGGTTTTAAAGATGAGAGAGAATGTTTTGTGGCTGCCATGTGATGTGAAGCTCTGAAATCTACGATCCATGCATCTAGAGAAGAATGCATATAAATTAATGCATGTATGTTACCTCTCGCTTCTGGCGCTTTTTCTTCCTACTTCTTCTTGGCACTTTTTGGAATATACTTATGAAGGTTATTCTATTGAAGTGTTTACACCATGGGGTCAATGGTATTCTTCATGTGTGATGATTTTGAATGGTAATCATGATTGCAATAACTGCACTTTGATTTCTTTTTTTCTCCTTCTTTTCCTTCGAGTTGGTAGATTTATTTGAAGGTTTGAGATGGCCTCCCTTTCTTGGATCTGGTTCCTTCTTCCCTTTGTCTTTAGATTTCTAATTGGATTTAAAATTGTTCTTGCCACTTGCATGCACATCAAGTGCATGAGATTTGGAATTTTTTTAATATACCCATATTTATGAGCTTATCCTGCTCATGTATCAGGGACTCAATAAAAGCATCAAGTGTGGGAATCTTCAAAGTTTCTCTTATTGTAAGACTGGCCGTGTAAAAAGTGGAGACAAATACAACACACTCTAGATCCAATTTTAACAAAATAGAAAGAATTAATTTTTTTCTTGCTAGGATTTATCAATTTCACATCCTTTTAGTTGGAGTAATGAGGCCTTGAATTTTGTGAAGAAGTCTTGAATGTTTCAAAATTTCTCGGATCTAATGAGTTGAGCTCATTTTCAAGGATGTGACCCTGCATATCATATTTTTTCCCAAAAAGAGTCTCTAGCATAGTCCAAACCTTGTTTGGAGTTGTGCATGCTTCAACATGAAACAACAATTCTGGAGACATGGATAAGCATAGGAGACCGAAGGCCTTGTCCATGCGATTGAAATATTTGGATTTTCAAATGCAAAATTTGGTTCAATCTTTGTTGTCATGACCATCTAATATAAGCCTCTACTTCTAAGATGAAGTATAATCTTTTCCTTCCATTTGAAATAGTTATATGGTCTAAGAATTATAGAGGTCAAAAATTCCATTCTTTCTATTAGTTCTAATCTCTAGACAGTACCTGCAAAAGGATTGTTTACGCTCCTTCCTAGCTCCTGTGTGCTCTAATTCCATGTAAAATTTTAGCTAAACCTACAAAGCACAATATGAATCTAACTAGAAAATAAGAATAGAATTTGTAGGTGAACAAAGGAAACATTTAGAATAAGAAATGAATAATTTTTTTTTGAGTATTGATGATAAAATTATATGAATTTACAAAGATAAAACCAACACGTAGGAATAAATAATGGAGTAAAAGTAGATACATTTTAGAAAAATTCAAAGAAATATTCCTTAGTTATCTTACAATAAGGCAAAGAAACAATAGTTATCTTGAATAAAACATGAAGTTGCTAAGTTGCGCTAACACAAATGTTGTAACAAGAATACAAGTCCAATGACTCACTACCTCATCAATTTGATCAGGTCCTACAACCTCTATTGACATGAAAATATGATTCACCATTAGTTTTAATGTTGAGTGGTTGTTGCATCTATCTCTTGAAGATCCCCATATCGAAGATTGACAACCCTTGCTAGATCCATCCTACTTTCTACCTCTTACATAGTATACATCAATTCTTCACACTTTTTCTCCAATTGACGTCTTTCATCTACCCTCTCTTTCTCTTTTTAGTATTTCATTTTAAGAGGTTGCAACTTATCCCTCAAATCATCAAGCTCATTTTGAACCTCCACCAACCACAATCTTCTTGCTTCGGCTTTCTCCTTTTCAATATCATGCAACTCTACTTCTAGTTGAATTATTTTCCTTTATAGGGCATCAATTTATTTAGGTTGACTATCTAGTTGTACTTCCACATTTGCACATGCCTCATCAATGATATCAATTTATTTTTTAGGAAGATGTCGATCTATTATATAATGACTGGATTATTGGGCAACAGTTGTTAGTACTCTATCCATGATCCTCACACCATAGTTCCCCTCAAACCACATAAAATGTTGATAGTGTCAACCACACTAGGTTCAACCACATACACTTGCTGGAATTAGTGCTCAAATTCAATATCTTTCTCTATAAACTTTTGATACTCTTCCAATGTGGTTGCTCCCACTTGGGTGTAGATTAGAAGATACTAATACGAGGTTGTGGAGTTTGAGTTTACACTTATGAGGTGCATGTACTTAGAAGTTTTTAAAGACTTTTCATTAAATTCTATTTTGTGCACATCCTGAAATCATGATAGTCCATGAAACTACATTTCTTTGAGGCATGCATGTCTATCTACCATGAAATTGCAACTAAAATATCTATCATTCTTTTATTCCTTGATAGATGCCCATATCCTATCGCAAAGGATTTAGTTTTGGGACAAATAGGAAGGATTCTAGTGTAAGCATGGAATTTGGTTTCATTGCCAATATTTATTTCATTTTAGACCTACAAATAATATCATGCCTCTATTTTGCATACATACATTTGCATTCGAATGTCTTCATTTAGCTCTTTACTACTTTGCAAGTGGTTGTAACTATTTCATAATTTCTTTCTTATAGATGTTTGAAGCTTATAAATAGGATGACAACAATGATTTTTTTTAGTGGCTAATATTTGTCAATTGATCAATAGTTGAAATTGGGGATTCAAAATTTGGCTAATATTATAAGTTGTAAGGTGACTTGAATCACCACGTTTTTACTAAATTTTATTTTAGTCTTGATTAAATTGCCAAAACATTTATTTTATTAAACTTCTAAACTAAAAAATTCACCACAATATTTGATACCTAATTAGATCAGATTTGACTAAAGTTCATAAGTTATAGTAGAAAATGAAATTAATTCGTGCCAATAATATTATATATAATTACTGGTTACTTTAGATACATAATATTGCAAATCTTTAATCACCATCATTGATTCTATTTATAATCTAATAGTTAGGGTTGTATTCCATGGGTTAAAATGTACCCATGGAGCTTAATTTCCCATCAAGACTGATATTGTATTTGGGTTATAATATAACGATCGTGGTTAAATTTTGTGAGCCAAAATATACCTGCAAAGCTCCAATGCCCATGGAACCTGAAATTGCATTTGGACCTCATGGACATTGGATCTCTGTGGGTAAATTTTGGCTAATGAAATAGAACTAAAAGTGTTAGATTGTAAATAAAATAATCGATGATGAAATATCATTTAGGGACGATTTAAATGTTGGACTTAGGGAACACTGAGAGGGGGGGTGAATCAGTGTTCAACAAATTTAAACTTTAAATCCAGATCTTGAACCATTTACAACACATAAATAGAAATAAAGATGCAAGCACATGAACAAGATAATCAAAGCACCATAACACCAATATTTTTACGTGGAAACCCTATTAGGGGAAAAACCACAGTGGAGATTGATCTACAATTATACTCTGTTAAAAGTATGAATAAAAGGGTATGCACATGCATTCAGGCACACTGCCTAGAGCTCATTGCTTAAAATAAGGAAGGATCATTTCCTTACAAAATATTTGAATTTACAACAAAAGGTTGAACTGAGAGAATAGAATCTCCAAATGCATGGATTCAGTTCCAGTTAAGCACATTAACTAGATTCTGGACCTTCTATCCAATTCTGCACTGCTGCTCTACTCTGCTCTACTTCGCTTCACAAAAAATCTTCTTCTGTACAAACAAACTTCGCTCAACAGATCTTTTGATATTCACTCTCATACATTTTATTTTCTCTTCACACACATTCACAAACTTTCACACACCTCCTCTCAAAATGAATTACCGATCTCATATATATATCCACTAACAAAGATTTAATCACTTCAAGTTGACTTTAACAAAACATAAAATATTCTTTAACAGTCGGCTCAAAACACAAATTACATTTAATGCAAACCCACCAAAGTCAGCTAAGACATAGCTAGGACCCAAAAAAAAATAACCAACACAAGAAATAATTAAGCAATTACTCCTTATACACCCGCGAAATGCAATATTCACTAGGTTGGTCATAATGAGCAAATAAACAGAAAAACATCCTGCCAAAGCATCAACCAGATCTCCTAACTCATACACTGATCAATGCAACATCACAAAACTTAACAAGAAGATAGTATAGATTCTTATCAAACTCTCTCGGAGATCCAAAACTCAAAATGATGATCTGGTGAGGCGTACAGATTGATATGCTAACTGGGTACCCTGTTCTTCATACTTTTTGCCGGTAAAACTTTCATCTTTGCTTATCTTTCCGGTATGGATAAATATTGATTTTTGGACTGAAAGGATGACTTAGGTTTCCATCAATGACAATAATAGAAGCCACATGCCATCAATCTCCCCAATCCATATGCCAACAATCTCCCCCTTTGGCATTGATGGCAACACTTAGTGAAAAATGACTAAGTGTCAGAATTCAAAATTTCAAAACTCAAACTCTCCCTTAGAATGATAAAGCATTTTTCACTGCTCTCCCCCCCCTTTGACATCAATGAAAAATATATTCTTCACTAAGCTCTCTCCCCCTTTCAAAAAGTCAAAATTTTAAGTACACCTGCTACTTAAGTCAGAAAATTAACTTGTACTTATCTTTCATACCCAAAAGAAATTTCTTCCATGCTTCTATAGAAATCCCAATAATTAAGATCATGCTATTATTCTTAGATGTCTTGTTAATAATTTGAATGAGGGATTCCATGATTGTAATTGCTTCTTCTAGTTTTTCTCCTTTCCTCAAAATCTCAATTAGCTACTCCAACCTGCATTCAGTTAGATCCCTGACTTCCCAAAAGGTGTCCACAAGGTTGTTCCTGGTGAAGTGGATTTTTGCATGCTCAGACTACAATTCTTAAATTATTTTCTTTACTGCACCATCCCTATCGTGAGACATGTTGTAATCTTGACCAATTTTGACCAACTCAGCTTTAGTCTGCTCCAACTTTTCCTTATACCTCCCAACAACGTGAGGCCATTGAAGATAATAGTTGTAGATGTTGTTAGCTGAATTTATGAATTGTATCAACTCATTCATTTTCCTTTTCATTTTGGTAAGGGATAGCCTAAACCGCTCCTTCAAATGTAGAATTACTTCTTTCTCTTTCCTGTCTGGGGACTCGTATACCATAGCTTCCTTGATACATTCAATCAATTCTTCTAGAAAAACATTTTGAAAACTCTCCAAACCAATATTATTGTGCACAAGGTAAGAACTCATTGTGTTCTCAATTAGGTCCTGCTCATATGAGGGTCTCTCCAACCATAAGTCAACAATTTTCTTCATCCCATCTTTTTCCTAAACAAGCTGCAATATCCTAGCTTTGAATAAGGCATCATCTTTTTCACCTTTTTTTTCCATCAACAAATCCAGTTCAACTGATTCTAGTTCATCCCTAGGAGTATACTCATCAGAGTCCTCATCTGGTATATCCACAATTATTTGTTCTTTGCCTTTTCTTTAGTTCTTGGAGATTTGTGCATCGAAGGAGTGTAATCAACAATTTCTTTTGCTCTCTTCTTCTTTCCCAACACTTCACCAGAAAGATCCAACTTCAAGCATCTTTATCAAAAGGGAAATACTAACTTCTCCAAACTTCCCTAGCAATTCATTAAAGAAACTTGCATACACTTGCTCATAATTTCCCAAAGCATTAGAATGCTCAAAAATTTGCTTACAAACTTGTTCATTTTCTTTCCACACAACATTTTTGATCTGTGGCAAGCAATTTAGAAAATACATCATAAGAAATATAATCAGGGTACCAAACCTAAAGGGGTAATCTTCTTCTTTCATCAATTATACATTTTCCATCAACTGATCCTTCAAAAATCCACACAGATCAAAGTATTCATCTTCCATTTTCATTTTGTGAGTGATATATACTGCGCTTGCCGAAGTTGCACCTTCCCTGTTTCTGAAGAAAATTTTGTATCAAATCCCATGTGCAATGTACCTTGTTATTGGTTCTTTGATCATTGAAATTATCAAAGCTCTCTGATCTCTTGTCACTAGTTAGGGTTTCAACCACTTGATTCCGAATCGACTTCTTTTTTAGAATATCTCCAACATTGAATAATCCTATTATATATCTAATCACATCCTTCAAAATAAGATAGGGTTTGTCTAGAGTAAGGATGCCATCATCCAATTTGTTCAAGATAAACCTGATCACTTCCATGTTGACGAGATAGGGAAACTCATTCCAAATGTCCAAACTCTTGTATTTCATGTCTTCAAGCCATCTCAATTCACCGACGGGAAACAAATTTATCATAGCCCTAATCTTTCCACTACTATATTCATACAAATTCACCATTTCTTTGATTTTTTTCATTTCCCTTTGTGTACAAAGCAAATTTTTCTTCTGAGCATAAAATTAAGTAAGAATTTTGCAAACTAAAATACCTAATGAATTCACCGCCGAATTTTCTTTACACCTTTGAAATTTCGTTGCAGAGCCTCTCCTTCTATTCTTCTTTTAATGCAAGGTGAAAATTGAGGGTTCCCAATACCCTTTTATAACTTCGCACCTACCCTTTTTACCGCATTAAAAACTTTTCCCTAGGAGTTCTAGGTACTCTATTTTCTCAGACATCAAAAGAAAAATTTCAAATGTATTTCCATGATTCATCTCGATTGCCCTTCTCCATTTTGCTTGTGTAGTATAATTGCCCTTAGATTTCTTGTAAGTTTGTGCAAGTATAGCCTAAGATAATGATTAGCAAAATATCGAAGATTTAAGATTAAGTGCTTGCAAGATTCAAAAAGAGATTTCGATTTCGAGAGAGATTGGAATGAAGAATGACAAATCAATTTATAGAAAATTGATTATTCGAATGATAGGCCATGATTGAAAGATCAACGGATGGTTGAGATTGACTGATTAGACATACATTCTGATAATTGTCAGTAGTGACATGAATGATACAAATTAGAAATAGAATTAAATATTAAATAAATAATTTAATCTTCAGTTTGGTATTCGAAAATAGAAGAAATATCTTTGCATGACAAAGATAAAGATTGATTAAAGTAACTCTTGTTCGAATGCACAAACAAGATTTAATTAATTAAATAGGAATATTTAATTAATCCACATGTACACGCAAATGAGTTAGAACTAGATGATTGAATGATATGATGAAGAGATTACTCGAGAATGCCACTCAAACATTAAATCAAGAGTTAACTGAGCGATTTGAAATAGATCTTTGAGTCGAGTAAAAGTGAATACTTAGATAACTCACACAATTATCTAAATATAGAGGAATGCGTTAAAATAGAATTCATGAATTAAATAATTCATTTAATTCAAGATTTGATATTTGAAGAATAATTAAATAAATAAGATTTATTTAATTAAATGATGAAGGGATTTAAATGAATAATTAAATAAATAAGTAATTTATTTAATTATAGTTGAAGTATGATAAAGAGTAAACTAAATAACGATTTATTTAATTTGACAAGAAAGATAAGGTTAATTAGTAACATAATTAAATAAAAAGCGTTTATTTAATTAATCAGATAGAATAAAGAAAATGTGAATTAATTAACTAAATAAGATTATTTAATTAATAGAAGAATTAAAGTTAAAGTGAATAATTAAATAATTGACATTATTTAATCATGACCATGAAGAATACAAATTATGAAGAATATTGAAGTCGCAGGCTTAGACCAAATTTCGGTGTCTACATTTGCCCCTCTTTGATACAATGTCATTTTGGCATTGTGTCAAAGAAAATCGATAAGAAATATGCCCCAGTAACGCTCCAGATTAAAATAGGTGAAAGTATGCCCCCTCAGGAAAATTAACAAATTTTCGAAAAAGTTCAAAAAAATTTGGAAATGATCCCGATTAGTCCATTGGATGGCTAGAAATGCAGTGGAGTTTACAGAATTGAGGTTGGAAATGTCACAGACGGATATGGGTTGATCGAAATGGGAAGCTAACACGACCAATAGGACATAAATGCCACCTAAGCCCTAGGTATATATAGGAATATGGGTAAAAACCAATTCATTTTCACCCACTTAGCCCTAGAATTGAGAATTTGCTCTGCACCCACAGCGAGGATGTCACCTGTTCCGAACACTCACCATCGCGCATACAGGATCTGGACCTTCCAGAGGCCAGTCGATGTAGACCCCCCGGTATGTACCTCAAACTTGGCTTTTGAAAATTTTCATTTGCACGTGTTTTTATGCATTTAATGTATGTTTTAGTTATGTGTCATTTTAACAAATCACTGCATTTGTGTGCGCGAACAACACATTTGCTTGCGAAAAGCCGCATCTGCAATTTCACGTTAGCCATTTTGCATAGTTAGTCTGCGGTTCAACGCATTTGTATATTTATAAACCGCATTTGACATTTTGGTTCACATTTGCATTTAGAATAGCCGCATTTGTTTATTTTGAAACGCATTTGAATATTTCTCAACGCAATGTATATTTTTCAATGCATATGAATTTAGTGTAACGCATGTGATAAAATTAGCTGCATTTGATAAATAACGACGCATATGATTTTTATGCACCGCATATGTTAAATAGCGACGCATGTGAAAAATAATGACGCATGTGCAAAAGAACGACGCATGTGAAAAATAATGACGCATTTGAATTTTGTTTAGTATAGTCATTTTGCACTAGAATAGATGATTGAGGCTGACATGAGGCATGTATAATGCCATTGCAGGTTGTTCTAGACATGATATATACACGGGAGTCGAGATCGACGACGTTTCGATTCAGAGATAGCCTGCGACCAGCAGAGCAATGGATCCTATGGCACTTAGGTCTACTGCATGTGATAGACATGCCCCAGATTTGGGTGAATCGAGGATTATTGACAACTTTGTGTGAGCGGTGGCACTCAGAGACATTGTCTTTCCACCTACCGACTGGAGAGGCCACGGTTACCTTAGAGGATGTCTACAGGATCCTCAGACTTCCTATTAGAGGCACACGAGTGATGTATGATACCTAGAGGGGTGTAGCCAAGATGTGTAGATACTACCCACATGCTGACATTAGGCAGTTAGGGTTTGACGATTATGAGATTAGGTGGTGTGTGTTGGCACAGAGGCATAGGCAGCTAGACTGTCTATTGTGTACATTGATAGGTGGCATAGTACTTCCTAACCGCCAAGGTCATGGTTTTCTCATGGGGTGGGGGGAGATGCTAGTAGGCATGCTAGAGCATCGAGTGGTGTATGCTTGGGGTTCATGTGTGTTCAGGATGTTATATTTTCATTTGCATGATATTGCCTAGCGAGAGGCACAACCCATGAGTTGTGGTACCACGCTCCTAATGGTATGGGCGTGGGAACACATTGCGATCTTTTGGCCACCTGTGACAGTTGATGTACCACATGGAGCTCCTTATGCCTTCCGTTATGTGGGGGCGAACACTCAGCACCACATAGGAGATACGAGTTACTTCAGACATGCCATAGACACTATGGAGTAGTTTACATGGAGACCATACTTGGGATGTGCCGAGTGGTCAGATGAGGATGAGCATTTGCCATTTTGTTGACAAACATAGTTCTTAGTTGGGTGGATAGTGTCACATGTCCACATTATAGAGCATCAGTTGCTAGATCATTTCCTGTGGCAGTTTGGAGAGGTGCAGGATGTGCCCAGAGGACAGGCATAGTTTGCAAGATCCTCGCGAGAGGTCCCGCTATGGGGTCCAGAGATTCCAGTGGCCACAACAGAGGCAAACATTGCTGCACTACATGCACTTCTATGGGGATGGAGGGATGGTCCAACAGACCCATGGACGGCAGAGGAGTATGATCAGTGGTGGGCAGTACACAGACCGATTCCACTGACGGATCTAGAGTAGCCAGTGCCGATAGAGCGGCGAGGGACAGGTCCACGAGGCAAGTGTGGTAGAGGTAGAGGTCAGGGAGGCAGAGGAGGTCGTGGTGATGGAGGAGATGATGGCCGAGGTGGACAACATGGAGGCAGGAGAGGGAGACATGGTCGGAGGGGACGAGGGCCACCATTATCACTGATTTGTGAGGAGGGATGAGGAGAGGAGGATGTGGCCATGCCAGATATTGGGAGAGGAGGGGAGGAGGTGGATACTATGATAGGTAGAGAGGAGGTGCAACCTACAGAGGTGGCTATTCTAGACATCCCAGTAGAGGAGGAGATAGGTACCAAGGAGGTAGGCAGAGAGGAGGCAGAGATTGATGCCTTGGGTTTGTTGGGTGCCTACCAAGAGGATGATGAGGGAGATGATGATCACGAGAGAGAGATTTAGGATCAGATCCTAGAGGAGTTAGATGAGGAGGATGGGAGAGTGAGGGATAGACAGGATGAGACAGGGGCAGTGGATCTAGACACAGATACATTGCGTGCGTAGGTTGCATCCTTGGAGGAGCAGATGAGAGTTCTGATGTTCGAGAGGGATGCATATCGGATGGAGAGGGATATAGTGGTGATAGATAGAGATCAAGCTATAGCTCGACGACAGGAGATAGAGCAGAGATTCTTAGAGCTGAAAGCCTTATGTACTGGGCCATTAGATGCCTTTGCTAGAGAGCTAGTCAAAGCTAGGGAGAGAGAGAGATGTTATCGGGATCTATATGAGGTAGAGGTTTTGCCAGAGAGACGGGCTCCTAGTTTCGTAGAGGCACACAGTAGTAGGTCCTAGACTAGGACCCACAGTAGGACAATTAGCACAAAGGGGGTGGAGTAGCCACACAAAGCAGGTCCGTATGATAGACCTCCCTCAGCTCATAGGTCATCGGGTTCCCATCATCATTCCTCCACACACTATAGGCATGATAGCAGTGGTAGTTCAGGATAGGGATACTTCTTGAGATGCATCGAGACATTGTATTATGATCTTATAGCTTGCAGGCTTCCATGTATTATTGATACATTATGACATTGTGATGTGACACAGTTGAGCAATATATATATATATATATGATTTTGGCGGTGATTCTCATGGTATGCATTTCTATGTATTGATTATGCAGTCTTTATTTATACATGTGATGTTTATATGATATGCCTATGTGATGGATGAGTATATGTATTTTATGATGTTTATGCAGCTAATGAGATAATGTTGATTCTATGTGATGCATGTAATTTATAAATTATGAGATGCAATATGATGTTATATGTATAATTCTGGCTACATGTGATGCTATACAAATGTAATGTGATGCATGTATTTACAGTTGCTTTGTGCATGGAATGCTTATGATATGTATTATTTGATGATGAATGTCCATTATGTCATGATTTCCTAAATATGATAAATGCCTAGATGTATGCATTTTTCTAACATGTACGTTGATGTAGGATGATGTATAATGTTTTGTCTCATAGGACTCTGTCATAATGCAAGAAAGAAGAACTGTTAGTGCAGAAAGAAAGATCGAGAAAGAACAAAAGACATGAGATAGATGTTAGTATTAGAAATCTTTGATATTTCACTGTATCACAAAAGGTATTGCACTTTATCATCATTGGGTGGGACTAATACAAATGGAGAAAAACACCATGATATGACATAAATCAAAGTGTGCAAGGTCATCCACTTGCCAATAACAGATAGTTGTAGACAAGGATTTTCATTAACTCATACTAAGGGCACAATTTGCCCCAGTCTTTTTGTCAGGACAAACCACAAACAACAAACAAAGTAAAAGATGGGTCATGAGACGTTATTACTCCTCTAAATCCTTCATGGGACATCCTTGAGGAAACTAGTAACATGACTCAAAATCAAACTTAAAAGATAGTCGACAGACAACAGTCAAAGAAAATAGAATTCTGGTACATTGTTGCTTCTCTAAATCCTTCATGGGACATCCTTGAGAAAGCTAGTAACCTAATTCCCATCATAAAGTCAACTGAAAAGATAAGATAAATAAGTCAAAAAGTCAAAAAGCCAGTAAAATATTTGCCAAAACTTGATTTGTTTGTTTGATTTGTTTTGATTGATAACATGATTGATTGACAGAGCCTGATTTCAGGAGATACACATACCGGATAAGACTGTGAGTCTGGTTTTGATGTTATGACTATCTGTATAAGGCATGACAAAGCCTAGTTTCAGAAAGACATATATCGTATAAGACGTTGAGTTAGATACCATTGATGTGATAACCAGTAAAATATTTGCGAAAACTTGATTTGTTTGTTTGATTTGTTTTGATTGATAACAAGATTGATTGACATAGCCTGATTTTAGGAGATACACATATCGGATAAGACTGTGAGTTTGGTTTCGATGTTATGACTATCTGTATAAGGCATGACAAAGCCTGGTTTCAGAAAGACATATATCATATAAGATGTTGAGTCAGATACCGTTGATGTGATAACCTGTGTAAGGCTATGTTTGATTTTTTGACAATGTCGATTATGCAGGAAAGACTCATCCTATATAAGACATAGACTATTTTGCTGATATCAATATTCAGGAAGAACTCATCCTGAACAAGATGACAATTGCTGTCGCATTTGAGACCATTGATGTGATGATGATTCTGTTTCAATTGAGGACAGCACACAATGACTTGACTACTGGCAGACATTTGTTGATGACCTATTTTGATTGTTTTGTTATGGACCTCATAGTCGACATGTTTGATTATGGATCATGAATTTATTAAACGGACTGACCTAATGCCTCGGGGGACAAAAGATGGCCTTGCCTACGTCCAGTCGCAGAGGCAACATAGTTTGACAAATGACAAAGACTAACAAGTGCGACTGACTTTGACTCTATTTTTGGATTTTTGAAATGTTTTGATTTTTTTGTCTTTTTGAAGTTTTCTGATGTTTTTGTGTTTTCTCAGGACATTTTGCGATGTTTGTGGATTTCCATGGTTTTACATCTTCAACAGAGCCAATGTAAGAACCAATATGACACATGTCAAGTGTTTGCCCCCAGTCGAGTATAAGACTGATTGATTATGAAAAAGGTAAAATGAGGGATATGAAATGCACTCGATGTCAATCATTCCAAGTTATGGGAAAGACTACCACTTATTAAATGGTATATACAAGCGATGGATATGAAAGATAAGGGATATGTCAGGGATAGGTAGTATGTACAGGGATAAGGGATATGTACTTATGTACATGGATGATGGTATATACAAGCGATGGAGGCCATGGAAAGATAAGGGATATGTCAGGGATAGGTAGTATGTACAGGGATAAGGGATATGTACAGGGGAGTGGACTATGTACAGGGCCATGGACTATATACAATGATAAGGACTAGATTATAATAATAGTAGACAAAGGAGCAGAGTTAACTACACATGGCGCCTATTTGCCAGGTTTTCACCATGGTACCTATCCAAAGCGCCACCTAAGTGGTTTTCACTATTGGATGAAATATTTTTCTTTACTATTTTCTAGATTATCTATTTTTTTTTTGGTGTCACCAAGACGCTTGTTTGCCAGGTTTTCACCTTGATAACGATTTTTTTGTGATTTTATGATTTATTTGTATTTTTGCTAATTATGACAAAGGCTCCCAGAAGCTATGCATAGAACTTCTTTAGATGTAGACTATTGATTGGTGAGGACAATGGTTCCCCTTTCGGAGTAGAGAGTTGGTACGCTCCTGATCCAAAAGCTTCCGTAACAACATAAAGTCCTAACCAATTTGGTTCAAACTTTCCTGGTTTTTCTATTTCTGCTTGATTCTTTGGGTTCTCCATTAAAACTAGGTCACCAATGTCAAAGTTTCTATTCAATACCTTCTTGTTATAGCTACGACGAAGGCGATTCTGATATGCTTGAAGATGGTCTAGTGCCTTCTGTCTTCGCTCATCCAGGAATTCTAGCTCATGGAGTCTCGATACTCGGTACTCTTCATCATCAATGTGGCCTTTTAGGGATACCCTTAGGGAAGGAATCTCAACCTCAATAGGCAGAATAGCTTCAGAACCAAATACAAGTGAATATGGAGTAGCACCAGTGGGAGTACGGATACTTGTGCGATAAGCGCATAAGGCAGGGTTAAGCTATAAATGCCAGTCACGACCAGCATCATTGACATTCTTCTTAAGGATTCTAATGATGGTCTTGTTAGATGCCTTTTCTTGGCCATTACCTTGTGGGTAGTATGGAGTGGGAAAGTGATGTTGGATATGAAATTCATCACATAGGTGGTGACTTCTTGGTTCTTAAATGGGCAGCCATTATCAGTGATTATGGATCGAGGGACACCATACCGATAGATGATATAGTTTAGGATAAACTTAGAAATCTGTGTGCCGGTAATTTATGTCATAGGAATGGCTTCAATCCACTTCGTAAAATACTCAGTGGCAGTGATAATGAATTTGTGTCCATTAGATGATGTGGTGTGGATCTTACCTATGAGGTCAAGTCCCCATTGGGCAAAGGGCCATGGTGACGTTATAGGACGGATCTCCTGTGCTGGCGCATGTATCAAGTCTCCATGAACTTGGCATTGGTGGCATTTCGTTACAAAGACATATGAGTCTTTTTTCATAGTAGGCCAGTAATAACCCAGTCTCATAATCTTTTTGGTTAAGGTAGGACCACTAGAATGGGAACCACATATACCCTCATGCACCCCACGCAAGGTTGCTTGTGCTTCAGTAGAATCAAGACATCTCAGTAGGGTATTATCTAAGGCATGTCTATATAGGGTGTCTTTGACGATGGTGTATTTGGCTGACTTGCGGAGGAATGTCCTACGTTGGTTATTTGGTAGGCCATTGGGTATGACGTCGGCATGAAGGTAATCATAGATTCCTTTGTACCATGGGGAATCAGGACCAACAATGTCACACACCATTTCAGAATTTGGGATATCGTAGGCTGGGACCAAAAGTTGTTCCACCAAGAACTCAAACTTAGGCATGTTGTTAGGAATGTCAAGAAGTGATGCAATTGTAGCCATAGCGTCTGCTTCCCTATTTAAAACATGAGGTATTTGATGAAATTCGACTTTGTCAAAGTACTCTTTAAAGCTATCAGCCATGCGCTTGTATGGAGCAAGCTTCTCGTCCTTAGTCTCATAATCATCATTTACCTGTCTGATTACTAGTTGAGAATCCCCATATACTTGTAAAATCTTAATTTTCCACTTAACTGCCATACATAACCTTGTCACTAGAGCTTCATAATCTGCCATGTTGTTAGTGCATGGAAATGCAATCCTGAATGACTTAGGGATGGAATCACCCTGTGGTGTGATAAACAATATACCAGCCCCTGAACCATGATTTTTATGTGAGCTATCAAAGTATAGTTTCCATGTTATGTTTGTGTCAATTGTGAATATGAACTCATCAGGAAAGTTTGCAACTAATGGGTGATCTGCCTATATGGGTGCATCAGCTAACTGATCAACAATGACCTATCCTTTAATAGCCTTTCTTAATACATACTGGATATCATACTCACTAAGTATCATAACCCATTTGGCCAGTCGTCCTGTTAATGATGCCTTGCTGAGGAGATATTTTAGAGGGTCTATTTTAGCAACCAACATTGTTTGATGGTTTAGCATATAGTGCCTCAATTTTTGAGTAGAAAATACTACTACAAGACATGCACGTTCAATGGAACTATAGTTGAGCTCATAACCTACCAAAGTCTGACTGATATAATAGATTTCCCTTTCATGACCTTCATCATCATTCTCTGTTAGCAATGCTCCAAGTGATGAATGGGTTGCTGTAATATAAAGAATCAATGGTCTTCCTTCAACAGGTGGCATTAAGATAGGTGGTGTGAGTAAATATTCTTTAATCAGTTGAAAATCCTCTCCACACCTAGCTGTCTATGAGAAGGGTACTCCTTTCTTAAGTCGATGTTGAAAAGGATGTGTCTTATCCACTAACTGCACTATAAATCTTCTGATAGATTGCAACCTTCCCTGTAATGTCCTTAGTTGACTAAGATTAGTGGGTGGAGGCATGTCCATGATTGCTTTTACCTTAGCCAGATCCACTTCAATGCCTCATCTAGAAATGATATAACCTAACAACTTTCCCGACTTGACTCCAAACACACATTTCTTTGGATTGAGTCTCACTTTATACTTCTCCAGCCTCTGAAAGATCTTGTCTAAAACCTGTAAGTGTTCTACCCTTGTCTTGGATTTTAAATAAGGTCATCGACATAATCCTCCATAAGAGTGTGTACTAGATCATGAAAGATAGTAGTCATGGCCCGTTGATAGGTTGCTCTAGCATTCTTGAGTCCGAAGGGCATAACATTCCAGCAATACGTTCCACAAGGACAAGTGAAAGCCGTCTTAGGTTGGTCTTCAGTTGCAATTCTGATCTTGTTATATCCTGAAAATCCATCCATAAGGGACAACATCTCATATCCTGCTGTCATGTCAACTATCATGTCTATGTTAGGCAAAGGAAAGTCATCCTTAGGACAAGCTTTGTTGATATCTCTAAAATCAGTGTAGATGTGGATGCCCCCAGTTGGTTTAGTGACTGGTACAAGATTGGAAATCCAATCTGCATAGTCAATAGATTTGATGAAACCAACATCTAAGAGTTTCTTGAGTTCTGCCTTGACTAACAAAGCAATCTGTGGCTGCATTTTTCTCAATTTTTGTTTCATTGGTTTGGCGCCTAGTTGTAAGGGAAAATGATGCAGAACAAGTTCAGGATCCAACCCCGGCATGTCGGCATATGACCAAGAAAAAATTATCTGTCTTTGTGCAAAGAAGTTATGGAACTCTGATTGTTCTTCTGTTGTCAATGACGCTGCAAAATAAACCAGTCGAGGATTCTCTTTGGTACCTATGTTGACTTCTACTGATTCTTCAACGAGCATGGGTGAATTTTCCTGTGCAATGGGGAGAATGTTTAAACCTCCATCCTTAGGTGACTCAGAGGGGTTTTCACCTTCAGATGCGTCCTTTTTTTTTAATTTTCCATTGTCTAAAGGTGTCTTTCAGTTTTCACCTAGAGACTCATCCTTTTTATCTTGTTTATTCTTTTTCTCATTTTTGCAACTAGAGGGTTGAACAGATTCCCCAAAATATGCTTTGTTGTCCAAGTCAATAGTAAAACTAGCTTTATGATCACCGTTTGGTATTCCTTCTCATTATCCCAGGAACTCAACAATTGCTTCATCGTTCTCAAAAATGTCTAAGATGGGTGTGTCTTGTTGATCCCAATCAATGAGTTGGGGATAGACTAAGGGCATGTCATCGTCAGAGTTATCAAAGTTTAATGGGGTCAAGGTAAAGATTGAATTATTCATGTGGTTGCAAAAGTCTTGTACCAGGTCCTTTTTACTCTTAGGTTTGGGTCTAGGTGGATTGATAGGTGGGCCTAATGCCAAGGTTTGACTATCTGAAACAGGTGGCTCAGGGTGCGATGAGATAGGATCAAGTGATTCCCAATAGTAGTGTTTAAACCACTCGTCCTTTGTCATTTTCTTTGGTGGACAGGAATTTAAGGGATTTGGTGAGGAACTTAGCATCAAGTCAAGTTCTCTAAATAACTTGTCAAGGTCCATGGAAGAAGTAGAGGATAGGGAATCCCACTCATAATCGTTAGAGTCAGGGGAGTCACAATGATATTGGTCCACTAGTTCGTGAGATGTCTTAATATCTTCTGAAGCACTTACTTCCTCAAGTAAGGGTAATGGGGTACTAGGAACACTAATCTGAATCGGTTGAAACCCTAGCCCTACTCCTTTTGGCCACTGAGAAACAAGTATTGGTTTAATCCTCCCATCTTGGTTTAAGCCTAAACCACTCTGTCCATCATATCCTTTGCTTTGCATGATTTTGAAACCCTTTCCATAAAGATTTGTAGGAATATGAGCAAGTAAGAGGGGTTCCTCATCATCTTCCCTATACAGCCAGGAAGTGACATCTTCTGTATCTACGGCCTCTTTGCTTAATTCACCCCATTTAGTAAAAGTTGTTGTGGGAGGAATGTGTATAGTGACCATAGATTGTCTCCTATCTGATGTAGGTAAACCGTATGACTTAGGAGGAATCAAATGGCTAACACAATAAGAAGTTTTCATGTAATACTCTCCACAACCCTTGTCTTGGATCTCAACCGTAGGAATAGTAGGAATTGAGGGTGAAATAGATGTTTGAGTGAGTGTGGTTGGATCAACATAGGAGGATGAATTGGATGATGAGGCCTCTTTGTTTACTGGAACTTGGCATTGGGGGATCTCCTTTAGATTGGTGCAATACTAGAAAGGATCCAGATCACCATCTATAGTTATTTCTGTGCCATTGTAAGGGAATTTAAGACACAGATGATACGTGGAAGGGACTGCCTTCAGGGCATGAATCCATGGTCTACCTAGCAGAAGGTTATAAGGGAGGGTGAGATCCAAGACCTGGAACTTTGTCTCCATTATTGCAGGACCAATTCTGATAGGAAGTGTTACCACCCCCTTTGATTTTCGTTCCTCATCATCATAAGCTTTTATGACAATACTTTTGGTCGTTTCTACGCATGCTTCTGAAATACCTAAAGCCTTATTTAGTTTTAAAGTGCATAGATTTAACCCTGCTCCTCCATCTACCAAAACGTGTCTAACTTTGGTGTCATCAACAAGGACTTCTAGATGTAAAGGGTCATTGTGGTTCATCGTTTCAGTGGCATAGTCTTGTTCAAAAAATGTGGCATGGTGATTATTAGTCAAGTAGCCCACCATTTCTTGGAAATGATTGACATCAAGATCATTAGGGACGGTGGTGTTCTGTAAAGCCTTATCGAGGATAGATTGATGCTCAGGGGAAATACGCAACAATTCCAAGATTAAGATTTGGGCTGGGGTCTTCCCCAACTGGTCAAGAAGGTTATATTGTAACTTGGAAGATTGGGGTGTTTGCTGCGATGGAGGGCCTTGGATAGTGAACTTAGTACGAGGAGTATTGACCACACACTCAGGATTTGTATTGATATTCTCATCGGCAGCGCGAAGGCAGTGAATGATTTTTCCACTATTATAATCATGCTTGACACTAGCATAGTTGGCTGACATATTGGTCTTAGTACTTGATCTGGGGACAGTTCCTTTCCCATGATCATGTAGTGGGTCAGAAAATACTTGATGATCAGTGTTTGATGACTTCTGTTTTTGTCCACTAACTTCAATAATTCTCCTTTCGACAAGATTCTGTATGATATTCTTTAGTTGTCAACAATTTTGTAGGTTATGTCCCTTAGTTCTATGATAATCACAAAAGGCATTGTCATCCCACCAAGCTGGTTTAAATTGTCCTGGATCGTATTGTCTTGGTTCCTGCAGCTGTATAAGATTATGTTGTAACAGTTGTTTGAACACTGACTCAATGGGTTCCCCTAAGGGAGTGAACTCACATTTTTGAAATATTCTTTGTTGTGGACGTTGAGTATTTTGGACCATGTTAGGAGGTTGATTGACAACATTAAGCGTGTTGGAAAAAGTATGAAGTCCTTGTAATGTGAGGAGGGGTCCTGCTTGTAGTGTTTTAGCATCAACCACCCCATCATTGGTGGCATTTTTGTTGCTAGACCAAAATTTGTTTCTGTTAGTAGGGGTGTTTTGTATGATCGGGTTTCTATTGGATGTTGATGTCTTGAGTTCACCCTTTTCGATGAGATCCTTCTCTATTATAACCCCTTTTTCCACTAGTTTCAAAAAAGATGTACAACAATGTACCCTTAAGTTACTCCTGAGTTTTGCATGAAGGTTTTCTTGAAAAATTGTAACTTTTTATTTTTTGGGTATCTCGACAGGACACCTACTAGCTATAGTTCTCCACCTCTGGAAGAAAGAAATGAATGTTTCCCCTTCGTCTTGCATTGTGTGACACAAGGTTGCTATATTTATCTCATGGTCTATGTTGAAGGAGAATTGCTCCACAAATTTCTCAACCAGTTCACCCCAAGATCTAATGCCAGAATCTAGACCTGAAAACCATTCTAGTGCAATTCCTACAAGACTTCTTGGAAATAGCCTCATAAGATACGTGGGGTCATAAGTGACATCTATGCATATGGTAGAAAATTCCCTTATATGTTCTATTGGATTTCGTTTGTCATTGTACTTAGGGAGATTTGGTATGACATATCTGTGAGGGAAAGGGGTCATGTACAATGATCTATCGAAGGGGAATGGGCATATGTCCTTTGTTGAAAATGATTTCTTAGTTGACACCGACATGTTATCCATTTGCATTTGTAATGCATGCATTTGTGTTTGTAAGACGTCAACTTGGGTCAAAGATGTGCTAGGGGGATTATGCAGATTCGTGTATGTGTTCTGAAATCCAAAGTATCGTGATGGGTTTCGATTGAACATTGGCATCTGAGGTGGATTTGGATTCAAAATGTTGGTAAATGTGTTCTGGTCTGGAATCTGCATAAATTGGTGTTGACCTAGGATCTGTGTAAAAGGATTCTGAGTACCACTTTGGGAAAAGGGGTTCTAATTGGGAATCTGTGTAAATGATTGGTGTCTTGGAATCTGTGCAAATGGATCATGACCACTGATATGAGAGAATGGATTCTAATTCAGAATCTGTGTGAATGGATTCTGAGTACCAGTTTGGGAGAATAGATTCTGACTTCAAATATGCGTGAATGGATTCTGATTTCCATATTGGAAGGAGGGAATGCCTCTTGTTTGTGTAATCCGTGGTATAGTACTAGTGACTGGAGCACTAGGTATGGTAGTTGACTATGGTATAGTACTCATGATACTAGCATGAGGTATGGTCATTGACTATGAACTTGTGACACTAACATAAGGTGTAGAGGCTGATGTTTTAGGCCTTTTACTCCCAACAAGAGGACCGAAGGGAGTGGATGATGAAGCCCCTATAGTGAAATTAAATCCCGATGGCATGCTAGATGTACTAAATGGGGATGTATGGACTGTCGCACTCTGTGTAGGTGTGCTAGATGGCATAGTTGTGATGACCTGAGGTATAGTAGTACTAGTAGTCGTGGTATTTGTCCCTTGTGTAGGTTGAGTTTGTAAGGTGCTGATATCAAATCCTGCAGGTAAGGTAGCGCCTTCAGCTAGCAATTTGGCTAAGTATCATTGTCGATCATTTGCTAGGTACTCATCTACGAAAGAGGCAAACTCAGGGTCTTGTGCGGCAACCTCTATGTCCTCTACTGCAATATGTCCTTGAGTGTTTCTAGTGGTGAATTTGTCTAATAGAGTCTTATGAGGTCTTGAAGAAAATGGATTGATGAATTCATTTGGGTTTGACATGTTTTCTCTCTCTCTTCTCTTAGACCTAGTTTCAACCATGTAAGATAAGCTCAATATGTGGGAAATGCAAAACTATATCTATGAACAGTATGACCCTAGTCTATGTTTTTGGGATTTTCGTATGCAAAATAAGGAATGTTCTAGGATGACACTAGCCTAAAATCTAAAGATGCAAGGCCTAAGCAAGGTTCTAAAATAATAAATTCTATAAACCTTAAGACGAGGGGACCAACTACCTAAAGTCTAACCAAGGCATCAATTTAATTTAAGTTAAGGAACCAATGTAGGATGAGGATCAAAGACAAGTTGAGTTTCCTAACTAGACTGATGAGCTAGGAGGACTCTTTGTAGGACAAAGGATAAAATGATAAAACTAGGTTCAATGACAGATTTCATTGACACTATGACTTTTCTAGAGTGTAGATGGTAGACTAATCCTAAAGTTTGTAAAAGTGACCTTTTCTAGAAGTTTAATGCAAGGTAATATGTAATCTAAGATGAAACTAAACTCTGAATTAAGACAACTATGGTAATGACCAAATGAACCTAAAGGATGCAAAATTGAGCAAATCATTTCAGGTTTCTGTTCAAGGATTGTTTGTGTAAAGACAATTGAAACTAGTATAATCATGTTGACCGGATAGTGACTGTGAATTTTGGTTTTCTGATAATCAGACAGATGCATCTCAGGATTTCACAGATGCAGTTCAAGTTAACAGTTGCGGTTTTCCAGTGATCAATTGCGTTTCTCTAGTAAAATTCAATGTGTGACTCTGATAGATGTGGTTAACCTTTTAACAGATGTGACTCATAATGACAGATGTGACTCAGAATATAACACATGTGGTTTTTGTAAAGCAATTGCAAGCTAAACTAGCAGATGGGACTCTACTTTAGACAGATGTGACTAATATTGACAGATGTGACTCAAAACTAAATAGATGTGACTCGTGATAATAGATGTGACTCTAAAATTCAATTGCGACCTTCTGGTCAGCAGTTGCGACTCTTTGTGTATTTTTAGTGATGAGATTTAAACTGACTCCATTTTTCGTGATCAAATTCTGGCAATCAAAGACAATCATAAGACAAAGTGTTTTCAGTTTTGATTTTGGACTCAAAGAACATTTAAGTTGATAATAGACAAACACATCCTAATAGGCCAAAGGCCTAGGGTTTGTATACTTGGTATAGCCCACCGAAAATACCCCGGATTGGTGATAAACACCTTTCCTTCTCGAGAGTGGATAGCTTAGAAATTTGGTGGCATTGGCTCCCCTCCACAGCTCATTAACGTCTTTTGAGCACACCAATTTTGAATTCTTTGGGTAATGACCTCCCAAGAATTGCTATCTCTACTCAAGGGGATTAGTAGTGAGTCTCTTCGGGCATGATACTGTACCCTGCACTATACCAAGCAATGACCACAAATAGGTTGGTCTCTAAAACAAAAGGTATTTAGTACAGGCATTCCATTCGTGGGGCATGATCCATACGGTGAGAGTCCCCTTTCGAATCCATCTCGTCAGAACCATACTCGTGATTCTTGGGTTTTCCCCAAGAACCCACTTTTATATACCAGTTGGAAGTCCCTCAGGTTCAGGGTGCTACCGGTCTGAGTCATCTTGGGGTGAGTACTTTTTCCCACCAAAATAGGCCCATGTTCTAGAGTTGGTAACCGTTTCTCTTACACCCAGGATCACATGGATGCGCAAGGGGAGAGGATACTTCGATGTACCAAGTTGTGAGGGTAACCAAACTTGTGCTTTCGCACCAAACACAATAGACACTTGTTAATTTTAAATCAAACGAAAGATTTGCTATGCTACCAAACAATCTGTTTCAAAAATTAACTAGGGTCTTCGACAAGCATCCTACAGAAAAACTCGTTAGTAGTTTTCAATATCGTCTTCGTCAATCGTCCTGCAAAAACTTGTTAACTCCAAAAGGCCACAGGTTGAAAATCAGATATTAGTAACATACAATTTAATTGAAAATTTTAGATTTCTGAAAATAGAAATAAAGGTTACCAGTCAATTGCATCACTGTGTTACCAGTCAGATGCGTCGATATTTTCTTCAATTGCATCTTAGTATTCACCAGTCAATTGCGGTTCAGGAATTTTTAGATGCTTTGTAGTTTGTCAGATGTGTCGCTTCTAGTGTCAGATGCGGTTCAGGAAGTCAATTGTGTCGCTTTGTCAAAATGATGCGTTGTTCTGTACGAAAAACCTACAAAAATGAAAATAAAAGTCTACGGATACGCAAAGATGGTGTCTTCACATCAAGTTCACCAAATGTAATGCCAAGAAAGTGCACAAGACAAAGATTAAGAGCAAACATGCAATACTAAATCTAAATGCAAATCTAATGTTAAGCAAAAAAGAACAAAGGAAAGTAAAACGTAAACAAACTGAAATAATCTCACCAATTTCAAACGTATTTCCATGATTCATCTCGATTTCCCTTCTCCATTTTGCTTGTGTAGTATAATTGCCTTCAGATTTCTCGTAAGTTCATGCAAGTATAGCCTAAGATAATGATTAGCAAAATATCAAAGATTCAAGATTAAGTGCTCGCAAGATTCAAAAAGAGATTTCAATTTCGAGAGAGATTGGAATGAAGAATGACAAATCAATTTATAGAAAATTGATTATTCGAATGACAGGCCATGATTGAAAGATCAACGGATGGTTGAGATTGACTGATGAGACATGCATTTTGATAACTATCAGTAGTGACATGAGTGATACAAATTAGAAATAGAATTAAAGATTAAATAAATAATTTAATCTTCAGTTTGGTATTCGAAAACAAAAGAAATATCTTTGCATGACAAATATAAAGATTGATTAAAGCAACTCTTGTTCGAATGCACACACAAGATTTAATTAATTAAATAGGAATATTTAATTAATCTGCATGTACAGGCAAATGAGTTAGAACTAGATGACTGAATGATATGACGAAGAGATTACTCGAGAATGCCACTCAGACATTAAATCAAGAGTTAACTGAGCGATTTGAAATAGATCTTTGAGTCGAGTAAAAGTGAATACTTAGATAACTCACACAATTATCTAATTATAGAGGAATGCATTAAAATAGAATTCATGAATTAAATAATTCATTTAATTCAAGATTTGATATTTGAAGAATAATTAAATAAATAAGATTTATTTAATTAAATGATGAAGGGATTTAAATGAATAATTAATTAAATAAAGAATTTATTTAATTATAGGTGAAGTATGATAAAGAGTAAATTAAATAATGATTTATTTAATTTGACAAGAAAGATAAGGTTAATTAGTAACATAATTAAATAAAAAGCGTTTATTTAATTAATCAGATAGAATAAAGAAAATGTGAATTAATTAACTAATTAAGATTATTTAATTAATAGAAGAATTAAAGTTAAAGTGAATAATTAAATAATTGACATTATTTAATCATGACCATAAAGAATACGAATTATGAAGAATATTGAAGTCGCAGGCTTAGACCAAATTTTGGTGTCTACACTTATTGCATCTAAAACATTGACCAGGAAATGATGGACTGCTTGAATTTATTTTACTTCTACACTGAGAAGCCATATGACCAAATTTATTGCAAGAAAAGCAGTAACCATTAAACTTCTGAGCACTGGGTTGTCTTACCAGATATCTTCTGCCTTTGTTCATATGATTTCTTTGTCTAGAATCCTTGTGTTCAAATCCAAAGATTTTAATTTTCTCATAGCCAAAATCTTGCTTGTCATTTGCATCCTTCTATCCTTTAGTTAGCTCATCAAACTTAGCAGAACTTATCCTCAAATTTTCCTCGTACTCATTTGCAATAGTGAGTTCATCTCTTAGAATAACTATCTATCTTTCAAGCTCTTGTTCATTATTTTTGGATTGTTGTAGTTCAATCTCTAGCTGAATGAATCCACTATTAACTCTACAACATTCTTTATATTTTTCTTTTAAAGGCTGGGCCATATTTTCCTCATTCTTCTTTCTTTCTTCAATCTCCTTAGTTAGCTTCATTGCCACAAATTCCATCTCAAGTTTTCGAGTGGCATTATTCCTAGCAAGTTTTTCACATTCTTCTATTATCTCTTTTAGGGTCTGATTCAGGTGAACATCTTCCAAGATTTTATTCTCTTTCTACTTCAGCTGATCACAAAGTTCCTTCCTCTTTTCTCTTGACTCATTGATTTTATCCTTCAATGATTGAAAGCATCCACAATATTTTCTTTTAATTCCATGACTTCTACTTTAGACTGATCAAGATCATCAAGTGCCACCATAAGCTGCTGTTGAAGACCACCAAAGCCCACTACAATCCAAGATCCACCTCAAGCTATTAAAATTTTGTAGAGGAACCTTGCTCTGATACCAATTGTTGGACTCAAGGAACACTAAGAGGGGGGTGAATCCGTGTTCAACAAATTTAAACTTTAAATCCCGATCTTGAACCATTTACAACACATAAACAAAAATAAAGATGCAAGCACATGAAAAAGATAATCAAAGCACCATAACACCAATATTTTTACGTGGAAACCTGTTAGGGGAAAAACCCTGGTGGAGATTAATTCACAATTATACTCTGTTAAAAGTATGAATAAAAGGGAATGCACATGCATTCAGGCACATTTCCTAGAGCTCATTGCTCAAAATAAGGAAGGCTCACTGCCTTACAAAATGTTTGAATTTACAATAAAAGGTTGAAATGAGAGGATAACATCTCCAAATGCTTGGATTCAGTTCCAGTTTAGCACATTAACCATATTTTGGACCTTCTATCCAATTCTGCATTGCAGCTCTGCTCTACTCTGCTTCACTTCACAAAAACTCTTTTTCTGTACAAACAAACTTCACTTAACAGATCTTCTAATATTCACTCTCATACATCTGCTCTTCTCTTCACACACATTCACACACTTTCACACACCTTCTCCTTCTCTCAAAATGAATTACTGATCTCATATATATATCTGCTAACAAATATTTAATCGCTTGAAGTTGGCTTTAACAAAACATAAAATATTCTTTAACAGTCGGCTCAAATCACAAATTACATTTAATGCACACCAACCAAAGTTGGCTAAGACATAGCTAGGAACCAAAAAAAAAAAACCAACACAAGAAATAATTAATAAATTACTCCTTATACATCTTCGACATGCGATATTCACTAGGTTGGCCATAATGAGCAAATAAATAGAAAAACATCTTGCCAAAGCATCAACCCGATCTCCTAACTCATACACTGATCAATGCAACATCATAAAACTTAACAAGAAGATAGTATAGATGCTTAAAAACCTCTCTTGGAGATCCACAACTCAAAATGACGATCCGGTGAGGCTTACAGATCGATATGCTAACTGGATACCCTATTCTTCATACTTTTTGCTGGTAAAACTTTGATCTTTACTTATTTTGCCGATATGGATAAATCTTGATCTGCAGACTGGAAGGATGACTTAGGTTTCCATCAATGACAACACTAGAAGCCACATTCCATCAATTTCCCCAGGCCATATGTTTGATTTAAAATATTAAGAAACTAGCAGTTGTGTGTAGTGACATGCAATGATGATCAAATAGGCAGAGGGAAGGAAAAATGGCAGGAATGAAATCCGAGAGAGAGCAGAGGGTGCATGCATATCTACACGTAACAAATGACACTATATATTGTAAGTGTTAGTTGGAACATTTATTTTTTCTTGTTATATCTTATTACCCCTATGTGCAGATATGTATGTATGCTATAACACATTCAAACAAAATTGATACATACCAAGAGAGATAAAGTGACCACATTTAAGAATCCTTATGACATCATTAATAACCCTTTTATGATACCTTTACACTAAAATGATAGGGCACAGATAAAGGTACTAATACATGTAGGTTATGTCAAAAGCATAATAGAATTATCTGAAAGCTTATAATATTATTGATTTGCAATAGGACATACAATTTTCAAATAAGTATATTTGCATAAGTGATGGACAACCATAACAATAAAGAGATAATTGCATCCATAGGAATTTGTTGATGTTAATGGAAAATTAGATTGGTACAAAATTTTTTAACTACATTTATTCATTTTGTTTGGGAATCTGACTTTACATGCGATTATAATATATCTCAAAATATTACATGTAAAATTTTTGGGTGCAAGATTTAAAAATAGGGTTTTTTGTTTCAATGTAATCAATGCTCAAAAAAATCTTTAATATTGCACTTAATATACAACCTATGAAACATATGAATCTTGTCTAAATCTTATGTCATAAACATAGAGATCTACACATAGGAAATATAAAATGAAACACAACAAAATGAGGCCTGCTCTCCACCCTACCATATTGGGTCATGGAGCCTCATGGGCTCTCACCAAACCCCCGAGCAAGAACATACATCATCCACCACTTTGGTCAATGGTGAAATCAATGTTCCTTATTACACTTAATATAGAGTCTATGAGGATCTAATTGTTTGTTTGACCATTGTGACTGATTTTGCAGTCACTATGATTATTTTGAAAGGTTGTTTATAACACATTACTTCATCAAAGTCCCCATTATGACTATAGTATGCTTTGCAAGAATAACAACAGAATGTGAAGTTTAGTGCAGTGATCATCTATCATTGGTAGACAATATCTAAATCAGGAGATATAAAGAGTTATATAATTTATAATAGATAATATGCAATGCACCTATAATAGAAGGGATGAAAATATAGGCATACCTTGTGCACGTGGAAAAATGCAGTATAAAGACAAGAAAAGAAGGTCTGCTCTCCACCCTACCATATTGAGTCATGAAGTGTCATGTGCTCTCACCAAACCCCCAAGCAAAAAAATAAATTATCCACCACTTTGATCAATGGTGAAAGCAATGTTTTGTCCCCTGCTAACTTTATACAAGATCTAATGTCGTCAAAAAATCCATGAAGGAGGATTGTTTGGATTGAGTATGCTCTACAAACATGATAGGATAATGTGAAGTTTAGTGCAATAAACACATGCCATTGGTAGACAATAAATAAATAAGGAAATATAAAGACTTGTACAATTTATAACAAATAATATGCAATGCAACTATAATAGAACACAACAATTAAAGAAAATGTAGGCATACCTTGTGCACGCAATGGATTGCAGTATGAACACAAAAAAAGAAGGCCTGCTCTCCACCCTACCATATTGGCTCATGGAGCTTCATGGGCTCTCACCAAACCCCCGAGAAAAAAACATTAATTGTCCACCACTTTGATCAATGGTGAAAACAATGCTTTGACACTTGAGAAAATTGGTTGAGTTCAATTCAATGCTATACATTTTTAATAAATTGACATGTATTTGTGAAATAAGAGATGGAATAAAAGATATATAGCTTACGTTGTATACAAATAGAATGTAGGTGAAGGCCATACACCATGCAAACATGCGATCATAAAGTTATTTAGCATTTTGGAGATTTGTACACCTTGTATATAAATTGAATGTAGTTCCAATCTAAAATGGTTTGACTCAGATATAGGTACAACAAGGAAAATGTGAACTTTAGTGAGGTGAACATGTTTCATTGGTAACCAATATCTAAATTACGAAATTTAAACAGTTCTATAATTTATAAGGAAAAAATATGCAAAACCACAATTATGTCTCGCATATAAAAAATGATAAGGAAGCAAATTTAGAAATGGTGGAAATTCTATATGCATGGAAATGAAGAGGGAAAGAGAAGTAGTATAGTTACCATAAAGAATAGCAACATTTCATGATGATGGCAATGAACACAATTGTTGGAGATGATCCTCTTGTTTGATTCATAGTGCACTGTAATTGTTGGTATGTATCCTATAATATCTAGCAAAATAGAAAGGTAGATCTACACATAGCAAGAACATACATCATCCACCACTCTGATAAATGGTGAAATCAATGTTCCTTATTACACTTAATATACAGTCTATCATTCAAACAACTCCTTTTTGAGCCTGAAAGAACTAATAACAAAGATACATATCTGCACATATGGAGAATAAAATAAAATGAAATGCAAAAAAAGAAAGCCTGCTCTCCACCCTACCATATTGGGCCATGGACCATCATAGGCTATTACACACATATATCCATAAGTATTCTTCAAACATATGAATCTTGTCTACATCTAATGTTAGAAACACATAGATGTGCACATAGGAAATATAAAATCAAACACAACAAAATGATGCCTACTCTCGATCATACCTATATATCTATGCAGATTTTGTTTTCCAAGCAGGTATATAGGCATTGCATGCCTTGGATGCATTTGTAGGGATCTATTCCTAGGATATATATAGACATAAACAATGTGTGGAAATTTATGTATGTTGAATTACATATAAACAACAGGTAGACGATGGGCAATAGAAGGTTACGTGACAACTAAAAGGGATAATCACCATTACAATAAAAAAGGATGTGGGGACCGAATATTCAACTTGGACATTATTGACAGTGAGCAGACATAAATACAAATCACTTGTTTTTTTTTTTTTTTCATGGGGGGATGGTTGGTAAAGCAATAGAAAATTCTTCGTGATGAAACCATTGATCAGAGTGATGGATAATGGATTTCCCCTATGTACAGATATGTATGTGTGTCATCGTAGATGCAAAGAACATTAATACATACTGATCCCTATGTTTATTCTATTGGGACATTCTTGCAATGATAAGCTATATCTTAACTGTTATATGGAACATTGATGCAACCATTGACCATAGTGATGAACAATGCAATGTGCAGGTTTGGATGTATGCCATAGTAGATGCAAACAAGATTGATACATATTGACACATTTTTGGAATGATAAGCTATATTTTAAGTGTTATATGGAATATTGATGCCACCATTGTTCATAGTGGTGGAAAATGTATTTCCCCTATGTACAAATATGTATGTGTGTCATAGAAGATGCAAACACCATTGATACATACTGATCCCTATGTTTACTTTATGTGACATTCTTGAAATGATAAACTATATTTTTAAGTGTTATATACAAGATTCATGCCTGGAAGAAATGGGAAAAGAATTATCACAACCAAAATTTTTGTAGTGCTTTTGTAACCATTGCCCCATGCAAAGAACACAAAATAACATCCAACCACCTTCATATAAAATCCACAACGGCTAACCGCACTTGAACCTTAATAGAACCTTGCCCTTGTCATAGTCTAGCGCTATGTTTTTTGAGGTTTGAAATGACAGTTGTTACTTAGAAGTGGTTGGATGTTTTGGATGGGTAAAAGGTGGCGGTCAGGGAAAAGGTGGCGGGTGGTTTTTTTTTTTTAAATTAAAAGTGTTTGGTGCATTGATAGAGAGGGCCAACAAAATGACATCAACATTAATTTTTGCATGGTTTATGTGTAGTGGTGATGGTTGTAAGTAACAGGTCCACCTTTTAAAGCCTTAGAAAAAATAGCAAATGTCTGTGCACACCACAAATGAAATAAAACCGTAAAGGGTTTTTTTGATATGCACCTCTTCCTACTTGCTTCAAACACACCTCTTCCCACTAGATTTCCTGCAAAAAGTAGGAAAAAATTATCATAGGCGACACTTTTCTATTGCTTTTGCAACCATTGCCCCATGCAAAAAACATAAAATAACCTCCAACCACCTTCACAAAAGTTGGAAAATGTGTGATCAAACTTTCACCCTCACAAAAGCTTACCCTCCTCGCTCATGGATCTGATAGGAGGTATAGCAATAGAATGAGACCCAACAATGCCTTATTGAAAATTTCACAAACATTCACTATGTTTCTTGAGGTTTTAAACATGTGTGGGTACATGTAATTTGACACATGTTGTGGATTATGTTCCCCCCTTTTTTTTGCAAAAAGAACTTGAAAATCCTAAGCCTGAGATAATTACTTCACACAAGAACAGGTACCACATGTTTCAGTTGACAAAAGCAATTTCAATAAATGCACAATGCGGGTCTTGAACAACAAAACTACAACTATCAATTGAAACATATGTACTCATTCTTTTGTTAGATGTCACGAGAATTATCAATGAATAGAGACAAGGCTACGTGATGGCAAGTAGCAATTAATTTTTGTGGTGAAGTTTAAGTATAAACATACAAAAAAAAAGCAATTACCTTATGAAAAGAATAAACATAGGAAGGAGTATATATGAATTTTCTCTAGATCTGAGCTCACATATATACATATCTGCACATAGGGATGAATGTTGGCTGTGATGTGGAAAAGATGGGAAAAAAATTATCTTTGTGGGTTTTCCCATTTGGGTGACTGTTAGTGCCAATATTGTTTCATTTATGGCTTTTGTTTTGTGGTGATGGTTGCAATTCTCTAGATTAGGCTATATTGTATCATTTATGGCCACCACTTTGTGTGAATGGTCAGAAAATAGTTAATATCATGTGTTTTGTGTGGGTTTTTTCATCTAGGTTACTATTGAAACCAATATTGTTTCATTTATGGTTCACATTTTGTGGTGAAGGTTTTGAATCGGTTTGTTATTGTGAGCTAAAGTTTATAAGTAGACAACACACATACATAGCCGTACATAGACCTATCAATATAGAAATCATAATGGGAGAAAAGGAAATAAACATCACTTGGCACAGGTTAAGAGATTAACATCACTTGGTATAGGCTGGCATGGCAATATCAGTCATTTGCATCTGATTTCACATATCTACATAGCTGCACATAGGGATGAATGTTGTCCATGGCTAACTTCACAAATATACATATCTACACATAGGCAAAGTAAAATAGAAAAAAAAAAAGAAGGCCTGCTCTCCACCCTACCATATTGGGTCATGGAGCCTGATAGGCTCTCACCAAACCCCTGAGCAAGAACATAAAATACCCACCACTATGATGAATGGTGATATCAATGTTTCTTATTAGGCCTAATATAAACCCTATTATTGTAAGAATTCCCTTTTGAGGAGGGAAAAAAATAAGTATCTTCTGAAAAAAAAAAAACATAGGGACCAATATATGTTATCTACATCTAATTTGACATACATACATATCTGCACACATGAAAAGGAAAATGAAACACAATAGAAGAAGTACATACTTTTTTGTGGCAATTATTTTGAAGCAACAGATTCCTATATGTGCATCGAACACATGCAATAGATAAAGATGCAGGTGGCAAAAAAAATGTACACCGATATATATGTGTGTGGAGGAAGATGCAAACATATATGCATTGTTGATTACTGCCTAGTAGCTTTAAAATCGAGAAGGTTGACAAAAATTTCATCCAAAGTTCACACATATAGCCTATCGGCTAAAAGTTTCCATATAGAGGCGATCATTGCAAAGCAATAAATATTATTTCATTTATGGTTTCCATATAGAAACAATGGTTGCAAAGCAATAAAATAGACCAATAACAACATTGTTTCATATATGCTTTCCATATAGTGCCAATGACCACAATAATATTTAGAGTTCTAAAGCTACCAAAGCAATTGAACAATTTATGTTATTTTCCATAAGGCATTGTTGACTGTTGTTCTGTAGCTTTACCCACTATGAAGATTTTGAGCCACCATAGTGACAAGTGTTTTTGCAAACAACATACATACATATGCACACCCAAAGTTGTCAATACATGTGAAAGAAATATAGATAAGTTTAAATGCACATATATGTGTATGTTGGATGAGCAAAGGAAACAAACATCACTTGACTTACAAATTTTCATGGCAACATTGTTTCATGTATGGGTTCCATATATTGGTGCTGGTTGCAATAATACCCTGCATTTAAAACTTACCAAAGTAATTGAGTAGTTTATGTTATTTTCAATAAGGAATTGTTCAATGCTGGGCTGTAGGTTGAGCTGCACAACATACACAACAAACATTATAGCCAAGAGCCATATGATATCCATATACAACATGAAATTATAATTAGACATGGAAAAGTAGTAGGGATAACATTTAAGAAGCATTAGATGCATATACATACATACACACTCACACATACAAATACATCACAGACACATATATCTACATAGAACTCTATCAAGATATTGTATGCACTGAGAACATTGAAAACAAGATCAGAATGATAGAAATCAAATGAAAAAATTTCCATTACATCATGTATTTTAATCTTGTGCAACGACAAAATTTAATAAGCTGTACTGAAGCAAAATCAGAAAAGCATTGCACAGGCTGTAGAGAATAGTCATCATTAAACATTATATAGAAAATATTATAACAAAATAAAGTTTTATGCAACTCCAAGAAAATGGAAGATAACCATATGTGATGTGGTTTTATGAATGCAAAGGCAAGAAAAAATTTAATAGCCATGGATTGAATGGAGCCAACATTATAGCTAACAACGATTGTGGAGAGATAAGAGTATATGGCAATTGAAATAGACAAGAAGAAAATAACTATATTGATATTAAAAACAAGTCACATATACCTATAAATATTGAAGTCTGCATGCATATACGCATACAAATCCATTATAGACACATATATCTACACACATATGTATCAAAATATTGTATGCACTCAAAAATTTGAATTACATGCATATATATTTATGCATATGCATACATAAATGTATACATGCATACAACCATGTCCACAACTATATACAAGATTAGCTATAAATACTGATACATGTGTTAAATAGGATGACATAACTATATAACCAAACAACATAAAATAAAATGAGGAACATACACTTAAAGTATGATGCAGAGCATCTACCAAAACCAACAAAATTTCCTAGGGTACTTTTGACCCCAAACACAACTGAGAAGATCAATTACAAAACAATATTGATTCACTTAAGCTTTCATAAAAAATCCATACAATTTCACTTAATTCTTCATTTCTACAAGGACACAAACCATCAAAACTTGACCTCACACCTTTACCAGACCCAAACTCATCTTAGCCATCATCAATTTGTTAGAATCAAAGCAATATAACCTCTTAAGAAAACTCTGAACCAAATCAAACACCCAACTTGCACCATATTACTTTTCATTTCAACTTGTTTCCAAAGGAAAAAAGTCAACAAAACACCAAATTTTACTTCCAAATTCTTAACAAGCCTTGAAACACCTCTAACCAACTTTACTTTGACATAAACAATCCAAATACTCTGCCTCACAACCATATTTTATCAGGTTCATATTTTCTTGCATTCACAGTCCACAATTCTAGAAGTAGTCCAATATAAGAAAACAAGTAAATCTGCTAACCCACATTGTTTCGCTTCAAGAAATGGACATTTTTAGGGATCCAATATTGCATTTGTGAACATACCTCAATAGTAGACAAACTTGTTTTGGAAAATAACACAAAAAATTTGACTGTCCCATACCTAATTGCTCCAAATTAGGTCTATTTTGTGAAGCAAGTGCCACCATAGCAACTCCTTATCTTCAAATAACCACAAACTATCCTTTGACAAGTTGTAAAAATCACAATTCATCAACCTTTAATGAAGAAATCACCCACTAATTCATCAAAACAATAAACCATTGCCTAAAGCCTTAACAATCCCCAAATAGCGAGGGTGTGAAAGAAATGTATATTCCAAACCTCCATATGCTTTTCCACTACTTAAAACATGTTTAGAAATGTCTTCCCATGCTTTAGGAATAATATTTTAGCCTCTATAATTGCTTATCTCACCAAACCCTAGTCTATAGCATCCTCTCACGCATGGAAATCACTGTATTTTCCCATGGAGCAACAACAAAACTTCACATTCTTGTTTTCCCCTATACCTACACACATTCAATTTGAAAAAAAACTAATTCAATCCATTCCAATGATCTAACTAACCCTACATCGGTGGAATGGTAGAACTATCTCTTAAAAAACTCTCAAAACCCCTATTTGAGGGTTACAGACTGAGTCACTATAAAGTTGCCCTCAAACCTTTTATTCTTAATGAAATGACCTCAAAAATATTTTGAAAGAGAGTTAACTCCTTCCTCTGTAAGAGAAAAGCAAAACTTAGCCTATGAAGAACTAAAATTTCCGTACAAATATGAAACAAGAGAGAAAAGTGATGCAAATATAGTAATAGGGGTATTTTATTTACTAATTTGTTTCAAGAATACAAGCTCTGCCTTGTTCTAGCCTTTTGCAATGCTTTATAGAGTTTTTTACATAAGTTAGGAAAATGTGTTTTTATTTTCAACCGACTAACAACCTTCTAAATCAAGGTAACTCTTCATCTTTTGATTTCTTGCAACTTTGTTCTTTTTACATATGTTACAACAAATAGACAAATTTTGCATTTTTTTACATCCTTGACCTCCTAAAGACCTATTAAAGACTCAATTACATTGAAAATGACCTTCACATGACCTTTCCACATTGTTTTACATTTGGAAATTCAAATTTCACAAATTTTCCCATTAAAGGAATTCAGTGAACAAGGTGCTCCTGCACCATACAACCAACCTAAGAAAACTTTCCAAGTCCTTTGGAAATGTATTACATCCATCTTGCTTCTTCATGCTTTGGAAATCATTCTCTTGAATCTTTCTCTTGTCTTTGTTTTGGTTGCATCCTTTGCTTTCAACTTTTTCTTCATCTCTATTTTCACTTGTCTTTTCTTTGCCTTTTGCCTTTCTCTTTCTCTACCCATCAAGTTCACAATCACTCTTCTCATTCAAAAGGACACATGACTATCTTTTCATAGCTCTCAAATTTCCAATAACCTTCTCTCACTCAAAGGACACATGACTGTCCTTTCACATTTCCTTTCTAAGAAATCTTTCCTCTTTTCCAACACTTCATCCTTGACCTTCTCTGACCAATCATCTTTTCATCTACTCCCATCAGTGGAGTGCTCTCAAATTGACTTTGAACTCTCATAAAGGCTGAAAACTCAAGTGATTCTTCAAACATGTATCCATCTCCCTCACTACTTCACCACACCAACACAATAAACCACCTAACACAAACCTTTCCTTGTCTGCCAACACACAACTTATCAAAACTTTTCCTCTTTGCAACTTAGATGGATCAAGCACCTGAAGCCAACCAACAACTCAACAACAACTTAACCAACCAGATCAGCCAACTTTGATACCAATTGATTTAGAGCATCTACCAAAACAACCAAACTTTCCAGGGTACTTCTGACTATAGCTTAGGGAAAATACTAGGTTATAAAATTAGAGCTTAAACAAAATAACCCAAAGCAAAGCAATGAAGAACAAAGGAGTAAAAACATGAAAACAAAGAAAGATCTCACCAAATGTCTTCAACCTCCATGATTCACCTTCGTTGCACCTTCTCTATTTTCTGTAAGTAGATAATTGCCCTCAGATTTGTGATGAGCGACCTATGACTATGCCAATGTCCTAAGCAAATGTTGAAGGATTCTGTAAAAAATGATACAGAATGCAACTATGAAGCAAGCATGAAAAATGTCTAAAGCATGAAGTCAAAAAATGCCAAGATGTATGAGGTGTATGAAGTTTCAAGAGATGTGCAAATGAGACCAAAATTGCCATTTTATAGAAAAGTCAATTTTGGATGAATGGCCAGGATTGAAATTTGAGAGATGCCCTAAGATCAAAGGCTAAAATTGCATGTGACAACCCACAATTAGGGCTAGGGAAATATTTGAAATGAATGGTTAAGATTTGATTTTAGAAAATCAAATCAATGGTTAGAAATGCATGTGACAAGGAGATAAGAATGAGACAAAAAAAAGAAAAAGATGGAAAATCAAAGAATATTATAAATTATTTGATTTATGGAGGAAAGTTAATATTTTGAATTAAAAATTAATTTAATTCAAAAGATGGGGCCATGTGATAGTAATTAATTAATTTGAATTATTTACTTGGAGAAAGAAAATTAGAAAGTGGACAATTTTAAATAAATAATTTTATTTAAAATTAGGAGAGACCAAGGCAGACAATAATTAAATAAATTAAGCAATTTATTTAATTATAAGTGGACATGAGATATTAATGACATATTTAAATAAATAAATAAATAATCAGGAAGAAATAGTGGATAAGTAATAATTAAATAAATTTAAGAATTTATTTAATTATGGAAAGACATAGGAAATTAGTGACTCATTTAAATAAATAAATATAATTTATTTAATTAAATAGTCAAAAGGAATAAAAGACATGAATTAATTAAATAATTGATAATTATTTAATTAATAGCTGAAATCAGACTATAGATGAAATATGATAAGACATAAAAAAAATTGGTTTGTGGGTCTAGGACATTTTTATGTGTCTACATTTTGACCCTCTTTGTCATAATGCAATTTATTGCATTGTGACAAAGAAAATAAGTCAAAAATATGCCTCAGTGAAAAATAAGATGAGAAAGAATGATGAGGAGGTAGCAATATGTACCCTTGAGAGGACAGTTAGGTTCAGAGAACACGAGTGGACTTTTGAAATGGATGAAATGGATGATGAAGATGCAGACTAGAGGAAATGTGAGAGGGGAAAGGAAAAAGGGTGGGGCGGGAAAGAAACCTTCAATATTTTCCAAAGTACTTATAGGTGTTGCTCAAATCATTATTGGGTGTTAAAATGACACAAATGGACAACAAACACCAGGGTATGACATAGACCAAGGTGTGTAAGGTCATCCATTGGCAAAACAGAGAGTTGAAGACAAGGAATGTCCTAACTCATACTAAGGGCTAAGTTGCCCCAGTCTTTTTGCCAAGACAATCCACAAACAACAGTCAAAGAAAAGAGTCAAGAGACATCATAGCTCCTCTAAATCCTTCATGGGACATCCTCAAGGTGGCTAGTAACATGACCAAGAGACAAAGAAATAAAAAGATAAGAAAAAATACACCAGAAAATTAACAACCATTCAATATGTTTGCCAATAATTTGTTTGTCAAAGATTGATTGCATGATAGTTTGACAATTTGATAGTTTTACGGTTTGACGATGCCTATTGTTAGGAAGGCCACATCTTAAAAAGGAAAATGAAATTTTGACAAGGTCCAAGTCTAAAAAGGACACATTTTGGAGAGGACCATAAAGTAACGAGATTGACATTGTCTTGACAATTTGACTGTATGACTGATTGGACTATGTTGTCTATTAGTTCACGATTTAAATGTTGATGTTTCAAATGACTTTCTTTTGTGCATGTGTGACCATGTCTGACTTATTTGACTGACATGATGAATGCTAAAGGACTGACCTAGGGAGCCTTGGGGGCACATCGACAGATAACCTTGCCTACGTTTAGTCGCAGAGGCAACATAGTTTGACAATGATAAATATTGATTGACATGACTGACTTTAACTCTTTTTTTGGGATTTTTTAGTGATATCTGGATATTTTTTTGTTTTTGAAATATTTTGATTTTTTTGTATTTTCAGAATATTCATTTTTTTGTCTTTTTGAGAATATTTGATTTTTTTGTGTTTCTTCAAGACATTTTTTGATTTTTTTGTCTTTTTTAGGACATTTTATGATTTTTTTGTCTTTTTTCAAGATATTTTATATTTTTTTGTCTTTTTCAAGACATTTTATGATTTTTTTGTCTTTTTTCAAGACATTTTATGATTATTTTGTCTTTTTTCAAGATATTTTAATGATTTTTTAATCTTTTTTCAGGACATTTTATGATTTTTTTAATCTTTTTTAGGACATTTATGATTTTTTTTAATCTTTTTTTAGGAAATTTTATGATTGACAGGACCACGTGTGATACCCATTGCATTAAGGTGATAAAGGATTGCCCCCAGCCAGGTCAAGGACTAGCCAAATTGAAGAATGTGGGAAAATGCGTTCTTGGGATAACATATGGATTGTATGTAAGACCTGATGTCAACCATTGTCAACCATGGAAAGAAATAGTCAGATGTCATGGCTAAATGTAATGATAGTGTTGGGAAAGCGGATGTTTATTATGGACTAAGGAAAATGGAGTGACACTAGACGACGAAGCAAAGATTGACTACACATGGCGCTTGTTTTCTAAGTTTTCACCATGGTACTTATCCAAAGTGCTTGTTTACCAGGTTTTCACATTTGGACAAATTATTTCTCTTTACTATTTTTGTAATTTATTTTATTTTTTTATTTTTTTATGGTTTGTAGCCTAGCTCTCTGATGCTATGCATAGAATTTTTGAAGATGCAAATTGTTGATAGGTTCTATCAATTGTTCCTTGTATGGATTGGCTAGCTGGTAAGCTCTAGAACCGAGTGAGGTAGTGATGATATACAGACCTAGCCAATTGGGCTTGAAATTTCTGGGTTTCTCTCTATCAGATTGATTATTTGGGTTTTGCATTAAGACCAAGTCACCAATGTCAAGCTTTTAGACCATGAATCTCTTGTTATAACTACGGAAAATGAAATTCTGATATGCTTGTAAATGATTCAAGGCATTATGTTAGCGTTCCTCTAACATTTCTAGCTCATGTAGTTGTGACTGTCTATACTCTTCATCATCAATCAAGCCCTTCAGGGAGACTCTTAAAGAGGGAATTTCAACCTCGATGGGAAAGATGGCTTCGACTCCAAAGACCAAGGAAAATGGAGTGGCTCCTATAGGCGTGCAGATGCTGGTGCAATAATCCCACAGAGTAGGTTTGAGTTGTAAATGCCAGTCATGACCAACATCATTGACGATCTTTGCAAGAATTTTGATAATTTTTTCATTAGATGCCTTAGCTTGACCGTTCCCTTGCCTATAATATGGTGTGGAAAAATGGTGTTGGATGTGGAAGCATTCACACAACTCACAAACATCTTGATTTTTGAAGGGAAGACCATTGTCTATGATGATGGACTATGGGACACCATATCGATAGATAATGTAGTTGAGTATGAATTTGAAAATTTGTTTGTCGGTTATGTATGTGAGGTGGATGGATTCAATCCATTTTGTTAAATACTCAGTGGCGGTGATAATGAATTTATGGCCATTGGAAGAGGTGGGATGGATTTTTCCCATGAGGTCGAGTCCCCATTGTGCAAAGGGCCAAGGAGAAGTAATTGGCCAAAGTTCATGTGCCGGTGCATGAATCAAATCACTATGTATTTAACATTGGCGACATGTTTTGACAAACTCAAGTACATATTTTTCCATTTTTAGCCAATAATACCCAAGTCTCATGATCTTCTTAGCTAAGGTAGGCTCACTTGAATGGGATCCACATATACCCTTATGTACCTCATGTAAGGTTGTTCGTGCTTTGTCAATGTCAAGACATCGAAGAAGGGTATTGTCAAAGCTGCGATAGTATAAGGTGTCATTGATGATGGCGTATCAGGTAGCTTTTTGGATAAAGGATTTTCGTTGGTTGTTGGAAAGGTTTGGGGGAAGGGTCTAGGACTGGAGGTAGTCATATATGTCTTGATACCATGGTGAATTGGGACCAACAAGTTCACAAACCATTTTTGACTCTAGAATATCATATGCGGGAACCAACAACTATTTCACCAAGAATTCAAATTCTGGCACATTGCTGGGAATGTCTAGGAGAGATCCAATCATTACCATTGCATCCGCTGCCTTGTTTTGTGCCCTAGGAATTTTCTCAAAATAAAGAATGTGAAAATATGACTGAAAACTATCAACCACACATTGTTAAGGAATTAACTTTTTATCCTTTATGTCATATTTTTCATTGAGTTGATTGATGACCAACTGAGATTCCTTGAAGATACGAAATGTTTTGATTTTCCATTTTATTTCCATTTGAAGTCCTGTGACAAGTGCCTCATATTCTACAACTATGTTTGTACATGGAAAAGCAATGCGAAATGACTTAGGGATGGAGTCTCCTTGTTGGGTGATAAAAAATATGCCTACTCCCGAGCCATGACTAGTATGGGACCTATCAAAATATAGTTTCCAAGGTGATTTAGGCTCTATATGAAATATAGACTCATTAGGGAAGTCTGCTACTAGTGGATGATTTCCTTGTATAGGTGCATCCACTAGTTGATCCACTATCACTTGTCCTTTTATGGCCTTACATTCTACATATTGTATGTCATACTCACTCAATATCATAACCCACTTTTCCAACTACCTAGTCTATGCTGCTCAACTTAGGAGATACTTCAAGGGATCAATATTTGCCACTAGATGTGTCTTGTGATTGAGCATGTAATTTCTTAACTTCTGGGTGGCGAACACAACTGCATGACAAGCACATTCAATATGTGTAGTTAAGTTCATATCTGACCAATGTGCAACTGATGTAGTATATTTCCCTTTCCTTCTCATCATGATCATTTTGTGCAAGCAATGCCCCCATTGCTGAAATTGTTGTTGTGATATATAGAATTAGAGGTTTTCCCTCAATTAGTGGCATAAGGATAGGTGGTGACAATAAATAGTCTTTGATTTTTTGGAATGGCAATTGACACTTATCAATCCACACAAAGGGGATATTTTGACGCGAGAGATATTGAAATGGTTGGAACTTGTCTACTAGTTGTGCAATGAAGTGTTAGATAGACTGTAGTCTGCCTTGCAATGTACTTAGCTCACTTATTCCTTTTGGCGGAGGCATGTCTAATATAGCTTTGAATTTGGTGGGATTAACTTCAATGCCTTTGTGAGAAACTATATATCCCAAAAGTTTTCCTGATGTCACATCAAAGATGCACTTCTTAGGATTCAAGTGGACCTTATACTCTTCCAGTCTTTAGAAAAAAATTGTCTAGTAAATTAAGGTGATCCTTGCATGTTAAATATTTTTCCAAAGGGTCATCCAAATAATCTTCCATTAGGGTATGCATGAGGTCATGAAAGATTGTTGTCATTGCTCATTGATATGTTGCATCTGTATTCTTGAGGCCAAAAGGCATGACGTTCCAACAGTATGTACCCCAGGGACATGTAAATGCTATTTTATGCTGATCTTTAGGGGAAATGTGAATCTTATTATAACCTGAGAAACCATCCATGGGGGACAACATCTCATATCCTACTGTAAGATCAACTATGATGTCTATGTTGGGTAATGGAAAGTCATCCATTGGACACTCTTTGTTCAAGTCACAAAAGTTTGTATAGATGCATATCTGACCATTCGACTTAGTGATAGGTACAAGATTTGAAATCCATTTAGAATAGTCTATTGATCTTATAAATCCTGCCTCCAACAATTTCTTGAGCTCTACTTTGACTAACAAGACAATTTTTGGATGCATCTTTCATAGCTTCTATTTTACTGGCTTGTCATATGGAAGTAAGGGCAGATGGTGTAAGACTAATTTTGGATCCAACCCAAGGATATTAGCATAAGACCAAACAAAGTTAATCTTAATTTTTGAGAATAATTTTTCAAATTTAGGTTTCTCTTCCTCTATAAAAGGTGCTGCAAAGAGAACGATCTTCAGATCTTCTATTGTGGATATGTTAACTTCCATGGTGTCCTCAATGAGCATTGCCAATTTTTCGTGTGTCATAGGGAGAAAGTCCAATCTTCCATCCTTAGGTGCCTCAAAGAGGTTTTCACCCTCAGATGCGTCCTTTATTTTTACTTTTGTATTCTCAGAAGGTGCATTGCAGTTTTCACCTAAAGACGTATCTTTTTTTTATTTTTTATTTTTGCAACTAGAGGATTGCACAGTTTTCCTAAAACATGATGCACAATCTAGGTCAATGGAAAATCTAGCCTTGTGGTCCCCAATTGGTATGCCCTCATGGAGTCTCATGAATTCTACAATGGCTTCATCATTTTGAAAAATGTCCATAGTAGGAGGGCCTAGTTGATCCCATTCAATAAGTTGTGGGTAGACAAGGGAAATTCCATCATTAGTGTTGGAAAATGGTGGGGATGATGCAAAAAGCATGCAGATGGATTCAAAAAGGGTAAAGATGAAATGGTCATCTTCCAACTCCAATTCAAATTCTATCCAATATTATTTTTCACTTGATTCAGACAAGTCAGACTCATTGGAAAAATAGGGGATAAATGGATTGAAATCATGATGAGTAGTGTTATGTGGCGAGTCATATGAATCCAAATGATGGTTATTAGGGTTAGATGGCCGGATAAGCATGTCAGAATGATGGTAAATATGATCAGATGATGTTGTAGGTTTATCATCATTGTGAGGCCAAAAGAGTCCTACCCATTCTTCTCTTTTCAATGGGACTTTAGGAGTGTTTTTAGGAAGGTCAACTTTGAACATCTATCTGAATCGTTCATCAAAAGAAGGTTCACTAGGTTCAATAAATATTTGTCAAGACAACAATCACTTAGGGATCTTTGGGGCCCAAATTCCCACTCGTGTGAATCAGTTTCGGTAAGGGAATCTTGATAGTCTCGACACTTTTAGAAAGATTTACGCTCACTTGAAAGTACATTGGTACATTGATGTTAATTTCGAGTAGCCCAAACCCTAACCCAAGATACTTTGGTCTTCTAGATGGCATTATAGGTTCTTTTCTTCTAGTTTTTTTTTTCCAAGGCCACTAATTCTGTCATAACCTTTTGCCTTCACCATGTTATAGCCTTTTCCATATATTTGGACTGGTAATGGGGATGGGTCTTTTGGATCTTTGTAAATCCAAGCTGATATGTCCTTTATGTCTTCTTTGCTCAGTTCACCCCATTTTGTGAAAATCGTTGTTGGAGGAACCTTAAAAAATTCTTTGGGTTCCATTCTAAAACAAGGTTGACCATAAGCCTTTGGAGACTTGGGTATTTTAGTGATGTAGTACGCCATACTCAATTTGTATTCTCCACAACCTTGGTCCTGGATCTTGACACTCAGATCAAGTTTTTGGATGGAGGGAGATGGTATGGTGGAAGTCAAAGGAGTGGATGTGGATGGTTTGGAAAGTGTGGATGGATTGATGTATTTGGATGAAGAGGATGTTGAGGCTTCTTGGTTAATTGACACTTGATGTTCTGAAATACCCCTTAAATTGGTCCAATACTTGAAGGGATTAGGGCCGCCATGTATAGTGATTTTGGTTTCGTCAAAAGGAAACTTCAAGCATTGATGGTAAGTGGATGGTATAGCTTTTAAGGTGTGGATCCAAGGTCAACCAAGAAAGATGTTATATGTTAGCTCAAGATCCAAGAGTTGACATATTGTATCCACAATGATCGGCCCAACTCGGATAGGAAGTGTGATGATACCTCGAGAGGAACATTCATTGTCATCATAAGCCTTTATAACAATGCTATTGGTAGTGTCTACACAGGCATCAAAGAAGCCTAGAGATTTAACCAATTTTAGAGAGCATATGTTCAGTCCTACTCCACCATCTACTAAGAAACGTCTAACCTTATGTTTATGGATAAAGAATTCAATATGCAATGAGTCATTGTGAGAGGGTTTTAGTGATGAATAGTATTGGTTTGAAAATGTTATGTGATGGGGATTGGTTAGGTATCCCACCATGGGATCAAATTGGCTGAAATCAATGTCATGAGGGACAAAAGACTCCTATAAAGTTTTTTCAAGTATGGCCTTGTGTGCCAGAGAGATGTGTAGCAGCTCAAGTATTGATATTGGGGTGGGAATTTTTCCTAATTGGTCAATGAGATTGAAATATCCCTTAGGTTGTGACTATTTGGTGGATATACTAGGTTGTGACTATTTTGTAGATGGACTAGGTATTGTAATATTTGGTTGTCTAGGAGGACGAGGACCAACTATGATGATTTTGTCTCCATGGGTAGTGACATTACACTCTGGTGTTTTCTTGATGGTAATTGTATTGAAATATTCATTAGCATCTCGGAGGTGATTAATAATGGGTCCACTAGAATAGTTAAAGGTGGTGCGAGTGTAATTGGCTTGATTATTACTAGTCTTTGGACCTAACGTAGAGGGATTATTTGAACCATGGTCATGCAGTGGGTTTTTATGGATAGTATGGTTTGAGTTTGAAGCAAACTGTTGTCTACCTAATTTAATGGTGCAATTTTCAATGAGATCCTGTACAAAATTTCTTACTTGTTGAAAAGAGGAAGTTTTATTCCCTTTTGCGTGGTGGTAATTACAACATGCATTGTCATCCCACCAAGATGGCTTGAATTTTCTTGGGTCATATGGCTTAGGGTCCTATAATGTGATGACATCATTTTGGAGGAGCTTCTTAAGAACCTCTTCAATTGGTTCACCCAAGGCAATATATGTGTGTCTCTTAGGAAATTGTCTAGTTTGGTGTGGTTTTACTTGGTTTTGATTATTTTAATTGTTCTGATTGTTTTAATTATTTTGGATGGAGTTTACAGTAGGTGTCGATGTGATCAATGGTGTGTTTTGCAGTTGAGCTCCTTGAGAGTTAGTACCAGGCCTGTTGTGTTTACTGCGTTAGCATCAACAATGCCATCATTAGTGATGTGTTTATTTTTGACCTAGTATTTTTCTTGTCAGCAAGCGGGTTTGTGTTCATGTTCTTATTGCCGTATTTAATTTCTCCTTTAGCAATAAGGGCCTTTTCGAGTTGGACTCCATTTTCGATGAGGTCTGCGAAGGTGGTGCAACAATGAACTTGTAAATTGTATTTTAAGGGGCCCAAAAGGTTTTGGACAAACATGTCTACCTTTTCCTTTTCTAGTATCTCAATATGGCATTGAATTGCTAAAATTATCCATCTTTGGAAGAATGGAATAAAGGTCTCACCAGTTTATTCTTGAGTAAGGGTACATAAATTGGTAATGGTGATGTCAGTGTCAATGTTATAAGCGTAATTTTGCACAAATTTGTTAGCAAGTTTCTCCAATGATTTTATTCCTTTAGGCAAGGTAGAAAACCATTCTAGTGTGGGACCTATGAGACTTCTGGGAAAGTGTCTCATTAGATAAGTATGTTCATAGGAAACATCCACACAATTGGTTGTAAACTCTCTCATGTGTTCAAGGGGATTTGTTTTGCCTTTGTATTTTGTGAAGTTTGGGACCACGTATCCAATAGGGAATTGCGGTATGTGTAGACTCGTGTCAAAAGGGTATGAACATAGGTCATATGATGTGTGGGTATTTTTGTGTTGTATCTGTATGTTCTCCATCTGTTTTTGCAAGGTCACAATTTGAGCTGTGAGTGCATCAATTATGAGGTTGTTCGTAGCGTCACACATGCTAGTAATAGGTATTCCATAAGTTCTCATTTGCTATGAGAATATGTTCAAATTTGGGATGTGTTGTTGTGGAATGTGTGATGTGTTTTGATTTGGAATTTTTTGGTATTGTGTGTTTTGATTAGGCATGTGTTGCTGGGTATGGATGTGTGACGCATATGTGGGAATATGCATTCTAGCGGTGTTGGTTTGTATTTGCAAAATATGTTGACCTTGAGTGTTTTGGTATCCAAATGAAGTCATGTGTTGTGTAATCTGATTGTCTTGTCCAAATTGGTACATGTGACCATGGGGAATGTTGGTGTTTTTCCTTTGGGGGATATTGGTGTTAAGTTGTGATGAAGCATTAACATTTTGTTGGGGTCCTGGAATGGAAATCTATCGTTTATTCCTCCCAAAGGGGTTGAATGATTTTTTTCCCATGGCATTATTTGAAGACCCAATTAAAGGATTTGATGATGTTGTTCCCATGGCACTAGATGAAGCTCCAAATAAAATATTTGAAGAACTTTTCCCCATTGTTGAAGATCCAAAGGTAGCTCCAATTTCTTGTGATGAGGTTGTTGACATTAGAGGCATTGATTATGATGTGGCTTGTGACATGGTTGATGTTCCCCCAATGGATGTCGTATTGATCGTGTTGGAAGTATTTTTATTAGAGGTTCCATTAGAGGTAACATTGATGGTGTTTGTTTCACTTTGTGTGGTGGAAGTATTGTTGGCATTGTGTTGGGGTTGACTAGTATTGGAAGTATTGTTTACATTATTGTTGGAATTGTGATCGAAAAATGTTGTTCTTAAAGTGTTAATGTCAAACCCACGTGGAAATTTGGCCCCTTGGTCTAAAAGCATGGATAGATATCTCTGTGAATCTTGTCAGATAAGCTCCTCCAAAATGGAAGCTACATCAGAATTTTGAGTGACACTTCTAAGTCTTCCATGAATACATGCCCATTTTCATCTCTACGTATGAATGGTTCAAAGGGGTTGCATGAGGAAGATGACATGTTCATGTCGCTGAAAGGATTGATAAAAGATACCCCCATGTCCATTTCTTGGTTCATGTCATTGGAAAAGTTATAGGGGTTGGTGTCTTGTCCAAAAGGGTCCATTTGTCTTCTTTTCCTTTAGATCCTAGTCTCAACCATATAAGTATTTTCTCAAATGAGGAAGATGAAAATGACAACTAAGTTTATGAATGGTGATATGACACTATGTTTTTGGATTTTTTGAATAAGGAATGCAAATGCAACTATATTTTTGGGGTTTTTGGCAATATGAAATGCAATAATGACAATGTTGCAAAAGGACAATGAAGACTAAGATGAAAGGTATGACAATATTTTTTTGGATTTTGGAATAAGGTATGCAAAATGAGGACTAAAATGACTACAATTTGTAAAGGTCTAAGCAATTTTGACGAAATTTTTAGAAAAGGTTTACTCAACCACTCAAAGCTTGGTCTATGTCTCAATTTGGATCATAAAAGGAATCTTTGGTAGGACTAAATGAAAATGACAAGATGAAAAAGTGAGGTTTCCTAACTAGAATTTTGAGTTGGAAAGGCCTCACAAAAGGACAATGACTAAAGGAAATGATTTTGACTAAGTCCAATGATAACCTACTTTTGAAGGCAAAGATTTTGCAAGGTATGGTAAGTTTTCCTATTCTGAAGTCTACAAAAGTGAGGACCTAAAGACTAGTTTATTGTTGGAAATGATGATGATGGACTCTAAGGGTGCAACTAACAATTTGAAAGGATGAACCTATGGGAAAATGCAAGCTAAAGAATGCAAAGAATGGAATATTTGAGCAATTCCTTGTCTGGTTTTTAATAGAGGCCACTGGAAAAAATGTTTGACATCAGTTTGAAGGTGTTTAAGCTAGGGTTTTGGACTGTACGAGCGTTTTTGTAAATTCTAGGCAATTGCATTGTTTTAGGTCTCAAATGTGTTGGAGGATGTCAAATGTATTGCAGTTTTAGCAAGTGCATTGTTACATGTTGCAGAGGTGACTTAGGAAAGCAATTACGGTGTTCTGGAAATCAAATGCAGTTCAAACCAATCAAATGCATTGCACAAGATAGCAAATACATCTTATTAGAGCAATTACGGTATAGAAAGTCTCAAATGCAGTTCAAAATGGCAAATGTGTTGCACAAAATAGAAAATGCGTTGTCCGGTTTGTTTGCAATTTTGGAAATTTTTTAGAATTGTTTCAATTTGAGTGAGTGTTTCCAAGTTTGTGAAAGGTGTTTATTTGTTCAATGTCTTAGAAAACACTTGGAAAACACAATGTTTTGTCTTTGAATGTTTGAAAACATGCACAATGAAGACAAGCACAATCCTATGTTAGGTAAGGACTCTATCGACTAGATTCCACGTGGGTTTCCCTAGCCGCACTTATTCTTAGTGGGTGATCTAGAAGTTTGGCCACACAGGCTCCCCTTTACATCTCGGGTCAGCCAAGCTTGAAGCTCCCATAAATATCCCATGGTAGGATTTTCACCTCTACTAAGAACAGTAAGAATTTGGATGCCTTGGCAACGATCATTGCTGCACCAGTGAATAGATGGGTTTTTGGCAACTATACAAAAGTTTTTAGTTCGGGAATCCCATTCAAGTGGCCACACATGAGGAAAGATTAGCTTTGATAAGGAGGAATTCTAGCCTGAAGAGGTTACACTCAATATGATTTTGGGGAATTCACTTGTTTGTGTGATGCAATCACACTCATAATCCGAAGTTTTCCATTAGGATTCACATTTGTATACCAGTCGGGAGTAGCTTGGATAAAGAGCTTCATTGTTGGTTTGAGTTGCCTTGGGGTGAGTACTTTTTCCCACCAAGGAAGGCCCAATTCCTAGAGTCTTGATAATAGTTTGTCTTGCACCTAGGATCACACAAGTGCCCAAGGGGAGAGGAGACTTCTATTATTGAATTGGGGTTACACAAATTGGAGACACTTATTCATTTTAATTATCCAAATTGTAATGTGAGGAAAAAACATCAAGAACTTTGTTCATTTTAAACTTTAAATCAATGTGAAACCAACAAAGTTCATTTTAAGCCCATGAGTGAGTATGCATGTTCATTTTAACCAATGAAATGTGAATGCAAGTTGTTTGTTGTTTGTTTTTTTGATTAAGGAATTGGAAAAGTGATATAAAAATCAACAAACAAAAGGGTTAGACTACTTCCCACATGCTGCAAAAAAATATTAGTAACCCAAAAAAAATCTAACCTACTAATAGAAAAAGAAATCTAGAAAATTCTGCAAAAAACCCAAAAGTAATTTTTCCAAGAAAATGCGTCGTTCTATAAAGCAAATGCATCACAGAGCAGAAGGCTGGATTCTACCAGGTAGATGCATCGGTCTGCAAAGAAAATGCATCATAGGGTAGAAAGCTAGATTTTACTAGGCAGATGTGTCAGTCTGCAGAGCAAATGCGTCGTGACTGTCAGATGTGTGACAATAGAGAAAATGCGTTGTTCTTGTTAGTGATCCAAATCTGCACCCCTAATGCCAAGCTATGAAATAACTCAACAAATTTGGACTAACATGGGAATGCTTTTAGGCTGTGGGTAACCTATTGTGAAAGAAGACCTCCAGATTATGGGTTGGCTCCCCTTTTGATGGTGTCACCTAAACTATTCCTTGCTGGGAAAAGGGGAGAAAGAAACATGAAAATAAAACTAATCCCTATGGTGATGCACCTAATGTGTTTTCCTCAAACTTACACAACTGATTTTACACACAAGAATGATCAACAACTTAACAGTGGCTTACACAACTCAAAAATTCATATGTCTTTGCATTAGTATTTCATAACAAGGCTAAAAATGTCAAGGACAACATCTAGAAGGAAGAAAAATACATCTTCATAACTTAGAATCTACCCAGAACTAACTCAACACATGTTATGGCCTACAAGTTCATATTAACTACATAAAGAAAAAGAAAAACAAGACAAAATCAAAGGGAAAACAATTCTGCCATAAGATTTCATCAACCATTTCTAAAGCTTTCACAATAAGACAACATAATGAGAAGATAAAATATATTAACTTATTGATCAAAAGGTGTTACATTGCTACATAAGTCTACAAATATGAGTTACAATGCTGTCCTCTTCCTCAAAAAAATCCAAAAAGCTACAATGCTATATCACAAGTCCATTTGAGTTACAATACTGCTCCATAAAAAATAGCTCGAAAAACAAGCTATCCTGCTGCTAGAAAGAAAGAACTCCCCCAAAATTCCCAAGATGAACATACTTAAGCAAAAAGGTCACACAACTCAAATGAATTCCCATCTGGAAGGTTCTGGTTGGATGAGGCACAAAAGCCAAAAAAGAACCTTCTAAAATCACTCCAAAAAGTCCTCCAAATGGCCCAAAGTCAAGCCAAGTCCAAGATCACACTAAAGGTGTGATAAAACAGCCTCCAAAATGGCACATGTTTCTCCAAAATAGTTAGATTCCTCACCCCCACACTCTTCTCATGTATGCAATTCAGTCATTTTGTCTCCCAACTTTGACTCATGTAATAGGCGTGTTTTGAAAACATAGGACTCCAAAAAGGTGTTAAAGATAATAACTTGATTAAGTGATTCAGAATACATCACTTAATCAATTTATTTTACATTTACAAAACACAATATAAGAGGCCCACCATCAATATGAATTACCTTACATTTTCAAATGAAAAATACCAAAGTGATTAGCAAATCACTTAAATGATATTTTCATGTTTTGAAACAAATGCAAAAAATAATAATGAAATGCCAAAATGATTTAAAAAGAATTAAATAAGGTCACACTTTCTCCAAGGCACTTGATCATCTCACCTTCTCTTATTCTACACTGTAAGGCCACATGTGGTCAATATTTTGATTTGTAAAGGCAAAATAAAAGCTCAAGCTTGGCCTATATGGCCGACCTCCACACTTCTTGGAAGGTATCCTCTAAGTCTTCAAGGAACATGATGTTCATGATCCAAAGGTCAAAGGCATGACCTGACTTGGCATACTCCATTTATTATATTGCTTAAAGGACTTAGCAATGTTTTGAAATAGGGAAAAAGACTTAAGGCATAAAATGCCCAAGTCATGACAAATGCCTAAGTTAATAAACACATGTTTTAGCCCCCACTATGCATTAATATGAACTTCATTTTTTAAAAAATGGGATAAAAAATTCCATTGGCATCAAAAGGGTCAAACCCTAATCATCAAAAGGTAAAAGAATGAGAAAAACAATATCATTTTCTCCATCGAGCACCTTGGCAGAGAAATGCTGCCACCACAGGGTTTGAAGTTGACATTGGAAATAGTGCTATCTCACTAGTTTTTGGCCGATTCCTTGAGGAAAAATGCATGGAAATACAAGGTAATTGTTATTTGTACAAAAATAAACATCTTTTTCACTTCTTTGGAGCTTATCCATTCATTTTAGGCCGTGGCCTATAGCATTCTTCTGATGATTTTTGTTGCTTTTCTTGTGGGTTATTGTAATTGCTTCTTTCACAGCCACCATTGGGATTTTTCCAAGCTCGAATGAAGGCCTTCCAATAGTAAAATGCTTACATATTACAAGAGAAAGATGGGAAAATCCTTCAGGTAAGCTCCACCGAACCATTCCATTCTAATTTTTGAGCAATAAGAGCTCATTTCGAGCCTTCAATTTGGTTAATAAAGGAAAAAATTCTTCATTTTACTTTTCATTTTACATTGAAAGAAGAAAGCCCAAAATTTTGTTGTATTATTTTGAAGAAAACACAACCATTAAGGCTGTGACTATAGATAGAAGAATAGCCTCTTTTCTATCATTTTGAACCTACATTTGTAGCATCACTCTTTGATTTACTTTAAAAAAAAACACTCCAAATGCTTTTTGTGTTCAAACCCCATGTGGGTTTCTCCAAATTGCAACAAAATGGTGTTTCTCTATGAGCATATAATTGGTTTTGCACATTCACTTCTTGTTTTGAAAATCTTACACACTCTCCTCAATATTCCATATTTTTGCAATCTTTTGCTTAAACCCAAGTGGGTTTCTATTCATTTGCGGAAATTTCAGATTCCTGTAAAAACCCCAAGTGGGTTACCTTCAATTTGTAACAAATTGTTTTTATGTAAGGAGGCCAAGTGGGTTTTGGATTTTTTGAAGGAAAAAATCCAGATCCTAGGTCACGGTTGTAGCTACAATTATTATGAATAAGTCACAACCATACATTTTGTATTTCAGATTCATGGCTATTCCACTCTGTTCTCGTGCCTTATGAGGGATTTCTCATTTCAATACACTGTAAAGGATGCATGAAGGCTTTATTTCCCTGAATCTAGGTCTGCACTTTCATTTTTACAACTAACAAAACTTGAACCATACCATTAGCCTAAGATTGACATAGAAACATCTCCCTCATGAGATGAAAACACTACCCTTCAAAGCATTGCAAATTTTGTCCCTTTGACATTACTGGAAGATTGTCACTCATTGTTGTCTATATGAAAGATTATGTTGCTGTGGATTTCATTCTTGAAGCACACATTTCACTCTTATTAGTTGAAAGCCAATGCATCTTGTGGCTGTATCTTTTGAATCCTTTATACACTCCACTGTAGATAACTCTTTCTACAACTGAATGTGATTATTATGTTGCTTATTTAAGTTTCGACTTCCATAATCACATTTTTTTCTTTGAAGGATTATATTCATCTTCTTCATATTCAATAAATTACACTCATGCATACCAAAAGTTTTCCATATATTGAAAAACTCTGTTCATTTAAAGTAGATGCATATTTCCTTTTATAGGCATAGAATGGACTGGAAGTACTTACCTCTATCTTGATGTGACAATGCATAAGAATTGCTTGATGTGTTTTGTTGCCATCCGGTTCATTGCATACATCACTTGTGGAGGTAATCCTTGGGTCTGAGCAGCTCAAGAAAATGTAGATGAAAGTTGTGGTTGATCATTATGTGACACTGAATAGGGCAGTTGAAATTTTTTACTACCCTTCCTTTCTTCTTCACTGTGATGCAATCTCTTGTCCATCTCTTGTTTTCCTTCAGTAAGGTCAAAAGACATTTGTCTTTGTTGCTGTCCTGTATGACATGGAAATACATTTTCCCCTATGGACTGCCCTGATTTCTTGGGAGTTATCGGGTATCTCCTTGAAGACATGCACTTCAATGGTGCTATTTTATGTAACTTTGGCATCATATAACACTGCCATCTTTTAGAGATTATGGCTCACTACTTCTTTGATGCCATGTTCATTTTGTGGACTTCTTGTTTGAAGTCATGAATTTGGTGGTCTTTATGGATGTGTTTCATGATGTCCTTTACCACACATAGCATTGTCCTTGCTGATATTTACTTGTAACATCTCTTGTCTTTTCATGGTTATGACATATATTTATGCTTTTGACCATATATTTCTTGTTCTTTGTGCATGACACCCATGATCTTGATTGTCATTCTTTATAGCTAATACATTCATTACTATGACTGCTATATTTTGAATATAAAGGATTGTTGTTGGAATATTGTGTCTCAATCTCACAGGTTGAAACCTCTAGAAGAGAAAAGTTGGTGTGACATTCCTTTTGTCTAGCTGATTGGCAGTTTAGTAACCTTGTGATTTGCTCATGTCGCCGTGACAATGCTGCTGTCTTGCCGACTGGTGTTGTTGCTGTGACTTGTGATGTTTGCTGTAACCTTCTACCGAGTGGAGACTTCTAGCTGACAGTTTGGTATCTAGCTGATTTCAGAGAGACTCATGGTGACTGGATCATCAAAGTAACTCAATTTTTTTGGTATGTTGTCCTAGTGATATGAAAAGTCTCACCGACGGTTATACATTCGAAGTCATCGGGATAACATAAGGGTTCGGTAGGAACTCTTGGTGATGGGTGTTTGTCTCACTGATGCTATAGGCTGTCTTTGGTATAACTCTTGTTGAAATCTGATCTCGGGGTGACTTGAATATTTCGGTAAGAACTCTCAGCGATAGCGGTAAGTCTTGCCGAAAATGCAACTTGTGTTTGTTATTGGATGTCTTCAGTATGACTCCTGGCGAAAGGTGGTCTCGGGGTAACATGGAGGCTTCGGTATGAAGTATTAGCGATGAATGAAGTCTTGCTGACTGTTGGACATTTTGAACTAACATGAAGGTTTGGTATGATCTCTTGGTGAAAGAAAATAGTTTTGCCGATCGGAATACTCTTGTCTATGTGACTTGTGAACTTCGGTATGATGTCTTGACAAATAGTGATTGTTTCACTGAATGGAATACTGATGTCTATATGACTTGGGGACTTCGATATGATGTCTCATCGAATAACGATGGTCTTTCTAAATAGCGATACATGTGATGGATATTTGTATGATGTCTTGGCAACAAGGGGAAGTCTGAGAAATAGCTTGTGAACTTGGTGTAACATCTTCCCAATAGTGAAGACTCTTGGCAATAATGACGATCTGGCTTTGTGGCATCGTGGAGATACGGTTAGTGTCTCATGACATGCGAATACATTTTGAATGCATTTGATTGAGTGATGACTGTCCTACGTGGTGTGACTTGGAAAAATTAGAGGTAGAATGTGAACCGTTTGTTGTGATCTGACAATTGGAAACAAACCAATTCACAGAGGCAGTAGAGAATGAATGTGTATGAATTTTTGGATGTTCTAAAAAAAGAGAGATATAGCATTATAGTTGAGGCCGAGTGGCTGGCTAGAAGGCTGAGGCCATGAGGCCGAAATAGAGGAAAGAAAGAGGTAGGGTTATGCTACCGAAATATCTCTTGATCAAGGATTGAATGCCATGGTTGATCTCTCGTGTTGTTCTGTACTGTATATTGTGTGAGGGTATTGCAATAGTACGAAGATTGTTTGTTTTGAGAGGTTGATCAGGAAATGTAAAGGGGAGAGTTTGCTACCAGATTGATTCCAGAATGAACAAGATGTAATCTCTGAAAAGGCTATGAGCCTAAATTGTATTGTAATCTTTTGTTGCTAAATAATACAATGGCTCGATCTTTGGAGTGGGGTTTTTTACCCGAAAGGGTTTTCCCCATGTAAATTTGTGTGTTCTGGTTTTCTGTCTTATCTTTCATCTGTGTTGGTTCTACTTCTAGAATCTATTATTGCATGATGTTGAATTTACATGTGCTTCTCTTAGAAGGATTAATGTGGCAAATGAACTGTGTCTATTTCCGCTTTAGGACATAGTTGTTCGTGTCTTTGAGGCAATCACCAAAGGCACCATTGTTCTTGGAGATTTCTCGGAGATGCCCTAAATTTCCCTGACAACTGTGTCCATGTTCATTGAATGTGGTTGCCTATGCATCATAGCACTTGCACTTATGATTATCTTCAGGACTATAACTATTCTCCCTTTTGTCTATGACTACTACCTCCTAATGTTTGTGACCAAACTCTCATTTCCACACATAAATGTCACCTATGTTGTTAAATTGATCACTGTTCCTTAAGTACTGATAATTATTTGCAAACTTTTTTGGTTCTTGTGCTTGACCTTTGTATTTTGCTAATTCTCTTTTTTCATATTCATTAGTGTAGGAAGTCATACCAAGACTACTCCAAACTATCATGCCTTCTTCTTTGAAGATCACATACCTCTTATGAACTCATGTGCATTTAATAATTCTGCCCTTAAACACTTCACCTTTCATATGATGTGCCTTGGACCTTATAATCAAGAGCCTAGAACATTCAAGAATTAGATGCTAAAGTACACAATGTGTAGTTTGGTGGTAAGTCTGAGACAAAACTCTTGATTCCACACCTTACAACATTAGAAGGGAACCTCTACCATATAGGACTATCGTATGTCCTTCATCTCAAACCTACTACCCTTATTGTCACACAACCATCCTGGGTTTGTATCTATTGATTTTTTTTTTGAAAGGAACCCTTACATTGTCAACTATGCATTGTATCACCATTGTCAACTGTCATTGTCAATGACAATGACCTTACTGTACTTATTTTCACAATTGCACCTATTGATAAGAATTAGTAATTCCATTTTCCTCCAATGATGAGCATTCTCTGGTTTATTCTTTTCTTTTCTATAGCTTTTTCAAATGAGGGAGAGAACCATAACACAAACCACTAGTAGATAATGACAACCCCATACTTGTTGGACCTTGCTGCCCTATAGCATGTATTCATGATTGTATTCATTGTTGTTGTCCAGTTCATTCCCTTAGGACCACCCCTTGTAGACTCTTAAAATTTGTTGTCCTATTCACTTGTACCATGACCTTGGCTTTAAAAGGGGTCATCTTGTGTTGCTTCATGATTTCCCCAGCCATTGCTTGTTGTTCTACACGTTTACTACCTAATTTCCTCAACAATTGTTTACCTTTTCAATCATGTGCCACAATTAACATTATCTCCTCACTTTGATCCTAGTGGGAAGACACATGTCACCTATGTCAGTGAATTGAAAGCTCACCATCCTATGTGATGTGTGGTTGTACAATAGGGTTAAGGTGAGAGGGACCTGAAAATACTATGGATTTCTCCCTCATTATTTAAGAGATGCATAATTGAACTTGATGTATCTTTTTAATCTGATAATGAAAGTTGATCAACTGGTGTGATTCCATATTGATTTAATGCATTAATAACACGTATATATTTGATCAAGTTGCTCAATTTCCTATTTCTCTCAAAGCATGTTGAGCTCTACCCTCATGGGAGCCACATTTACCCCACATGCTATATTTAACTGAATCATAACAATAACCAAACTTGTCCTAAATCTGCACATGAAGCAAACAAGTTAGAAAAGTAGATGCATATTTTGGATGTGTTTGATGACTTCATTGTTTTCTAGGACATCCAAGGTTTGCATACTTATTTAATGCACTTAGAGACCAGTTTATAAAAAAATAGGTAGGTGTTCATGTAAGGTTTGAGATCTTTCATTGCTTAGATCATTGCTCTAATGTCATTATTTTTTAAGATGCAGGATCTAGTAGCACTACGGAGATAGGAAGGACACAAGAAGCTTGGGGGCAACAATAGAATGTGAGGACACCTTCAAAACCAGTCATTCTCAGGCAATGATTGGTCTCCACCCTTATATGCATATTCTATTTGTTTACTTATTCATGTATAAATTGTTTCTTTATTTTCATTGAATAAGTAAAGTTAGTCCCTTGGCTTGCGAGGGACATGTACACTTCATGATTATCAATAAAAGATTACATTTGTACACATATTGTTCTCTTTTCTCATTTTTTGTAATTGCAACATTGGAATGAAATTGTAATATTTTTCATTTGACAATCTCTATCATGCATATTGAATTTAGCAGACTATGGTTTATCTTTTAAAATATTTAAACAAACAACACAAAAAGAATAAACACTAAACCTGATTTTAGCTGAAAGCTAAAAATCAATTAATAGTTCTATTTATCGAATGCATCTTGAGACCTTAAATGCATCGTTCTATAGATCAAATGCATCATGACTCAGTGTTTGTAGCTTAGAAATCTACAAATGTAGCTCTCCGTACCTATACCTACAAAACAAAAAAGAAAGCCATACAACAATCTGCAAAAATAAGTGTTTTGGCATCGGGTTCACCAATGTAGCTTAGGGAAAATACCAGGTTGGTAGATTAGAGCTTAAACTAAATAACCCAAAGGAAATCAATGAAGAATAAAGGAGTAAAAACATGAAAAAAAGAAAGATCTTACCAAATGTCTTCAACCTCCATGATTCACCTTCATTGCACCTTCTCTATTTGCTGCAAGTAGATAATTGCCCTTAGATTTGTGATGACCAATCTATGACTATGCCAATGTCCTAAGCAAATTTTGAAGGATTCTATAAAAAATGCTACAAAATACAACTATGAATCAAGCATGAAAAATGTATGAAACATGAAGTCAGGAAATGCCAAGATGTATGAGGTGTATGAAGTGTCAAGAGATGTGCAAATGAGACCAAAATTTCCATTTTATAGAAAAATCAATTTTGGATGAATGGCCAAGATTGAAATTTGAGAGATACCCTAAGATTAAAGACTAAAATTGCATGTGACAACCCACAAATAGGGTTAGGGAAATATTTGAAATGAATGGTTAAGATTTGATTTTAGAAAATCAAATCAATGGTTAGAAATGCATGTGACAAGGAGATAAGAATTGCATGAAAAAAGAAAAAAGCTGGAAAATCAAATAATATTAGAAATTATTTGATTTATGGAGGAAAGTTAACATTTTGAATTAAAAATTAATTTAATTCAAAAGGTGGGGCCATGTGATAGTAAATAATTAATTTGAATTATTTACTTGGAGAAAGAAAATTAGAAAGTGGACAATTTTAAATAATTTATTATTATTTAAAATTAGGAGAGGCCAAGGTGGACAATAATTAAATAAATTAAAGAATTTATTTAATTATAAGAGGACATGAAATATTAATGACGTATTTAAATAAATAAATAATCAAGAAGAAATACTGGATAAGTAATAATTAAATAAATTTAAGAATTTATTTAATTATGGAAAGACATAGAAAATTAGTGACGCATTTAAATAAATAAATAAAATTTATTTATTTAAATAGTCAGGAGGAATAAAAGATATGAATTAATTAAATAATTAAGATAATTATTTAATTAATAGCTAAAATCAGACTATAGACAAAATATGATAAGACATAGAAAAATGTGGTTTGCGGGTCTAGGACATTTTTATGTGTCTACATTTTGCCTCTCTTTGTCATAATATAATTTATCACATTGTGACAAAGAAAATAAGTCAAAAATATGCCCCAGTGAAAAATAAGATGAGAAAGAATGACGAGGAGGTAGTGATATGCCCCCTTGAGAGGATAGTCAGGTTTAGAGAACACGAGTGGGCTCTTGAAATGGATGACGAAGATGCAGACTAGATGAAATGTGAGAGGGGAAAGGAAAAAGGGTGGAGTGGAAAGAAACCTTCAATATTTTCCAAAGTACTAATAGGTGTTGCTTGAATCATCATTGGGCGTTAAAATGACACAAATGGACAACAAACACCAGGGTATGACATAGGCCAAGGTGTGCAAGGTCATCCATTTGCAAAACAGATAGTCACAAACAAGGAATTTCCTAACTCATACTAAGGGCTAAGTTGCCTCAGTCTTTTTGCCAAGACAATCCATAGACAACAGTCAAAGAAAAGAGTCAAGAGACATCATCGCTCCTCTAAATCCTTCATGGGACATCCTCGAGGTAGCTAGTAACATGACCAAGAGACGAAAAAATAAAAACATAAGAAAAAATAGACCAGAAAATTAACAGCCATTCAATATGATTGCCAATATTTGTTTTCTCAAAGATTGATTACATGATAGTTTGACAATTTGACAGTTTTACGGTTTGACTGTTTGACGGTGCCTATTGTTAGGAAGGACACACCCTGAAAAGGAAAATGAAATTTTGACAAGGTCCAAGTCCAAAAAGGACACATCTTGGAGAGGACTATAAAGTAATGAGATTGACATTGTCTTGACAATCTGATTGATTTTGACTGTATGACTGATTGGACTATGTTGTCTGTTAGTTCACGATTTAAATGTTGATGTTTCAAATGACTATCTTTTGTTTGTGTGTGACCATGTCTGACTTATTTGACTGATGCGATGAATGCTAAAGGACTGACCTAGGGAGGCTTGGGGGCACATCGACAGATGGCCTTGCCTATGTTTAGTCGTAGAGGCAACGTAGTTTGAAAATGAAAAAGACAGACTGGCATTATTGACTTTGACTTTGTTTTTGGGATTTTTGAGTGATATCTAGATGTTTTTTGTGTTTTTGACATGTTTTGATTTTTTTGTATTTTTAGAATATTATTTTTTTTGTGTTTTTATGATTTTTTTGTGTTTTTGAGAATGTTTGATTTTTTTGTGTTTCTTTAGGACATTTTTTATTTTTTTAATTTTTTCAAGACATTTTATGATTTTTTTGTCTTTTTTAGGACATTTTATGATTTTTTTGCCTTTTTTCAAGACATTTTATGATTTTTTTGTCTTTTTTAGGACATTTATGATTTTTTTGTCTTTTTTCAGGGCATTTTATAATTGATAGGACCATGTGTGATACCCACTATAGTCAGGCAATAAAGGATTTCCCCCAATCAGGTCAAGGACTAGCCAAATTGAAGGATGTGGGAAATGGTGTTCCTGGGATAATAGATGGATGGTACATAAGACCTAATGTCAACCATTGTCAACCATGGAAAGAAATGGTCGGATGTCACAGCTAAATGTCTTGATAGTGTTGGGAAAGCAGATGCTTATTATGGACTAAGGTAGATGGAGTGACAGTAGATGGCAAAGCAAAGACTTACTACACATGGCACTTGTTTGCTAGGTTTTCACCATGGTACTTATCCAAAGTGCATGTTTACTAGGTTTTCACTTTTGGACGAATTATTTCTCTTTACTATTTTTGTCATTCATTTTTTAATTTTTTTTAATTTTTTTAATTTTTTTTATGGTTTGCAGCCTAACTCTTTGATGCTATGCGTAGAATTTTTAGAGATACAGACTATTGATAGGTTATATCAATTGTTCACTATCTAAAGTGGGTAGCTGGTAAGCTCCAAAACCGAATGAGGTAGTGATGATATACGAACCTAGCCAATTGGGCTTGAACTTGCTGGGTTTCTCTTCGTTAGATTGATTCTTTGGATTTTGCATTAAGACCAAGTCACCAATGTCAAAATTTTTGACCATGAATCTCTTGTTATAATTGCAGAGAAGGCGATTATGATATGCCTATAAATGATTCAAGGCATTATGTTTGCATTCCTATAACATTTCTAGATCATGCAGTCTTGACTATCTATACTCTTCATCATCAATCAAGCCCTTTAGGGAGATTCTTAAAGAGGGAATTTAACCCTTGAAGGGAAAGATGGCTTCAAATCCAATGACCAAGGTGAATGGAGTGGCTCTTGTAGGCGTGCAGATGCTAGTGTGATAAGCCCACAAAGTAGGGTTGAGTTGTAAATGCCAGTCACGACCAATGTCATTGATGGTATTTTAAAGAATTTTGATAATTGTTTTATTAGATGCCTCAAATTGACCGTTTCCTTGCAGGTAATATGGTGTGGAGAAATGGTGTTGGATGTGGAAGCGTTCAAAAAACTCACTATATATCTTGATTTTTGAAGGGATGACCATTATTTGTGATGATGGACTTTGGGACACCATACTAACAAATGATGTAGTTGAGTATGAATTTGGAAATTTGTTTGCCAGTTATGTAAATGAGGGGGATGGCTTCAATCCATTTTGTTAAATACTCAGTGGCGGTGATAATGAATTTATGGCCATTGGAAGAGGTGGGATGGATTTTTCCCATGAGGTTGAGTCCCCATTATGCGAAGGGCCAAGGAGAAGTAATCAGCCGAATTTCATGTGTTGGTGCATGAATCAAATCACTATGTATTTGACATTGGCATTGGCAACATGTTTTGACAAACTTAATTACATCTTTTTCCATTGTCGGCCAATAATACCCAAGTATTGTGATCTTCTTTGCTAAGGTAGGGCCACTCGAATGAGATCCACATACAACCTCATGTACCTCATGTAATATTGTTCATGCTCTGTCAGTGTTGAGACTTTGAAGAAGGGTATTGTCAAAGCTACAATGATATAAGGTGTCATTGATGATGGTGTATCAGGTGGCTTTGTGGATAAAGGATTTATGTTGGTTGGTGGAAAGGTTCGGGGGAAGGGTCTAGGATTGGAGGTAGTCATATATGTCTTGATACCATGGTGAATTGGGACCAACAAGCTAACAAACCATTTCTAACTCTGAAATATCATATGCGGAAACCAACAACTGTTCCACCAAGAACTCGAATTGTGGCACATTGCTGGGAATGTCTAGGAGAGATGTAATCATTTCCATTGCATTCACTACCTTTTTTTGTGCCCTAAGAATTTTCTCAAAAGTGAGAATGTTAAAATATGACTAAAAGCTATCAACCATGCATTTGTAAGGCATTAAATTTTCATCCTTTGTGTCATATTTTTCGTTGACCTGATTGATGACCAACTGGGAATCCCCAAAGACTAGAAGTGTTTTAATTCTCCATTTTATGGGCATTTAGAGTCCTATGACAAGTGCCTGATATTCTACAACATTGTTTGTACATGGAAAAGCAATGTGGGATGACTTAGGGATGGAGTCTCCTTGTGGTAAGATAAAAAATATGCCTACTCCCAAGCCATGACTAGTATGGGATCCGTAAAAATATAGTTTCCAAGGTGATTTAGGCTCTGAATGAAATATAGACTCATCAAGGAAGTCTGATACTAGTGGATGATCACCTTGTACAGGTGCATCCGCTAGTTGATTTGCTATCACTTGTCCTTTTGTGGCCTTGCGTTCTACATATTGTATGTCATACTCGCTCAATATCATAACCCACTTTTCCAACCACCCAGTCAATGCTGCATGACTTAGGAGATACTTCAAGGGATCAATATTTGCCACTAGATGTGTCTTGTGATTCAACATGTAATGTCTTAACTTTTGGGTGGTGAAGAAAACTACAAGAAAAGCACGTTCAATAGGTGTGTAGTTAAATTCATATTCGACCAATGTGTGACTAATGTAGTATAATGCCCTAGCCTTCTCATCATGATCATTTTGTGCAAGCAATGCTTCCAGTGCTGAAGATAATACAAAATTAGAGGTTTTCATCAATGGGTGGCATAAGGACAGGAGGTGATAATAAATAGTATTTGATTTGTTGGAATGCCATTTGACAATTATCAATCCACACAAAGGGCATATCTTTGCACATGAGATATTGAAATGGTTGGCACTTGTGTTCTAGTTGTGTGATGAAGTGTGAAATAGATTGTAATATGCCTTGCAATATCCTTAGCTCACTTATTCCTTTTTGCGGAGGCATGTCTAATATGGCTTTCACTTTGGTGGGATGAACTTCAATGCCTCTATGAGATACTATGTATCCCAAAATTTTTCCCGATGTCACATCAAAGACACATTTATTAGGATTCAAGTGGACCTTGTACTCTTCTAGTATTTTGAAAAATTTGTCTAGTACATTAAGGTGATATTTGCATGTTAAAGAATTTTCCAAAAGGTCATCCACATAATCTTCCATTAGGGTATGCATGAGGTCATGAAAAATTGTTTTCATTGCTCATTGATATGTGGCACTTACACTCTTGAGGTCAAAAGGCATGACATTCCAACAGTGTGTACCCCTGGGACATGTAAATGCTATTTTTTGCTGATCTTTAGGGGCAATGCGAATTTGATTATAACCTGAGAAACCATCCATGAGGGACAACATCTAGTATCCTGCTGTAAGATCAACTATGATGTCTATGTTGGGTAATGGAAAGTCATCCTTTGGACACACTTTCTTCAAGTCACGAAAGTTTGTATAGATGCATATTTGACCATTCGGCTTAGTGATAGGTACAAGATTTGAAATCCATTCAACATAGTCTATTGATCTTATGAATCTTGCCTCCAACAATTTCTTGAGCTCTGCTTTGACTAAAAAGGAGATTTGTGGATGCATCTTTCACAGCTTTTGTTTTACTGGCTTGGCATCTAGAAGTAAGGGAAGATGGTGTAAGACTAATTATGGATCCAACCCAGGCATATTGGCATAAGACCATGCAAAGTTAATCTTACATTCTGAGAAGAATTTTTGAAATTTAGGTTTCTCTTCCTCTGTCAAAGATGCTGCATAGAGAATGATCTTGGATCTTCTCCTGTGGCTATGTTAACTTCCATGGTGTCCTCAATGAGCATTGCCAATTTTTCTTGTGTCACAGGGAGAATGTCCAATCCTCCATCCTTGGGTGCCTCAAAGAGGTTTTCACCCTTGGATATGTCCTTTATTTTTACTTTTGTATTGTCAGAAGGTGCCTTGCACTTTTCACCTAAGACGTGTCATTTTTATTTTTATTTTTATTTTTGCAACTAGAGGATTGCACAGTTTCCCAAAAGTATGCTGCAAAATCTAGGTCTATGGAAAATCCAACCTTGTGCCCCCAATTGGATGTGTTCATGGAGTCCCATTAATTCTACAATGGCTTCATCATTTTGAAAAATGTCTAGATAGTAGGAGGGCCTTATTGATCCTAGTCAATAAGTTGTGGGTAGATAAGGGAAATACCATCACTAGTGTTGGAAAATGGTGGGGGTGATGCAAAAAGAATGCAGATAGATTCAAAAAGGGTAAAGATGAAATTGTCGTCTTCTAATTCCCATTCGGATTCTATCTAGTATTCTTCTTCACTTGATTAAGAGAAGTCAAACTCATTGGAAAAACAAGGGAAAAATGGATTGGAATGATGATGAGTAGTGTCATGTGACAAGTCAGATGAATCCGAATGATGGTTATTAGGGTCAGATGGCCGGATAAGCTTGTTAGAATGATGGTCAATATGATCAGATGACAGCGTAGGTTTATCATCATTGCAAGGCCAAAAGAGTCCTATCCATTCTTCTCTTTTCAATGGGACTTTAGGAGTGTCTTTAGGAAGGTCAACTTTGAACATCTATCTGAATCATTCATCAAAAGAAGGTTCACCAGGTTGAACAGTTGCTAAGGGATCTTTGGGACCCAAATTCCCACTCGTGTGAATTATTTTTGGTAAGGGAATCTTTGATAGTCTTGACACTTTTAGAAACATTCACACTCTCACTTGAAAGTACATTGGTATGTTGATCATTAGTTTTGGGTAGCCCAAACCCTAACCCAAGATACTTTGGTCTTCTAGATGGCATTATAGGTTCTTGTCTTCTAGTTTTGTTTTTGCTAAGGCCACTAATTCCATCATAGCCTTTTTCCTTCACCATGTCATAGCCTTTACCATATATCTAGACTGGTAATGGGGATGGCTCTTCTGAATCTTTGTAAATCCAAGCTAATATGTTCTCGATGTCTTCTATGCTCAGTTTGCCCCATTTTGTGAAAATTGTTGTTGGAGTAACCTTAAAAGTTTCTTTAGGTTCCATTCTGAAAAAAGGTCAACCATAAGCCTTTGAAGACTTGGGTATTTTAGTGATGTAGTAGGCCATACTCAATTTGTATTCTTTGCAACGTTGTTCTTGGATCTTGACACTTGGATTAGGTTTTGGGATGGAGGGAGATGGTATGGTGGAAGTCGAAGGAGTGGATGTGGATGGTTTGGAAAGTGTGGATGGATCTATGTATTTAGATGAAGATGATGTTGAGGCTTCACGGTTAATTGGCACTTGATGTTCTGAAATATCCCTCAAATTGGTGCAATACTGCAAGGGATTGAGTTCACCATGTATAGTGATTTTGGTGCTGTCAAAAGGAAACTTCAAGCATTGATGGTAAGTGGATGGTATAGATTTTAAGTTGTGGATCCAAGGTTGACCAAGAAAGATGTTATATGGTAGCTCAAGATCCAGGACTTGACATGTTGTATCCACAATGACCTGCCCAACTCGGATAGGAAGTGTGATAATACCCCGAAAGGAACATTCCTCATCATCATAATCCTTTATAACAATTCTCTTGGTAGCGTCTACACAGGCATTAGAGAATCCTAGAGCTTTAACTAGTTTTAGGGAGCATATGTTTAGTCCTTCTCTACTGTCTACTAAGACTTGTCTAACCTTATGTTGATGGATAAAGACTTCGATATTAAATGCGGCATTGTGAGAGGGTTTTGGTGACGAATAGTCTTGGTCTGAAAATGTTATGTGATTGGGAGGGTTAGGTATCCCACCATGGCCTCAAATTGGTTGACATCAATATCATGAGGGACGAAAGACTCCTATAAAGTTTTGTCAAGTATGGCCTTGTGTGCTAGAGAGATGCGTAGCAGCTCAAGTATGGAGATTTGGGCGGGCATTTTTCCTAATTGGTCAATGAGATTGAATTGTCCCTTAGGTTGTACTATTTGATGGATGGACCAGGTTGTGACTGTTTGGTAGATGGATCAGGTATTGTAATCTTCAACTATCTAGGAGGAGGGATGTCCAGGATTGAAATTTGAGAGATGCCCTAAGATCAAAGGCTAAAATTGCATGTGACAAGCGACAATTAGGGTTAGGGAAATATTTGAAATGAATGGTTAAGATTTGATTTTAGAAAATCAAATCAATGGTTAGAAATGCATGTGACAAGGAGATAAGAATGGCACGGGAAAAGAAAAATCTAGAAAATCAAATAATATTAGAAATTATTTGATTTATGGAGGAAAGTTAACAATTTGAATTAAAAAATAATTTAATACAAAAGGTGGGGCCATGTGACAGTAAATAATTAATTTGAATTATTTACTTGGAGAAAGAAAATTAGAAAGTGGACAATTTTATAGTTTTATTTAAAATTAGGAGAGGCCAAGGGAACAATAATCAAATAAATTAAATAATTTATTTAATTATAAGAGGACATGAGATATTAATAATGTATTTAAATAAATTATAAATAAAATTTATTTATTTAAATAATTAGGAAGAAATAGTGGATAAGTAATAATTAAATAAATTTAAGAATTTATTTAATTATGGAAAGACATGGGAAATTAGAGACGTATTTAAATAAATAAATAAAATTTATTTATTAAAATAATCAGGATGAATAAAAGACATGAATTAATTAAATAATTGATAATTATTTAATTAATAACTGAAATCAGACTATAGACAAAATATGATAAGACATAAAAAAATGTGGTTTGTGGGTCTAGGACATTTTTATGTGTCTACACTGACCCCAGACACAACTGAGAAGATCAATTAGAAAACAACATTGATTCACTTAAGCTTTCATAAAAAATCCATACAATTTCACTTAATTCTTCATTTCTACAAAGCCACAAACCATCAAAACTTGACTTCAAACCTTTACAAGACCCAAACTCATCTTGGCCATCATCAATTTTCCAAAATCAAAGCAATAAACTCTTTAGAAAACTTTGAACCAAATCAAACACCCTACAACTTGCACCATATTACTCTTCATTTCAACTTGTTTCCAAAGGAAAAAGTCAACAAAACACCAAATTTTATTTCCAAATTCTTACCAAGCCTTGAAACACCTCTAACAAACTTTAATTTAATAGAAACAATCTAAATACTCCACCTCACAACCATATTTTATCAGGTTCATAGTTTCTTGCATTCATAGTCCATAATTCTAGAAGTCCAATATAAGAAAATGGGTAAATCTGCTAACCCACATTGTTTCACTTCAAGAAATGGACATTTTTAGGGATCCAATATTGCATTTGTGAACATACCTCAATAGTAGACAAAATTGTTTTGGAAAATAACACAAAACATTTGACTGTCCCACGCCTAATTGCTCCAAATTAGGTCTATTTTGTGAAGAAAGTGCCACCATAGCAACTCCTCATCTTCAAATAACCAAAAAATATCCTTTGAAAGGTTGTAAAACTCAAAATTCATCAACCTTTAATGAAGAAATCACCCAATAATTCATCAAAAAAAAAACCCTTGCCTAAAGCCTTAACAATCCCCAAATAGTGAGGGTTTGAAAGAAATGTATATTCCAAACCTCCATATGCTCTGCCACTTTCCCAACCTCCATTTGTGAACATACCTCAATAGTAGACAAAATTGTTTTGGAAAATAACACAGAACATTTGACTGTCCCACGCCTAATTGCTCCAAATTAGGTCTATTTTGTGAAGCAGGTGCCACCATAGCAACTCCTCATCTTCAAATAACCAAAAAATATCCTTTGAAAGGTTGTAAAACTCAAAATTCATCAACCTTTAATGAAGAAATCACCCAATAATTCATAAAAAAAAAACCCTTGCCTAAAGCCTTAACAATCCCCAAATAGTGAGGGTTTGAAAGAAATGTATATTCCAAACCTCCATATGCTTGAAACATGTTTAGAAATGTCTGCCCATGCTTTAGGAACAATCTTTTAGCTCTACAATTGATTATATCATCAAACCCTAGTTTGTAGCATCCTCTCATGCATGAAAATCACTGTATTTTCCCATGGAGCAACAACAAAACTTCACGTTCTTGTTTTCCCCTGTACCTACACACACATTTAATTTGAAAAACAAGTAATTCAATCCATTCCATCGATCTAACTAACCCTACATCAGTGGAATGGTAGACCTATCTCTTAAAGACTCTCAAAACCCCTATTTGAGGGTTACAGACCGAGTCACTGTAAAGTTGGCCTCAAACCTTTTATTCTTAATGAAATGACCTCAAAATTCTTTTGAAAGAGAGTTAACTCCTTCCTCTATAAGATCAAATAAAAAATTAGCTTATGAAAAACTAAATTGTCTATGCAAATATGAAACAAGAGAGAAAAGTGCTGCAAATATAGTAATAGGGGTATTTTATTTACTAATTTGTTTCATGAATACAAGTTCTTCCTTGTTATCGCCTTTTGCAATGCTTTATAGAGTTTTTTACATTAGTTAGTCAGCTGCCTTTCCATTTCCAATCAACTAACAACCTTGTAAATCAAGGTGACTCTTCATCTTCTGATTTTTTGCAACTTTGCACTTTTTACATCTTTTACAACAAATAGACAACTTTTCTATTTTTTTACATCCTTGACCAACTAAAGACCTATTAAAGACTCAATTACATTGAAAATGACCTTCACATGACCTTTCCACATTGTCTTACATTTGGAAATTCAAATTTCACAAATTTTCCCATTGAAGGCATTTAGTGAACAAGGTGCTCCTGCACCATACAATTAGCCTAAAAAAACTTTCCAAGTCCCTTTGGAAATTTATTACATCCATCTTGATTCTTCATTCTCTAAAAATAATTCTCTTGAATCTTTCTCTTGTATTTGTCTTGGTTCCTTCCTTTTCTTTCAGCTTTGTCTTCATCTCTATCTTCACTTGTCTTCACTTGTCTTTTCTTTGCCTTTTTCCCTTCTCTTTCTCTACCCATAAGGTTCACAATCACTAATTTCTCATTCAAAAGGACACAAGACTGTCCTTTCACTACTCTCAACTTTCCACTAACCTTCTCTCACTCAAAGGACACAGGACTATCCTTTCACATTGCCTTTCGAAGAAATATTTCCTCTTATCCAACAATTCATCCTTGACCTTCTTTGACCAATCATCTTTTCATGTACTCCCATTAGTGGAGTACTCTCAAAGTGACTTTGAACTCTCATAAAGGCTGCAAAATCAAGTGCTTCTTCAAACATGTATCCATCTCCCTCACTGCTTCACCACACCAACTCAACAAACCACCCAATACAGACCTTTCCTTGTTTGCCAACACACAACTTCTCAGAACTCTTCCTCTCTACAACTTAGATGGATTAGGCACCTGCAACCAACCAACAAATCAACAACAACAACTGAACCAACCAGATCAACTAGCTCTGATATCAATTGATGTAGAGCATCTACCAAAACCAACAAACTTTCCAAGGAACTTCCAACCCCAAACACAACTGAGAAGGTCAATTACAAAACAACATTGATTTACTTAAGCTTTCATAAAAAAATACATACAACTTCACTTAATTCTTCATTTCTACAAAGCCACAAACCATCAAAACTTGACTTCAAACCTTTACTAGACCCAAAATCATCTTATCCATCATCAATTTGTTAGAATAAATGCAATAACCTCTTTAGAAAACTCTGAACTAAATCAAACACCCAACTTGCACCATATTACTCTTCATTTGAACTTGTTTCCAAAGGCAGAAAGTCAACAAAACACCAAATTTTACTTCCAAATTCTTACCAAGCCTTGAAACACCTCTAACCAACTTTACTTTGACATAAAAAATCCAAATAATCTGCCTCACAACCATATTTTATCAGGTTCATAATTTCTTGTAGTTATACTCCATAATTCTAGAAGTAGTCCACTATAAGAAAATAGGTAAATTTGCTAACCCAGATTGTTTCACTTCAAGAAATGGAAAATTTTAGGGATCCAATATTGCATTTGTGAACACACCTCAATAGTAGACAAATGTTTTTTGGAAAATAACACAAAACATTTGACTATCCCACACCTAATTGCTCCAAATTAGGTCTAATTTGTGAAGCAAGTGCCACCATAGCAACTCCTTATCTTTAAATAACCACAAAATATCCTTTGATAGGTTGTAAAACTCATAATTCATCAAACTTTAATGAAGAAATCACCCACTAATTCATCAAAACAATAAACCCTTGCCTAAAGCCTTAACAATCCCCAAATAGTGAGGGTTTGAAAGAAATATTTATTCCAAACCTCCATATGCTCTACCACTGCTTGAAACATGTTTAGAAATGTCTACCCATTCTTTAAGAACAATATTTTGGCCTCTACAATTTCTTATCTCATCAATCCCTAGTTTGTAGCATCCTCTCATATGGAAATCACTGTATTTTCCCATGGAGCAAAAAAAAAACTTCACATTCTTTTTTTCCCTTGTACCTACACACACATTCAATTTGAAAAAAAAAAATTCAATCCAGTCCACCAATCTAACTAACCCTACATTGGTGGAATTGTAGACCTATCTCTTAAAAGACTCTCAAAACCCCTGTTTGAAGGTCACAGACCAAGTCACTATAAAGTTTCCCTCAAACCTTTTATTCTTAATGAAATGACCTCAAAACTCTTTTGAAATAGAGTTAACTCCTTCCTCAATAAGATCAAAGCAAATCTTAGCCTATGAAGAACTAAATTGTTTGTACAAATATGAAACAAGAGAGAAAAAGTGCTGCAAATACAATAACAAGGGTATTTCATTTACTAATTTGTTTCAAGAAGAAAAGTTCTTCCTTGTTCTCACCTTTTGCAATGATTTATAGAGTTTTTTTTACATGATTTAGGAAAATTCCTTTTCATTTCCAACCGACTAACAACCTTCTAAATCAAGGTGAATCTCCATTTTCTGATTTTTTGCAACTTTGCACTTTTTACATCTTTTACAACAAATAGACAAATTTTGCATTTTTTTACATCCTTGACCACCTAAAGACCTATTAAAGACTCAATTGCATTGAAAATGACCTTCACATGACCTTTCCACATTGTTTTACATTTGGAAATTCAAATTTCACAAATTTTCCCATTGAAGGCATTCAGTGAACAAGGTGCTCCTGCACCAAAGCTGAAGAAAACTATAAGCAACATAAACAATAGAAAAGCAAACAAGTGTATCTTTTTTTGTTAAAAATTATAAGTTTAACTTCATTTTCTTAATATATAACCAGTTAAATGAGCAACAAAGCATCAACAACAGAAAGGAAAGGTCTTTTGATGTGACAAGCACTACAAAGAAAGAAAAGGAAACAAATGTCTAGTCAACAAAAACTACAACAAATATCTTTAAGGTCACAATTAGTCATGGTTTTTTGGAATTCAAGGTAGTATGAAAACTATCTCTAGAGAGTCTTGCATGGCAGGGGAAATTGTAGACAAATCCAACAGCAATAACTTGCACTCAACTTCAAAGTTAATTCTTGCAACTTTGACTATTATTGTTTTAAGCATTGTTTCTGAATTATAAGTTTGAGTTTTAATAGGAATAGTGAAAAAAAATGAGGTGTAGGTGACACCATTGATAACAGACTTAATATTCATTGTAGTAGAAGACTCATATTGCAACATGTAAATCTCTTTTGCTGACATTTGTGATAAGCTTGTTGTAGCCTCATCAAAAGTAGTAGCCCAAATCTCGCCTGTGTGGTCTTCCATCTTTAGTTGCAATAAATATTGAAAGTCACAATCAACTATTGTTGTCTAACATTTAGGGCAGAACAACGTATTTTGGGTGGACTCTTCACACTTTTTCTTGCATTTTCTGCCATTGGCCTGCAAGGGACATGTAGCATAACAAAATGCATTAGTTTTAATATATTTTATTGTTGCCTTGACAGTAGCCTGCAAAGTTTCTGGCAAGCCAAGGAAGTGATCCAAGATATATCCAATAGTGACTCTCCCATTTTCCAAAGCAATCTTTCGAGGCACTATCCGGGATGGCTCAATGATAGGTGGCTCAATATGTCCTTGTTGGGTCAAGGGATGTGCTTCTGGGATGTCAGGATTTATGTATAGAAGAGTCCCTATGGTTGTGTTCACAATCGTTCCATTGAAATACCCAACATGTGCATTTTTAACAAGGATGACAACTGAACTAGGGGTGTACAACCTTTCCAACTCTTCACCCTTTGCTTCCCAATTTGAGCCTCATAAATTAACATCAATGCAAAATGATGACAAATAATTAAGTTTAACAGTCCTATGATTTGTTTCAGACTAATCCTTTCTTTGTATAGTCGATACCTTTCCTACATGCACCATAGTCTCAATAATATCAATCAAACTGTTATTGTTGCAATTTGTAATTTCATTTATTGGGATGAATTTAAATACTTTCTCTCGCACAAAGGCCTCATCATCACAACATTTCAACATTGAGTTTTGATCCAAAATAATTTCCATGTGGCTATTCAACTTATTAAATTTCCTATTTGCTTGTCTCACCAAGCCTTTTGACACGTAATAAGTACGACCCACCTCAACCCTATCATAATGCAATTCTGCTATGTCATCAAAGCAAGTGTTTCATATTTCTATCCCTCACCGTCAATAATGTCAAAGCTAAATACTTGGCCCTCATGTCCTTGTTTTTTGTAATGGTGCATATCCCTTTTTGTTGTTACCCTACCTTTTATTGTCCATTTGGTTTGGTAAACATTCATCCCTTTAATGAGGTTGATATTTTTTGGAGCATTATGTTGTCTTAGGGATGTATTAATCCAAAATGTTAAGGCTCGTTTGGATGGGGAGGGTGACTTGCAACCAACTATTTATTCTTCTTGATCTCTAAACAAATATCTAGGTTTTCCAATTAGCTGGTAATTTGAAATTTTGACATCTAAGGACAATATGACAATCACCCTGGAACCAAACGAACATCAAATACTTAAAAAGGTGGTCCCCACAAACAAGAAATTATAAAACAACAAGTACAAGTAGTGCAGAACAATATCTAACCTTGATTCCCACAACTTCCTACATAGATAGATTTTCAAGCACAATATGGGACCTATTTTCAATGCCCCTGTAAACAAAAGGTCATTGTATTTTGCAAGCAAAGTCCCTATTTGCATGTGGGTTCCATCAGAAAGGATGAATTTGTAGTGGTCAACCGAGCTTTGATCACCTCCAATTTTTTGAATAGACATTAGCTAGAGAACCAGAGATGGGACAACATCTCCAACATCAATAGATCGTATCACATGTGCTGTAAAGGCTGGATGTACATTTATATCCTACAAGGAAATTTTATTCAGTGAAGCGGAAGCAATGGGATATTCATGGCTATGACACAAGTCTAGAAGCAAACAACAATGTTGACACATTTGAAAACTGTAAAATTTTTTCCCCAACACATAGGTGACTCCCAAATGGCCAGCAAATCGAAAGTAAATAAAGAATTTGAATATAAATTAGTTAGAATATATATCACACCAACTGTTAATTCAAATGAAGCATATTCACAGTTCACTCGATGCACATGGAAAAGTGTTAATTTAATTGTCAGCAACAAAAAAAAACAAGGAATAGACTTATAAGACTGGTGCTTGAGGATTGTTCATCATCCTGGGTAGAGCCAGAGTCCACCAACATTGCTAGGACTGCTCTTTTAAAAGATGAGAGCTGCAACACCGACGGTTGACTACAAGCTCTATGACTTCAAAACAAAACATGATCTCTCAATTTTTTTTTCACATAAATCAAGGATATGACAACAAAATATTAATAAAAAAAATGGTTCAATGACTCATATAACACTTAATATACAATTTATTACTCCAATTTTTTTGTTTCATTTTTTTAATCTTTCAATTTTTTTTCTATAGACATCAACAATAAGAGGAAAAATAAATAATTAGGAAAAAGGCTTCAATGTTCTATATAACAGTTAATATATAGTATATCATTTGAAGAATTCCCTATCAAGGTTCAAATAGATAACAACTATTTTCACAAAATAATAAACATCGGGAAGAGTATGTATGTACATTGTTTACATCTACTTTGACATGCATACATATCTACACACAAGAAAATTTAATATTGTTTCATATATGGCTTCCATTATGTGCCAATGGTTGCAACATAATAAAATAGTCTGTGTTGTTTTCCATAATGCATTGTTAATTGTTGTTCTCTAGCTTTGGCTATATCACTTCATTTTCGATACATAATAAAATAGTAAATGTTATAGAGTTTATGTTGTTATCCAAATTGCATTCTTGACTATCATTGCCACTCATTTTATTTCCCCTATGTGTAGAAATCTACATATGTGATATTAGATGTCAAAAAAATTATTATAGAACACTTAAATTACACCTTATGATTCCAAGGATGTCCCAACAAAATAAAGATAGGGATCACTATGTATCAATGTTCTTTGCATCCACTATGACATACATACATTCTTGCACATAGGGGAAATACATTGTCCATCACTACGATCAAATGTCTGCACAATTTGTGATAAGGAATTGTGGTTGTTGTTTTGTGGCTTTATCGGCTATCACAACTATGAGAAAGGAGAGAAAGCTTCTGTGAAGGTGCAAGTTTGATCATTCATTGTCAAGCTACTGTCTAGCTAGAAGCAGGTTTTTTTTGTGTTTTCCTGCATGGGGTGATAGTTGGAAAAGCAATACAAAAGTGTCGGCTATGATAATTTATTGCCCATTTTTTTGTAGATGCTAAAGAAAGCAAGGAGCAAAGAGAAAGAAAGTGGGAAGAGGTACACTTGAACCAAGCAAGAAGAGGTGCAATTTGAAAAAACCCTTTCTATTTCCAACTGTTCTTAAATATACTTGTGGACATGGTTGTATGCATGTATACATCTACATATACATATACAAAAACATGTATGGATGCAATTCAATGTTCTCAGTGCATACAACATCTTGATACAATTGTGTGTAGACAAATGTGTTTGTAATGCATTTGTATGTGTGAGTGTGTATATGTGTACATGCATTTTCTACATGTATCTTTTAGGATATGCATCTATGTATATATAGATATGTCCAGTTTTTAATATCAATATAGTTATTTGCTTCTTGTCAATCTCAATTTCCACATACTCTTATATCTCCACAATTTCTATTCACTATTTTGAATGTCTATATATATATGTGGCTATGTATGTGCCTATATGCATTTTCCACATGTATTGCTAAAGCCACAACTCAATAATCACCAATGCCCTATGGAAAATAGTGTAGACTGTCACCACAAGCCACACAAAGACAACCAAAAATGCCGTATTGAGAAGAGCATGAACTATTTTATTACTTTTCAACCATTTCCAGTAGACACAAACCATACAACAAACACTAAAGTATGTCTTTCTTTTGTTGCGTTTCATTGTTCTTTTCCTATGTGCAGATATGTATGTATGCAAAATAAGATGTAGACAAAATTCATATAAACTTGTCCCCCTGTTTATTGCTTTGCTAGGAGAGTTGTTATTTGTTTCATCCTCAAGAGGAATTCTTGCAATAATAGGCTTCATATTAAGCATAATAAGAAACATTTCTTGCCACATATAATGTGCTAAAAAGTTTTTTGAAGTTAGGAAAATAGCATAAACTATTTTATTAGTTCAACTCTGGCTATATTGTTTCATATTTGATTCACAATGCAATAGTAAATGTTATAGAATTTATGATGTTTTCCATAAGGCATTGTCAACTGTTGGTCTATAGATCTAGCTATATTGTTTCCTTTTTATAAGATGCTTTTCAAAAATAGAATTTACTAGGTTGCTGTTGAGACTAATATTTTGTTTTTATTTAAGGCACGAGTGTGTATGTTTGTATATGAATTTTCTACATGTATCTTTGAGGTTATGAGTATAACTTATGAATATTTGAGCTATTTATGTGTCCTTCACCTATTTTTTTGCTAGCCATTTGGGAGCAACCTATGTGCTACGAAGAAATGGTTCTAGTTTTCAGGTGTGTTAGCATTGCCATGTACTTTCTTCTTTATATCCAACAAAAATATAATTTTCTTTGCTTCTTGCTACAACACCTTATCAAAAATCAAACAGTATAGCTTATTCAACAACCTCTTATCAAAAATGAAATACTACACCCTAACCTAGAGAACAACAATCACCAATATCTTATGGAATCAATGTTGTTTGCATCTGCTATGACATACATACATATTTGTGCATAGGGTTCATACATTTTCCATCACTCCGATTGATAACTTTCCATTACCAAGACTATTTTATTGGTTTTGGAAAGTAGGAAGAGGTGCATTTGAAGCAAGCGGGTAGAGGTGTGGGTGGAGGTGCATATTGGGAAAACCCTTTCTAGAGTATTTCAAAAATAGTTCATGTTATTTTCCCAAGGCCATTATTCATTGCTATTCTCTAGCTTAGGGTATATTGTTTCATTTATGCTCTCTATGCAACCATGATGGTTGGAAGGAAATATTGTTTGTTTTTGCATTGGATTGCTACAATGAATTGTTGTGTTTTGTGGGTTTTTCCATTTGGGTCATTGTTAAAAGCAACATAGTTTTGAAAACAATTCATGTTATTTTCCATAGGCTATTGTTCATTGTAGTTCTATAGCTTAGGGTATATTGTTTCATTTATCAACTCGGTGTAGCCACGATGGTTGGAAGGAAATATTGTTTGTTTTTTGCATTGGATTGCTACTGTGAATTGTTGTGTTTTGTGAATTGTTGTGTTTCTATGGGTTTTTTCATTTAAGTCACTGTTGAAACCAATACAGTTTCATTTATGGTTCACATTTTGTGGTGAAGGTTTTCAATGGGTTTGTCACTGTTAGATTTTGATTGTTGTATGGTTTCTGTGTAGTGGCAATGGTTGTAAGTAGCACCCGCCATTTAAATCCTCAAAAAACATAGCGAATGTCTATGTAATTTTCAACAAGGTATTGTTGGGTGTGGTTGTGTGGCTTTACCTTCTATTAGAGGTGTGAATGAGGAGGGAAAGCTTCTGTGAACATGCAAGTGCAATTATCTATTGTGGAATTTTCATGAAGATGGTTGGAGCCTATTTTGTGTTTTTTACATGGCATAATCATTTCAAAAGCAATTATTTTGTTTTACAAATATTGGCACACATTTTGTTTTACAAGAACATATGTAGGCATTGCATGCCCTAGCTACATTTGTAGGAATCTATTGCACAAATATATATAGACACAAAAAGTATATGTGGGAATGTAATGATATACAGTTTATGTTAATTTCCATAGAGCATTGTTGGTTTGTGTGTGGTGCCAATGTTTGCAAGGGAAACACTAATGAACAATGCCATGTGTAGATTTGGATGTATGTCATAGCAATTGCAAATAACATTGATACAAAAATTGTTGGAATAATAAGCCATATTTTGAGTGTTTTATCAAACATTGATGCCACCATCTCTGTAGAACTTCTTCCTTAAATAACTTCTAAGAGATTTTCAACACATTGTATGTGGAAAAATGTTTCTTATTATGCTTACTATAAAGCCGAGTATATATGAATGCTGTCTACATATAATTTTACATACATACATATGTACACACAAGAAAAGAAAAATGAAACACTACATAAGATGGAAAAACCTGCAGAGCAAAAAAATTCATAGTAACAAACCCATCCAAAATCATCACCACAAAAGGCAAGGCATAAATCAAACAATATTCGTTTCAACAAACAATATAGTATTTTTTAAAAGTACAATCAACAATGCGTATATATGTGCATCTAACTTGAGATACACACACACACACACACACACACATATATATATATATCGGTGTAGCTTTTGTTTTGCAACTGTATATATATGTATTGCATGCATTAAATACACCTTTTTAGTTATTATTTCTTTTAGCCTCAAAAAAGGAGTTGTTAGAATGATAGACTGTATAGTAAGTGTAATAAGGAAGATTGATTTCACCATTGATTAGAGTGGTGGAAGATGTATGTTCTTGCCTTGGGGTTTGGTGAGAGCCCATAAGGCTCCATGACCCAATATGATAGGGTTGAGAGTAGGCATCATTTTTTTGTGTTCAATTTTATATTTCCTATCTATAGATCTATGTGTTTCTGACATTAGATGTAGACAAAATTCATTTGTTTGAATAACACCTATGGATATATCTGTGTAACAACCTATGATGGTCCATGATCCAATATGGTAGAGTGGAGAGCAGGGTTTCTTTTGTTGCATTTCATTTTATTTTCCCTATGTGCAGATATGTATCTGTGTGAAATTAGATGGAAACAACATTCATATGTGCAACAACCTCTATATTAATTGCAATAAAAAACATCGATATCACCATTGATTATGGTGGCTGATAATGTATTTTTGGTCTGCCACTATAATCGATAGCAAGACCAATGTTTCATCTCACACTTAATATACAACCTGCCATTCTAACAAATCCTTATTAAGGCGTAGACAAATAAGAACTACCCTTAAAGACACACAAAAACAACTAAGAATGCCTTATCAAGAAGAACATGAACTAATTTATTACTTTGCAACCATAACCACCACACAGAAACCATAAATCAAATAATTTATTCAAGGTCACAGAAGAACAATCAACAATGCCCTATGGAAAATAGCATAAACTATTTTATTACTTCAGCAAGTATTAAATGCAAGGTTTGAAAAAGCATAATGCAACATATCAACCAATAAGAGAAATAGGTATGTACCTTTGAGTCATTCTATTATGCAATAATTGAATTGTTAACATATTATTATAAGTAAAACTACTAATATCATCTTGATTGAATCTTAAGGTCTTTATTTTAAAATTCCATGACTAAATCTTTGACTCTTAGCACCTCGTTATGCTAATTAAGTATCATATGAACCATGAGTGGAATTCATTCCAATAAGAATTATATATTAAACAAAACATTATTTAGAAAGGAAAAGAAAACATTAATATTTATTGTTTTGAGAAAGTTTTTATTTGGGAAGACAATTGTTATTTCTTTCATCTTCAAAAAGGAATTCTTACAATAATAGGCTTTATATTAAGCATAATAAGAAACACTGGTTGCCACATAAAATGTGTTCAAAACCTTTTTGAAGCTATTCAAGGAAAAAGTCAAATTCTTTTCCCAAGGCTGCCTTATAAAAAATGAAATAGTATAGCCAAAGCTAGATAAGAACACTTAACAATTCCTTATGGGAAACAACATAAATTGTATAGCATTAACTATTTGGTTATGTTGCAACCATAACCACAAAATGAAAGCCACAAATGAATAAACGACAACTATTATTACAACCATTGCCAACACACACAAACCATACAACAATTAATGTTGATGCCAAACAACGTTTAAGAGAGAAAATATCCACACTGCATTTTCCCTCAATTGACTGGCTGAGAAGGCTACAAATTCAAACCTTTTTTTGACTACAATAATGCCTTGCTTCGGACTAGGCAATATATTATAGGCAACAAAAGATTGAAATTCGTAGCCTTCTCGATGAGTCAATTGAGGGAAAATTCAGTCTAGATGTTTGCTCTCCATAAATTTGAAGGGGAGGAGTTACGTAGTGAGGAAAAAATATGGTATACACATCTATTTAGATATAGCAGTCTATATATAAATAGATATATACATGTGTACATATAGATATATATATCTGGTTATATGTGTGTTCTTGATTGAACCTTAAGGTTTTTATTCTAAAATTTGATGATTAAATCTTTGACTCTCAACATCTTGTTATGCTAATTAAGTATCATATGAACCATGAGTGAAATTCATTTTAATAAGAATTATATATTAAACAAAACATTATTTAGAAAGGAAAACAAAACATTCATATTTATTGTTTTGAGAAGATAGTTTTTTATTTGGGAAGAAAGTTGTTATTTGTTTCATCCTAAAAAATGAATTCTTACAATAATAGGATTTATATTAAACATAATAAGAAACACTGGTTGCCACATATAATGTGATCAAAACCTTTTTGAAGCTATTCAAGGAAGAAGTCAAATAATTTTCCGAAGACTGCATTATAAAAAATGAAACAATATAGCCAAAGCTAGACATGAACACTTGACAATGCCTTATGGAAAACAACATAAACTACACAACATTAACTATTTGGTTACGTTGCAACCATGACCACTAAATGGAAGCCACAAATGAATAAATGGTAGGTGTTATTACAACCATTGCCAACACAAACAAACCATACAACAAATAATGTTGATACAAACCAACGTTTAATTTCACTGGCCTTCTCTATTTGTGCAACGGAAAATACGTCAACCTATTCCCAACACACACCAAGCACCTCCACAACCTTTTTTCACGGCCGCCATTAAGGCCTAAAAATTGTGAAGGATGATTGATAACCGAGGGGGCTGACAAAAATTCTGACCCAAGTTCAAGAACATCTACCACCTTTTTCATGGCCACCAGAAGGCTAAAAAACTGGGAAGGTTGATGGGAATTCTGAACAAAGTTCACACAAATAGCCTATTAGGTAACAAGCTAGAGAACAACAATCAACATAAATTGTATAACATTAACTATTTTATTGCATTGCAACCAAAATGAAAAAAATGGATAATATTGTATGTTTTCCTAGTATATTCTAAATTCCTTTTCAAGAATTAAAGAAGGGTTACCAATCCATATTATTTGGCATAAATATGGATAAAGGCATGTAAGGTGAGCAATCATTGTCTCACCAAAGAAATTTCAGTATTGATAGGTACAAGGCAATTAGCTTTGACAATGTCTATGGTTACGCAAATGTGGTGCCATTCAAGGTCAGGGACAAAATACCAAGATTCAGTGGTAACAAGTCAGAGTCAGCAAGTAGGCATGTGCATGAATTTGTTGATGTGATGGGTGATTATGAGATAGATTGCGAAGATGTGATTATGAAGTTATTTATTCAATCTCTGAAAGGAGATGCAAGAGACTGGTTCTCTTTTTTGCTGCTTCTTCTGTACATTGTTGGAATGAACTTAAGGCAACCTTCATGGACCAATTTGGTGAAAGGATAAACCCAAGTGTTTCAAGAAAGAATTTCACGGAGATTTCTAGGGATAAGGGGGAATTGGTCCTTTCTTTCAACCTTAGATTTTCCAAGGCCATAAGGAAAATCCATGAACACATGAGACCAAATGATGCAAAGTGTTTGGTTGTATATTTGGGAGAATTTGATAGTAAGATGAGCTTCTTGTTAAGAGATAAAGAACCTGCCACCTTACAACAAGCCTACCAAGAGGCTATGAACACTGAGAATAATTTGAAATAGTCAATCATGAGGGGACCTACGATTGCTAGTAGTAGTTCTAATAGCATCTAGGCTATTGAGCCAAATCAATCAGGAAGTAAAAATGTTTGTCAAGAAAAGGAGACCATATATGTTACATTTGCATTACTCCCACTAGGTGCAGAACATGAGCAAGCATCAACCTCACATCAGCCTAGGATGGGAAAGGCTAACTTAATTTTCTCTATTAGAAAGTTGTATGAAATGAAGAGACATGTGAATGAGTCACCATAATATTTTTTTTCAAGATTCTTGGATGTTCTGATGGAGATACCCAAGAGTTTTAGGTTTAGTGATTTAATGTGCATTAATTTGTTTTGTGAAGCCTACATACCAGGATCAATCTAGTGGTTTGAGAATTAGAAGCCTCATAGCCTTGATCAAGTAGTGGATTGGATAAATACCGTGGAAGAAATTGAGCATGGTCATATGCCCCTAGTTATTTCCCAGAATGTGGGAAATAATTTCCATAGTGAGGAGGATTAGAGACTAATATTGAAAAATCAAGGAGAAGCATTAGAGTTTGAGCAATTGAATGTTGTTATTTTACAAGAAACATAGAAGCAAGTGCATGTAGTAGTGATGAGGATGAAGAGACAGAGTGTGAGAACAAGGAGATAGTACCTAATTTTCTTCCTTAGGATGTCATAAGCTATGAGAAAAAACAAGAGGTACATGGTGAAACATCACAAATTGATTCATCCAACACTTATCATGCACCAATCAGTGAAGGGAATACACTTGGCTTCAATGAGATGGAATCAAAGTGATGAGATTGAGTTTGGACAATCTTCTATTGGATATGATTATTCTTATGAAGTGGAGATGGAATCCCTTGCTTCTAGTAGGGGATATGTTAATAGCCTTGAGGGTGTGTGTTTCCTAGGAAGTGAGCAGTACTCTTCATGTGAAGAATTCTCTGAATGTGGATCAATTATTGTGAGTGTAAATGATGAGGAGGATGTTGAGAATGTTTCTCTCTGTTCTTCAAGTGATTACACTAAATTTGAATGCACTGATGGTCAAAATTGCTGGAATCTTGACATTGAGGAAAATGAGGCACATGCAACTATCATGAAGGTATGGAAAAATCCTTTATTTGATGAACTTGCATTGGGTAGTGAGGTTATAAGTGATAATTTCTATTGGTATAGGAGAAATCCTATTTTTGAAGATACCCCTAATGAGTATTTAGCAAGTGTTACTAGTGGATGTGTCATGGATGACACAAACAAAAATAAGGTGATATTAAGGTTGGAAACTTTTCCTTTGAAAATGTCACCCCTAATTGGATAATCCCCCAACAAAATGGAGGATGTGGAGACACAAACATTGGTGAACTAGCTTCCCAACATGTGATTGAACAGATTGTGCTTGATAAGTATTAAGAGAATTCCTTAGACTTGCTGGAGTCTAAATGAGACAATAGCTCCCATGATAAAGAAGCTCAAGATTATGATGTTAGCTTTGAATGTAGCATGGATGCCAAAAGGGATGTAGATGCTTATGCTAATTTTCCTATAGTGACTAGCTATGTACTTGAAAAGGTAGTTGAAATGTCAACTAGTCATGTTCCACATGATGATGTTTTCCTTGATATAAAAGGAATTCCACTCTTTGGAGACCAAGAGGTAAATCAGGATAAAAGCATGGATACTTAGGAAACATTATTTTATGTTGAGGAGAAGGAATTACTTGGTGATTCTACAGAGTATGTTAGTATTGTAGGATTATTTCATCCATGTGAGGATGAATTCAAATGAATAGATAACTGGGCGAATGATATAAGCCAGTATGAAGCTGCAATGGAGTTTTTTTGCAAATGCTCCTTATCTTATGGACCTTATCATGGAACTTATTTCATCTCATGAAGAAAACATTTGTGACAAACAGATTGAGGATATGCCTGATCATGTTTTCCTTTTCTCTAATCTTATAGAAGATTGGCTAGATATAAGCCAAAATATCTATGAGGCTTTTAAGTTTGATGAGCAAGTGGAATGTGATTTTACACTTCATGACAGTGTGGAGTATGAGGTTTCATCTTCCTAGTCTAGCTTGATGAACCTAAGGTTGAGAAGGATAAATGTAGCAATGTTACATCAAATGTCATAGGAAATGTTGATTATGCTGGTGCTAACAGCTTGGAATTGCATCATGTCCATGCAGACCCATTGTTAGTAAAACAGGCCAAGGTGTTTAACAAAGGAAAGAGTTTTCCTTGAATTTTTGGGGCTAGGGGCCACCAATTTATTGAAGTAAATCGCAGTGTATATTTTGTAAATAGTGTATATAGGTTGTTCTAGGGTGTTTGCTTTATGTTGTGTCTACTTGCCTTGTCCGGGCATGCTCCTGGGTTTTGGTCTTCTGCCCTAGTTTGCTTCAACTTGAGATTTAGATTCACTATACCCACTGGGGGTATATGTCCTCGAGCATGAGCCATTGATGGAGCTCCCAAAGTTTTGAAGAATTTTAAGTACCCCATGGGTTTAGTTTGCATTTTAAAACCCTTTTCCCCATTAGTGAGTAGGGTTTTTCTTTTGAAAGGCTTTAGGTTTTTTAATGTCACGTTGACCTGTCCTACCAATTTCCAACTCCTTAATTCATTACTTGAGCCATCATGTATGTTCAGTTACTGACCCCTTTGGTCTAGAGTGTTGGTTACCCAATCAGTCATTGATTTTAATTGCATCCTAAAGTCGAGTGTTAAATTTTTACCAAAAAAAATTAAGCTTAAGTCGTTCACCCATGAGGGTCATGTCACCATCGACCTAGTACTGGCCCCTTCTTTAATGTTGACCTTACTGTGTACATGTTTAGTGATTCGAGATTGTGGGAAGAGATCTTGACCATACCTCGCTAGCTTGTAGATGGAAAATGCCATCTGGATACGTAGTGCGAGGACAACAAGATGATGACACATGCCCTCATATGGACATGGGGCCCAATATCCACTATCTAGCTCATTGCTCGTGGTTCTAAACCAATGGAAAAGATTAAATGATAGGGGATAATCACCACCATTTCTCAACGGCTTGTGAGGAGAAGATGAAGGCTCATTAAAGGCCATGAGATCAATGAGATCCTGACACGTGGATCAGTCCACCTAGTCTGTGAGATGGATGAAGCTTGATGACAGAGAATTTATCATTTGAGGTGGGTTAACACTATTGGATGAAGACAAATGAGTGAAGCATTGTTGGATTTAAAACTTGGTCAACCTAAACTGAGCCATTCAATCTACCATCTCATCGTGAGATCAATGAGTGACATTCAAAGTTGATAAAATGACATGTGATAGCCGTTTCATTATGCAACCAGTGGGAATTACTGATCTACTCTCTGCAGGTGTGATCAAATTGATCCCCATACGTGTGAAAACTTAATTTTCAGAAATCATGAAGTATGATTTGCAGATTTCCATGCATTTGGGAATTAAACAGTGACAATACACATGCCAACGAATTGTACGATTTGTGCGTGTGTTCTTCATTGAACATTGATGATTGTTATCATCACTCTCTTCAATAAATAGAAGTGGTGAGTTGCTATTTTTACCATAGCAATTAGTTGGAAAGTCTTTAAATTTGTTAGAGAGCCAAGGTTGCGAGTGTGGATTTTCTAGTGTAAAAACAAGCAAGCTCAGTGTTTCATCAGTTCTTGTATGGAGGTTGTCTCGACTAAATTCTCAGAGGTCCCATGATGAGGACCCAAAGTGAAAATAGGACATACACAAGGATACCAGAGGCAAAGGATTTGTACCTATTGCTACCAGATGCAACCATCATTTGAAAGGCTAGGTCGTAAGCTTGGAGGTAGTGGAAATAAAAGGAGAAGAGATTGTTAGGTCCCCCAGTAGAATTCAACAAAAGCTTCGATATGGTTGTGGCTCCTTTGGATGACAAAATTTTCCCATTAACATAATAGAGAGCTTGTCAAAGACTGAAACAGATACGGATTCTGGCTATCGTCAATATCTTGAGACCATGGGTCAAGCTTCATCTCCTGGAGCTGAGGTGTTGTCTATTCAGCCTCTAGTGGTCAAGACTCCTAGTGGGCGTGATGGTGCTATGCTAAAGTGAGATAAGGATGAGGAAGGAGTTGAGGTTTCATCTCCAAGCCTTGCTATGACACGAAGTGGGTGTGTGTACCGTGGTGTGTGTGCTACTAGTGAAAGGGTTTTTGGTTAATGAAAAGGTGGTGGTGAATGAAATTTTTGTGTTGATTAATGATTTTTGTAGCGGTCATTTTCTCTCTTGGTGTGTGTGGAAAATTTTTGGGGTGTTGGATGTTGACTGTGTACCCTCGTGGTAATATAAACATCGGTCTTCCCACTTACATGGTGATCAAGGAGATTTTGGTGGTACTTTACTTCTTCCTCGTGGTAGCTATGGAAATTTTGTTTTCCCCATTTCAACAGAATCATCATGCAGGGAATTTTGAAATGCAGCTAAAATGCGGTATGAAATGAAATTTTGTAATGTAGCTACATTTCAAGCCAGAAGATTGTTGGTTCCCTTGCTTTCTAATAGGGAATTCAGGGCTCATTTGCAGTGGTTCTATTTTTTTGAACTTTAGGTCTAATATGTAAAAGGGTAGAAAATAGAAGAATACCAAAAAATAGGATAGTAGAATTGTCTTTGGTTTTGAAATTTGCATATGAAAATCTTAAAGAGTTTTGTAGAAATTATTGATATCAAAATAAACTCCATACATAGTTCATCTGCTCTTCTCTGTAAATCATTTTTCAAGTTTTGAATATAATATCAAGTATATTTGATTCATCTTCAGATGTTTCATTTGAATGCATTCCTTCATTTATTCTTCGATTCAATGAATCAATTAAATGTTTAAATGGGGTCATGAACTTGTGATTATTTACTAAGAATTTTGTAAGAAGTGATGTATTGCCTGTAGAGAGTTTCCATAATCCAAGTTCTTGTGGAAATAGTCCATAATTATTAGATTTAAAGAATTTCTACATGATAGGTTGTAAGATGCATGAATCCATTGCCCAATTGATGAAGACACTAGTCTATTTGTCTTGGTATTTTTTTTTGAGTAATAGTGATACATTTAACTATTGATTCTATTGGAAAAATATGCCTCAATCATCACAGGCTGAAACCTCCATTGGAGACAAGTCGGTGTGACAGTTCTTATGTCTGGCCGACTAGTAGTTTGAAACATCATGTTTTGTATAGGTCGTTGTGACCTAGTTTTTGTCTCACTGAAGGATCATATTGCTATGATAGGTTGCTTTTGATGTGACCTCTTAGCTCCTGTGAAGATCTTTGGCCGATAGGCCATTCAATCGTATATCGAGAAGACCTTTGGCTGAAAGGCTTTGTTCGGTGTGAAGTCCCAATGAAAGCTAATGTCTTGCTGACAACATGTTATGTATTGAAGTCTTCGGGATAACTAAAGGGTTCTCGCTATGAAGTCCCAGCGACATTGGTGAGTCTCGCCGATGATGAGAGGTCTTCGGTGTAACATATATGTGTTCGATGAGAACTCTCGACGAAGGTGATATGTATTGGCAACTGTTGATGACTTTGGGGTGACATGTGTGATCTCAGAGAAACCTCTTGGTGATATTGATATGTCTTTCTAACTATTCTTTAGAGCTTAGTATAACATATGACTTTTGTATAACCCATGGTGACTCGGCGTGAGGTCTTGGTGAAGAATGATACTCTTGCTGAATGGAAAAACTCACATCTATGTGACTTGTGGAGCTTCGGTATGACGTCTCACCAAAAGCAATGAGTCTGGGTGATAGCGATACATGTGGAGAACGTCAGTGTGAGGTCCTGGCAACATAAGGAAGTCTTAGCGATAGTCTTCTGAGCTTAGTGTATCACAATAAGGCTTGTTGGGATGTCTTGGTGAGAGCGATAGTCTTGCGGAAAGGAAAACTCAAGCCGATACAAGTTGTAAGCTCGGTGAAACATATTTCCAATGGAAACGACTCTTGGTGACATCGATATGAAGACTTTGTGGCATTGGTGAGACACTATTAGTGTCTCACTGAGATGCCAACAAATTTTTATTTCTTTTGACTGAGTGATGACTATCTACGTGGTTGGTTTTCGGCCAATCAGAGGAGTCAAATTTGAACAGTTGGAAGATAGTTCATTGTGATGGTTCTATGAGGAAGCTTGACAGACATGGAATGACATGGTTATACTCTGTGATTGTAGATTGTAATTGTTTGGTTGGATTGATGGATTGGTGGGTGGTTGTATGATCAGTAAATGTAATGTAATCTAAAAAGACTATAACTTGAAGGTTCCTATACAAGATTGTTCATGGTGAATGCTGCTGTAAACAGACATCAGAAAGATAAGTCTAAAACTTGTATGTAATCTTTATTACTGTAATACAAAGTGACTTCTCTTGGTGTGGTGGGTTTTTCTCCCATAAGGGTTTTCCCATGTATATCTAGTGTTCATTTGTGATTGTCAAATACTCTGTTTCTATTATTTACTTCATAGTGCATCTTAGTTGAACTGTAATTAAAAATTGAAAGTATATCTACATTATTCTCTGAGGTTTTGACGTTAGGAGAGTTTTTTCTACATCTAGGTTTCCTTACAAGTGGTATCAGAGCCTGGCCAGTTGTGTTATCCTTGTGGGTATGTTGGGTTTTTTTAGTCAATTCTATTCAGTGGGAGTCTTGTAGAGTTTGTTATTTCTGCTTACAGGTTGAGATGGCTAGCATGTCTAGAAAGTTTGAAATAGAGAAGTTCAACGGCAGTAACTTTGAGTTGTGGAAACTCAAGATGGAAGATCTTCTAGTTGATCATGATCTATGGCTTGCAGTGTCTGGAACTAAACCTACAGGCATGAAGCAAGAAGATTGGGACCTTGCAAATAGAAAGTCTAAGGGGTTGATAAGGCTATGTTTGGCAGAATCAGTTCTTCTGAATGTGCATGAGGAGAAGACTGCCTCTTCTTTGTGGAAGAGACTGGTGTCTATTTATCAGGGAAAGTCCTTGGTGAATAAGCTGTTCCTGAGGAAGAAGCTGTATTCTTTGAGAATGCAGGAAGGAGGGTCTATGGCTGATCATTTGAACGTGTTTAATATGCTGATTGCTCAATTGACATCTATTGGTTTAAAAATTAATGAAGAGGATCGCTCTATGCTATTATTATGTTCTTTTCCAGACTCATGGGATCATCTAGTGATGTCTATTGGGAGTACAAAATCTAGCTTCAAGATGGAAGATGTTGTTGGTTCTTTGTTGTCAGAAGAAATGAGAAGGAAATCTTCTAAGATGGCGAAGGAAGCTCTTGCTATTAGAGGAAGGTCAAAAGAGAAAGGCAAGAAGAAGGACAAGAAGTCCAAATCGAAATCAGAGGGGAGATCAAAGTCTCCTGGAAAGAAGTCCAAGGTGAAGTGCTGGAACTGTGGGAAACCTAGTCATGTCTGAAAGGATTGTAAAGAATAGAAAAAGAAGAAGGGCTCTTCTGATAATGGTTCTTCTCATAGTGATGGTGATGACTTCATTGCAGCCTTGGCTACTTAGGCATCAGATGATGTCTGGCTGATTGATTCTGGAGCATCTTTCCACATGACATCTCATAGAGACTGGTTCATAAAGTATGAAGAATACGATGGTGGAAAGGTGTACTTGGCAAGTGATTCAAATTTAGAGATAGTTGGCCATGGGAGAGTCAGAATATAATTTCCTGATGGTAGAGTAAAGGGAATTAATGATGCTATACACATACCAGGTCTGGCTCAAAATTTACTGTCTGTCAGTAAGCTAAATGATATTGGAGTATAAGTCACGTTCTCTAGAAATGGCTGCAAGATGACTAGAGGTTCAATGGTGCTGGCTAGAGGTGCTCGAATTGGTACCTTGTACAAGCTAGATGCACATGCTATTCAATGTAACAGTGTCTCTAGAAAGTCACTAAAAGCTACTCATGGAGGTAAAGAGGGAAATATCCCTAATTATGTAAACTCTATGGAAGTAAAACTTCCAATAGAGAAGACTATGCTCTGGCATCATAGGTTAGGCCACATAGGAGAAAAAGGTTTAAAAAACTTAAAGAATAAAAATCTGGTTGAGGGGCTTGAAGATTGTAATCTCGAATTTGAATTCTATGAGCATTGTATATATGGAAAGCAACAACGCGTTTCTTTTTATTCCAGTCCTCATAAATCTTCTAGTTTGCTAGATTATATTCATTCAGATGTATTTGGTCCAGTGGATGTTCCTTCTTTGTCTAAGTCAAGATACTATGTGTCGTTTATTGATGATTATTCAATAAGAGCATTTGTATATTTTCTGAAAAGTAAATCAGAAGTATTCAGTCAGTTTAAAGAATTTAAAAATCTTGTTGAAAATCAAACTGGTAGAAAAATAAAATGCTTAAGGATTGATAATGGCGGTGAATTCTGTTCTAATGAATTTGAAAGATACTATAAAGACCATGGAATTAAAAGACACAAGACTACACCTTATACTCCACATCAAAATGGAGTTGCAGAAAGGTTCAATAGGATAGTGATGGAGAGAGCATGAAGTATGCTCAGTAGTGCTGGCTTGGAGGAGAAGTTCTGGGTTGAGGCTGTATCTATTGCATGTTACCTAATTAATCGTTCTCCAAATTCTGCTCTTGCTGAGAAAATACATTTAGAAGTGTGGTCTAGTAAGAAGCCCTCTTTAAGACATATTCGTGTTTTTGGCTGTGAGGCATATGCTCATGTGTCGGATGTGAAAAGATCTAAATTGGAGAACAAGGCTATCAAATGTATTTTTATTGGCTATAGTGCTGTCATAAAAGGATACAAGATTTGGAATTCTGATACAGAGAAGGTTGTGTACAACAAAGTGTAATCTTTCATGAGCTAAAACCTTCTACCTTGGATCTGCAGTCAGAGACAAAGTCATAAAACAATAAGAATGTAGCATTAATTCCTCCTACACTAGAGAAAGAGGAATTGAAAATTCAAAATGTACCTGAAACTGAGGAGAGCTCAAGCAATTCTGAAAGTTCTGAAGAAGAACCTCAGCCTTAGCAAGTGAGGAGGTTAACCCGTGAAAGAAAAAAACCAGATAGGTATGGGTTCTCTTTGATTGATTCTACTTGTGCCTATGCTTTAATTTCTAGCATTGATGAGCCTAGGACTATAAAGGAGGCATTTAAAATGTCTGATTCAGACTCTTGGTTGGAAGCCATGAATGAAGAGATGGCATCATTAGAAAAGAATGAAACCTGGAGTCTGGTGCCCTTGCCTAAAGGCAGAAAGGTTGTTGGATACAAGTGGGTATTTAAGAAGAAAATTGGTCTAGATGGCAGTGTGGAAAAGTACAAGGCTAGACTGGTTGCAAAGGGTTATTCCTAGGTAGAGGGAATTGATTATGGGGAAATATTTTCTCCTGTAGCAAAGCTGGCATCTATCAGATTTCTTTTGTCACTTGCAGCAGCGTATGACTTAGAGGTCGAACAGATGGATGTGAAGACAATATTTCTTCATGGTGATCTTGAAGAAGAAATTTATATGTCCCAGCCTGAACACTTTGTTGAGAAAGGTAAATAAAAATTGGTATGCAAATTAAAGAAGTCTCTGTATGGGTTAAAGCAGTCACCTAGAATGTGGTACCAAAAATTTGATACTTTTGTATTGTCTTTGAGATTTTTGAGATCAAAATCTGATCACTGCATATATTATAAAGCTGAAAGTGATCGAGTCCTTATTATTTCTCTTTATGTTGATGATATACTGTTCATAGGCAATAGTAAGCTAATGATTTTTGATCTTAAGTCTCAGTTGTTTGCTAAGTTTGAAATGAAAGATCTTGGTGTAGCAAGGTATATTCTGGGGATGGAGATAACCAGGGACATGAAGAATAGAAAACTATGGCTCAGTCAGAGTAAGTATATCAGGACTGTTCTTGAGATATTTTGTATGAATGATTGCAAACAGCTAGTGGTTCTAGTTTTGCAGGGAATGAAGCTATCTATTGAGGACTATCCAAAATGTCTTATTGAGATGGAGGACATGACCAGTGTACCCTATGCTAGTGCGGTTGGAAGTCTCATGTATGCAATGGTCTATACAAGGCCAGACATTTCCCAAGCAGTGGGAGTTCTTAGTCAATTTATGGAAAATCCTGGAAGGATACATTGGGATGCTGTGAAGAGAGTGTTTAGATATTTGAAGGGAACTTTAGATTTTGCTTTATGTTACCATGGGAACTTGGTTGAATCACAGAACACTCTCAACATTCATGGATATGTAGATTCTGATTGGGCAGGGGACATTGACAGCAGGAGGTCCACCAGTGGATACATTTTCATATTGAATGGTGGTGCAGTGAGTTGGATGAGTAAGCAACAAGCTTTAGTCAATTTGTCCACTATGAAGACTGAATATATGGTAGCTACTCATGCTTGTAAATAAGCAGTTTGGTTGAAACGTTTGTGTTCTAACATTGGTTTTGATGCAGGGGAAATAACTATTTTCTATGACAGTCAGAGTGCAATTTGTCTGGCAAAGAATCCAACTTTGCATGCCAGGATGAAACATATTGATGTACAATACCACTTTGTATGAGATATGGTGGAGGATGGAAAGGTCAGTTTGGAAAAGGTTGATACTTTGGAGAATGTTGTAGATTCATTGACAAAGCTAGTGAGCATAGACAAGTTCAGGTGGTGTGCCAGTTCGATGGGCCTTAGTGCCCATTATTTTCATTAAGTTTTATTGTGCTCTGGAGGTTCCTGTGTGATCTTCGTCAAGTGGGAGATTGTTGGAAAAATATGCCTCAATTATCATAGGCTGAAACCTCCATTGGAGCCAAGTCAGTGTGATAGTTCTTATGTCTGGCCGACTAGCAGTTTGAAACATCATGTTTTGTATAGGTCACTGTGACCTAGTTTTTGTATCACTAAAGGATCATATCGCTGTGACAGGTTTCTTTCGGTGTGACCTCTTAGCGCCTGTGAAGATCTCTGGCCAATAGGCCATTCAATCGTATATCGGTAAGACCTTTGGCCAAAAGGCTTTGTTCGGTGTGAAGTCCCAATGAAAGCTAATGTCTTGCCGACAACATGTTATGTATTGAAGTCTTCAGGATAACTAAGGGGTTCTCGCTATGAAGTCCCAACGACATTGGTGAGTCTCGCCGATGATGAGAGGTCTTCGGTGTAACATATATGTGTTCGATAAGAATTCTCGACAAAGGTGATATGTCTTGGTGTCTGTTGATGACTTCGGGGTGACATGTGTGATCTCGGAGAAACCTCTTGGCGATATTGATATGTCTTTTCGACTATTCTTTGGAGCTCAGTATAACATATGACTTTGGTATAACCCATGGTGCCTCAGCGTGAGGTCTTTGCAAAGAACGACACTCTTGCCGAATGGGAAAACTCACGTCTATGTGACTTGTGGAGCTTCGGTATGACATCTCACTGAAAGCAATGAGTCTGGGCAATAGCGATACATGTGGAGATCGTTGGTGTGGGGTCTTAGCGACATAAGGAAGTCTTAGCGATAGTCTCTTCAACTCGGTGTAACACAAGAAGGCCTGTTGGGATGTCTTGGCAAGAGCGATAGTCTTGCTGAAAGGAAAACTGAAGCCGATACAAGTTGTAAGCTTAGTGAAACGTATTGCCGATGGAAATGACTCTTGGCGACATCGATATGAAAACTTTGTGGCATCAACAAGACACTGTTAGTGTCTCACAGAGATGCCAACAAAGTTTTGTTTCTTCTGACCAAGTGATGACTATCTACATGGCTGGTTTTTGGCCAATCAGGGAGCCGAATCTGAATAGTTGGAAGATAGTTCATTGTGATAGTTCTGTGAGAAAGCTTGACAGACATGGAATGACATGGTTATACTCTGTGATTGTAGATTGTAATCGGTTGGTTGGATCAACGAATTGGTGGGTGGTTGTATGATCAGTAAATGTAATCTAATCTAAAAAGACTGTAACTTGAAGGTTCCTGTACAAGATTGTTCATGGTGAATGCTACTATAAACAGACATCAGAAAGATAAGTCTGAAACTTGTATGTAATCTTTATTACTGTAATACAAAGTGACTTCTCTTGGTGTGGTGGGTTTTTCTCCCGTAAGGGTTTTCCCACATATATCTGGTGTTCATGTGTGATTGTCAAAACTTTGTTTCTGTTATTTACTTCATAGTGCATCTTAGTTGAACTGTAATTAAAAATTGAAAGTATATCTACATTCTTCTCTGAGGTTTTGACGTTAGGAAAGTTATTTCTGCATCTAGCTTTCCTTACAGATTCAGGGTTAGAATATAAATCTAATAAAAAATATCTACAATGAAGCATGTATGTGAGATATTTTCCATGTTCCTAGTAAATTGATGGATATTTTCTTGAAGATTAGCCAACCTTTGAGTGAATTTTGTTGTTTACCCCTTATAGGAACTGATCTGTGATTTTCTATGTCATTTATTGAGGTAGTCAAATAAAATGTTAAAAGTAATACCCTCCTGGGTCCCACAGAGCTTGAAGTTTAGAAGATTGCAGTCTTCAACCGAATCTTGTCAGTTGTCCATTCACTTTAAGGGTCTTGAACATAGGAGTTGGCTACTCTTTAGAGATTCATTAGGTGTACTAGGAAAAACACCAACAAAACTAAAGTCTTTTCTTAATAGCACCTTATTGAAAACACAACAATCTATCCTTTTCAACAGAACCTTATCAAAAATGAAACAATGCAACCTAAGCAAGAGAGCAACAATCAACAATACCCTATGTAAATCAACACAAAATATATAACATTAACTATTTTATTTAGTTGCAACCATACCCATAAAATGAAGGGCATAAATCAAACAATATTCGTTTCAACAGTGACCTAGATGCAGAAACCCACAAAACATAAAAAATCACACTGACAAACCCATACAAAACCATAGCCACAAAACATGAACCATAAACAAAACAATATTTCTTTTAAAAAATAATATAGTCTTCTCTGAACAACACCCTATTGAAAATGAGACGATATAGCCTTTTCAACAACACCTTATCGAGAATGAGACAATATAGCCTAAGCTAGACAACAACAATCAACAATGCCTTATGGAAATCAACATAAACTGTATAACGTTAACTATTTTAAAGCCAGACAACAACAATCAGCAATGCCCTATCAAAATCAACATAAACTGTATAATGTTAACTATTTTATTGCATTGCAACCATATCCAAAAAAATGCAATTTGGGTTGAATATCGACCCACATGCAAAAACCCACAAAACACAAAAAATCATAGTTACAAAGCCATGCAAAAATATAGTCTTTTATCAACACCACCTTATCACAAGTTGAAACAATATAGCCTTTTCAACATCACCTTATCGAAAATGAAACAATGTAGCCTAAGCCAGATAACAACAATCAACAATGCCTTATCGAAATCAACATAAACTGTATAACATTAACTATATTAAATCTAGACAACAACAATCAACAATGCCTTATGGAAATCAACATAAACTGTATAAGGCTAACTATTTTATTGTGTTGCAACCATAGGGACAAAACACAAGGAATAAATCAAACAATATTTGTTTCAACAATGACCCACATGGAGGAACCCACAAAACAAAAAAATGCACAGTAACAAACTGATGCAAAAATATAGTTTTTTCTCAACAACACCTTATTGAAAGTGGAACAATATAGCCTTTTTCCTAGAACCTTATCAGAAATGAAACAATATAGTGCAAGCTAGAGAACAAAAATCAACAATACACAAAACCCATGCAAAACCATAGCCACAAAACCCATACAAAATGATAGCCACAAAACACCAACCATAAACGAAACAATATTGCTTCAAACAAACAATATAGTCTTTTCTCAACAAAGCCTTATCAAAAATTGAAACAATATAGCCTTTTTAGCAGTGCCTTATAAAAAATGAGACAATATAACCCAAGCTAGGTAACAAAAATCAACAAAAACTACATAGCATTAATAATTTTATTCTGTTGCAAACATAACCAGAAAATGAAAGCCATAAAAATAAACCCACAAAAATTCAAAGTAACAAACCCATGCAAAAATATACTCTTTTCTCAACAAAACCTTATCAAAAATTGAAACAATATAACCTTTTCAACAACACCTTATCAAGAATTGAAACAATATAAACTTTTCAACAACACCTTATCAAAAATGAAACAATATAGCCTAAGATAGAGACCAATAATCAATAATGCCTAATGGAATCAAACATAAATTGTATAACATTAACTATTTTATTCCGTTGCAACCATAACCACCAAACGAAAGCCATAAATCAAACAATATTGGTTTCAATAGCAACCTAGATGGAGAAACCCACAAAACCATAGCCACAAAATCCATGCAAAATGATAGCCACAAAACACCAACCATAAACAAAACAATATTGCTTTTAACAAACAACATAGTCTTTTCCCAATTGCACCATATCAAAAATTGAAACAATATATCCTTTTCAATAGCACCTTATTGAAAATGAGACAATATAGCCCAAGCTAGACAACAACAATCGACAAAAACTGCATAATGTTAACAATTTTATTCCATTCCAAACATAGCCACAAAATGGAAGCCATAAAGAGAAACCCACAAAAATTCACAGTAATAAACCCATGCAAATATATACTCTTTTCTCAATAGAACCTTATAAAAAATTGAAAGAATATAGCCTTTTCAACAACACCTTATCAAAACTTCATAGTAACAAAACCTTAGTGAAAATTGAAACAATATAGCCTTTTCAATAACACGTTATCGAAAATGATACAATATAGCCCAAGCTAAACAACAACAATCAACAAAAATAACATAACGTCAACAATTTTATTCCATTGCAAATATAGCCACAAAACAGAAGCCATAAAGAGAAACCCACAAAAAATTCACAGTAACATTTAACCATGCAAAAATTACTCTTTTCTCAACAAAACCTTATCGAAAATTGAAACAACATAGCCTTTTCAACAACACCTTTTCGAAAATGAAACAATATAGCATAAGCTAGAGAACAATAACCAACAATTCTAGTTATAATATCAAAGATTGACGATTTTGAAATGGAGCACCGCATGAAACAGAGCTTGAAATTTGCTGTTAATGGTAGCTATTCAAAATTTTCTGCCCATTCTATGAAGAAAGAGGGTTTTCATGGGGCACGAAGGCTATCAAAGTCTGCTCTTTCGAAGGAGTGTGCTATTGAAATAGATAGATCAACTCTTCGTTATTCTGGAAATGTTTCTTCAATGCTGAAAAATGTATTTTCCTCTAGGGTTAATAGTGCCAAAGGTTTCCTAGGTGTTGTCTTTCATAATGGGGTTTGGAGTTCTAGTTCACAAGAGTTTATTTCTACCAATAAGAATATTTGAAGCACAAAGCATGTTCCTAAATCTCTTATTAGAGAAAAACAACCATCTGTTGATATTTGTGTTGGCAAAACAAGGACAAACAACTGAGAGGGGGGATGAATCAGTTGTCCCAGAATATTTAAACTTTTCAAACTTTACTTAACTTAATCTCAGATATGATGAATGAACAATAAACCATAAACAATCAACACATTAGAAACACAAAAAACACCAAGATTTTTACGTGGAAACCCTCTTAGCGGAAAAACCACGGTGGATGTTAGTCCACAATATTATACCCTATTAAAAGTATAATGAAAAATAATGGGAATGCACATGCATTCAGGCACACTGCCTAGAGCTCACTGCTCAATTACAAGAGGGATCACTACCTAAGAAAGATTCAGATTAAAACCATGTGGATTATGAACTGAGAAAATAGCTTCTTCAAAAGCCTGATTATAGTTCCAGTTAAGTACAAAAAACCTTCTTCACACTTCGCTCAAACTTCTTCTCACTCTGCTCTGCAATCAAATGATTAAAATTCTATTCACACATCTACACTTTCTCTGGCATACATTCACTCTCATGCACACACTAAATTTTCTCAAAAAATCACTCTTATATATCCGCAACATGAAATTACATTAACAACTTAGTCGGCCAAAAATAAAAAACATATTTTCAATGTCGGACCAAATTTACAAATAAATTTTCAATGTGGATCAAACATTGTCAACCAATACCATGATGCAACCCAAAACAATACCCTCGAGTGCGCCAAACATTCAATTTTAAATCTTGAAGGATCTGTAACATGCTACAACCACCATGTCGGCCAAGAACACAAAAATTGAACATATTGAGAAAAATATTCTACCACGAGCACACCAATCATCATAGATGTACAACGAGAATAGAGAATGATCTAGAAGCATCCACAAGCAACAAGAACTAACAAAGAAATATACGCAACAACATAGATTATTAGAAACACATAAAATTCAATCAAGAACACTGACAGAGACCACAAAAATAATATCATAACACAACTGTTCATAACACAGTCAAATCTTCACATGGACCTCTAAAAATCCCATAAAGAACTTCATCTCTCCAATCATACTCATCTCAAATTCATTCTTCATTTCATCAGAAAAATTCATACATAGATTATGATCTCCTCCAAAAATAATGTCATCAACAAAGACTTAAATAATCAACTCTTTATCATGATCCAATTTGAAATACAAGTTGCTGTTAGCAGTACCTTTATTGAATCCAAGATTTAATAAGTATTTGTCCAGTCTAGCATACTAGGCTCTAGGGGCTTGCTTGAGTCCATATAGAGCTTTCTTGAATAATTAAACCATGTTTTTATTATCAGTCAATTGAAATCCATCTGGTTGTTCAATATATACTTCTTCTTGCTCACCATTCAAAAAATTTGACCTCACATCCATTTGATAGACTTTGTAGTTCTTATATGCAGCATAAGCAAGAAATAACCTTACAACTTCAATTCTAGCAATAGGGGAAAAGGTTTCTTCAAAATCAATACCTTCAATTTGTGAATACCCTTTACATACCAGTCTTGCTTTATTCTGGACCACTTCACCTTGTTCAATCAACTTATTCCGAAAGACCCATTTAGTACCAATCACATTTTTATCTTTAGGTCTAGGAACAATTACCCATGTATTATTCATTTCAATCTACATTAATTCTTCCTTCATAACTTCCATCCAGTGTTCATCATTGCAAGCTTCATTAACATCTTTAGGTTCAATCTTGGATATCAGGCAATACTCTTCTACAATATTTCTTCTAGTTTGCACACCTTTATTCTTGTCTCCTATAATTTTATTTTCAAAATGATTTACATTTACATACCTCAGAGTTTTAGGATTCTCTCGAACTTCTGATTCTTCTATTCCTTCTTTTACATTTGCAATTGTCTTTGCTTCCTAACTACCTCGATTTATCAAAACAAATGGAACATATGGCACAATTTGAAGTTGATTCTATGTCTGAGCATTCTTACCTTTGTTTGTACTATCTTCTTGGTCATCTGAATCATACCCACAATATCTGGATGATTTATCAAAGTCCTCATCAACTCTGACATTTGCACTCTCAACCATTTTTCTTAATCTTCTATTATAGCACGGGTAGGCCTTGATTTTAGTAGAGTAGGCTAGAAATATTCCTTCATCACTTCTTGCATCAAACTTTCCTATATCGTCATCTCTCTTGATATAACACTTGCTTCCAAAGATCTTGAAATATTTAACAGTAGGCTTATAACCAAACCATAGTTCAAAAGGAGTCTTACCAGAATTACCATTTACATTTACCTGGTTTAATGTGTACACAACAGTACTTATAGCTTCACTCCAATAGATATGAGGTACATTTCCTTTAATCATCATTGTTCTAGTAGCATCCAAAAATTTTCTATTCTTCCTCTCTGCAACTCCATTTTGTTGAGGGGTTTGAGGAGCAGATAAATGTATTTTGATTCCATGCTCTTCACAGAAAGAATTAAACTCCCTAGAGGTGAACTCACCACCTCTATTTGACCTTAAGAATTTGATTTTCAGACCTTTCTCATTCTCTACCATGGCTTTGAAACTTTTGAACTTTTCTAATGCTTCACATTTTTCTCTTAAGAAAGCAACCCATATCATTCTAGAGTAGTCATCAATAAGCAGCTTAAAGTACCTTTCTCCATGGATACTTCTGACTTTAGAGGGACCACATAGATTAGTATGCATTAGCTTTGATAATCCATTTGAATGATGCTATATGCTTTGAAAATAAACTCTAGTTTTTTTCCCATCTGACACTCCTTGTAAATTGTGCTAGCAGGCTTCACAAGCTTAGGTAGATCTCTTACTGCTTGAGTGGAACTTTTTTTGACAATGTTATCAAAATTCACATGACACAACCTTCTATGCCATAACCAAATTTCATCTATTTGAGAAATTAAAAAACTTTCACTAGCAACATTTTGGTGAAAAATATTACCTTTTGTCTGTTTACCTGATGTAATTACATTTCTAGAGCTTCCAAATACCCCGCATCTTCCATCTTTGAATTGAAGATCATAACCCTTGTCCACCATCTATCCAACACTTAATAGGTTGTGTTTCAAGCCTTCAACATAAATAACATCATTAGTGTTATGCTTACCACCAAGAAAAATAGATCCTCTACCATGAATCACACAAGCATTATTATCTCCAAATCTTACAACCCCACCATCATACCTCTCTAGACTTAAAAATTTGTTTTTGTCACCAGTCATATGATGTGAGCATCCACTGTTAATGAACCACTCATCCTTTTCTTCAATTCGGGCTACAAGAGCTTTCTCAACTTTAGTTGATTTAGTAGCCACTGGACTATTTTCCTTGATAGCAATGAAAACCCAACCATCTTCATTTCCATTATCTTTATCAGACTCATCATCAGTCACTCCTTCAACAAAGTAACATTTCTTTTGGAATCTAGATTTGTAAGGCTTAGATCTAGGGACTCTTTCAGGACACCTTGATGCAAAATGACCTATTTTACTGCAAGAAAAACATTTGATAGGAAACTTTCCTTTATACTTACCTTGTCCTCTACCTTCTTTCTTTACAATCAGTGATTCCAACTCTTCTACTTCTCTTTCTTCATCTTCAAGCTGTTTCATTTCTTCCTCATACTTGAATGTCTTTCTGGAAATCTCTCCCGAATCATATCTTTTCTTGTTTCTTCCAGCTATAGTAGCCTTAAATGCAGTTTTAGTCTTGAGAACAAATTCACCAAATTCAATCAACTCAAAGGCAACAAGTTTACCAATCAACGTATCCCTTTTCACATTCGTCAATGATCTAGTTTCTTCAATAACACGAGCCTTTGCTTTGTAGGAGGGAAGCAATGATCTAAGCACCTTAGCCACAATTTCTTCCTCATCCAGAATACCACCAACACATCTAATACCCATCACTAGTTCATTTATGCTCTGCATAAAAGAAGAAATATTTTCATCTTCACCCATCTTCAAATTTTCATACTTGCCTTTCAAACTATGTAGGTTAGCCATCTTCACATGCACATCTCCTTCATACAAGGTTTCCAACTTCATCCACATCTCATAAGCTGTCTTTAGACCTAACACATTTGTCATTTCTAAATTTTTTAGAGAACTTAGCAAAGCTTCCATAGCTTGGACATTATTCTCAGCCTCTTTAATCTCATCAGTAGTGGAAGGACCATTCTGAGGAATAACATATTGATTCTTTGTAATTTTCCAGAAGGGTTCACCAATACACTTCAAATGACACTCCATCCTAGCTTTCCATAATGAGTAGTTTGTTCCAAAAAATCTAGGATTGTCCTTCTTGTATGATGCCATATTGGATCACCTCAAGCTTTTAAACTTCTTCAAAGGAACTAGCTCTAATACCAATTGTTGGAAAAACAAGGACAGACAACTGAGAGGGGGGAGGTGAATCAGTTGTCCCAGAATATTTAAACTTTTCAAACTTTACTTAACTTAATATCAGATTGATGAATGAACAATAAACCATAAATAATCAACACATCAGAAACATAAAGAACACCAAGATTTTTATGTGGAAACCCTATTAGAGGAAAAACCACGGTGGATGTTAGTCCACAATATTATACCCTATTAAAAGTATAATGAAAAATAATGGGAATGCACATGCATTTAGGCACATTGCATAGAGCTCACTGCTCAATTATAAGAGGGCTCACTACCCAATAAAGATTCAGATTAAAACCATCTGGATTGTGAACTGAGAAAATAGCTTCTTCAAAATCCTGATTATAGTTCCAGTTAAGAACATAAAACCTTCTTCAAACTTTGCTCAAACTTCTTCTCACTCTGCTTTGCAATTGAATGATTAGAACACTATTCACACATCTACACTTTCTCTAGAATACATTCACTCTTATGCACACACTAAATTTTCTCAAAAAATCACTCTTATATATCCGCAATATTAAATTACATTAACAACTTAGTGGACCAGAAATATAAAACATATTTTCAATGTCGGCCCAAATTTACAAATAAATTTTCAATGTGGATCAAACACTATCATCCAATACCATGATGTGACCCAAAACAATACCCTCGAGCATGAAAAACATTCAATTTTAAATCTTCAAGGATCCGCAACACGCTACAACCACCATGTCGGTGAAGAACATAGAAACAAAACATATCAAGACAAATATTTAACCAAGAACACACCGATCAACGCAGATGTGCAAAAAGAATAGAGAATGATCTAGAAGCATCCATGAGCAACAAGAACTAATAGATAAATATCCACAAAAACATAAATTATCAAAAACACATAAAATTCAATCAAGAACACTAACAGATACCACATAAATACTGTTAGAACACAACTATTCATAGCACGATTAAATCTTCACGCGAACCTCTAAAACTTCTGGTAGATAAACTAGATACACTCAATATTACCCTTTAATCCACAAAAACTAATCTTCAATGTACAGAACAAGACACTTTCATGACCTTCACTAAACCATTGGGAAATTGTAATACTTTCTTTTACAATTTTCTCAATATCCTCGACATATACAACCTTCAATACATCAAATGCTAATAGTGTTGACATCAATGAAAACCACATATCAACAACACAATCACAACATCCAAAAATTTATGCCTCTAAAGGGAGAGACCTATCTAATTCTTCAAGGTCTTCATGTTCATGGGTAGATGTGGTTTCTGGATGCTTTGCTTTTGGGGCTCCCTTCATTGCAAAATCATTCTCTCATTTTCAGACCACTTTTCTGAATGCTATTCCTAATTTTCGCCATAAAGTTTTTGGGTTAGTGAGATCTCTCACTTTTCCAAATAACATTAATGTTTCTAATAAGGTTTGTTAGGGCCCGATTGGTAATGCTCCTCATGGTGTTGAGTGGAGGGTTCTACCTAAATCTTATAAAGATTTGGGCTTCAAAGGAAAGCAGTGGATTCTAAAGCAAAATTTGAGTAGTGATCAAGTAAGTATTTCTTTACCTCATGTCATGCTTCAACCGCAGATTCATGATCTCAAAAATGTGGCTCTAATCTATAAGTTTTGGAATTTTATGCCAGATATTAACTTTTTGAAATGTTGGGTTTTTCAAACTTGGAAATGACCTCACCAAATTTTCTATTTAGATCAGGGGGAAGGTTTCTTTGTAGTAATATTTTTTGATAAAGATTATAGGAATGCTATTTATAGGAAAAAAACTTGGATTTGTGAGGGTAATGGTTTATTTACAACATTATGGTCTCCAAATTTTTTCCCTTCTCAGATTAGGGTTAAATTTTTTCCATTTTAGGTTCAGTTGCAAGGGTTACCTTTGGAATTCAAAGAATCGAGCATTATTGAGATTTTGGGTAATCAGTCGGGGATTTTTTTGAATCAAGATTTGCATTTTTTCTCTAATCTATCATTACCAGTTAGGCTTTGTGTTCTCATTGATGTTTCTAAAAGCCTACCAACATTTGTAAATATCAAGTCTACTTATGGTTTTTGGAATCATAAGGTTTTCTTTGAGGATCCTAAACATACATGTTTTCTTTATCATTATCCCATTCATCCTTCACAAAAGTGTGTGGAGCTGATGGATTTGAGTTTGGATAATTCTCTGAATGATTTGTCAATTGTGCCTATCAAATCTTCTGATAAGGGTTTTTTGCAAACATATGATCCGTCTTTTGTTTCAAAGGTATTTGACATTTGTTTCAAGTGGTGTCAATTCCTTTCTGATTTTAGTTCATAAGAAGTTTTTGTATGGAATTCAGTTGGGGCCTCTTGTGGTAGCCTTACCTCTTTGGAGGAAGTTTAAGATGATCAAGATGTTTATTCTAATCACTTAGAATGTGTTCATGATAGAGATCAATTACAATAAAAAGGGCATTTCTTCATTATAATAGTGGAAAACTAATTGTCAAGGCTCCTAGCTTTCATAAAATCCCTTTGGTGGTTTCTTTTGTATCTGGATTGGAGAATCTTTTTTTGTCTCCTATTAAAATATTTTTTCATTCTCTCAATCTCTTCATCCCTCTAATCACATTTGGTAGCTTCCAAAAATTGAACCAATGTGCTTCAATGTTAACACTTGGTCTTTCTGATCAAAGTGAAAAAAGTTTAAAGATATTTGATGATTAATATGAAGCTGATAATGGCATTTTTCTATCTCATTCAACCTTACTTGGTCCTAGTAATTCTTCCTCTAGTATGCCTTATGAGATGGAGTTTGAGAAGTTTGTTGATGAAGCTTTAGTATTTGCAGGAGAGCAAATGATTGATGATATTGCTTCTGAGGTTTTGGGGAAGGGGAGGTATCTAATGAGACAGGTTCCTTATCAATATTTCAGTCTCCTTTGTCTCCTTCTTCAAGCAAAAAGTCACCTGCCAAAAGAGGTAGGAAATCTTTAGCTTTTAAGCTACAAGAGGAAATAGCAACAGGTTTGCAATCAACTTTAGGTGGTAAAATGGGAGTAGGTTAGAAACAAAAATGACCAAGGAGAGATTTTTTCTCTCCCAAGTTGCAATGAAGTTAATTTATTGGAATGTCAGAGGCTTAAATTCCTCTAACAAAAGAGTCCAAATCAAGCAATAATTAGATGCTTGTGGGGCTGATGTTGTTATTCTTCAAGAAACCAAAACTTTAGATGAATCTTTTCAAGCTATTTCTAAGAAGCTGAAAAAAATGGAAAGCTTCTCATTCGCCATCTCAAGGAGCCTTAGGAGGTTTGATTACATTATGGAATGCAAAAACAATATGCATTAGCAATGTTTCTTTTGATCATAATTGGCAGTTAATGAAGGTTACTCATTTTGATTTAACCTTTTGGTTGCTCAATGTTTATGGTCTACTAGTATAGTTGGTAAGAAGTTGTGGGAAAATTTGAAACTGAAGATAGATGGGGTGGGGCATGAAAAATTTGTTCTTGCGGGTGATTTCAATGTAATTAAAATTTTATTAGAGAAAAAAGGTGGCATGCCATCCAAAGAAAGATATGGAGGATTTTGCTGCTTTTATCCTAGATAATGCTTTAGTGGATGTAATTCCACAAAATGGGGGTTTTACTTGGACAAATAGAAGGAAATATTTCCTTCAAATTGTAGAAAGATTGGACAGGTTTTTAATTTCCCCAAATTGGGTTTTAAGTGATTTTGATTTAACATCTAAAATATTACCTTCTGCTGCCTCAAATCATTTTTCTATTTCTTTAAATTTGGCAGCAAAAAAGGTAAAATCTAAATTTCAATTCTCTTTCAAATTCGAGGCAATGTGGTTTAGGCATCCAGATCTTGTTCCTTTGACAAAGGAATGGTGGTTGAGTGTACCTTTTTTCCAAGGATATAGGATGTATCAGTTGAGTAAGAAATTGGATTATGTTAAACAACAGCTAAAAATTTAGAATCAACATGTTTTTTAAATTTTTTTGAGCAGAAAGATTTGGTATTTAAAAGGTTATTAGAGGTAAATGATAAAACTATTACTAACGGTCTTGACAGTGTATTGTTTGAGGAACAACGTAAGCTGCAAGAGGAATGGAAAGAGTTATTATTGAGAAGAAGTTTATTGGAGATAGAAATCAAGAGAGTTATGGTTGAAACATGGTGATAGGAATACAAAGTTTTTCCACATATCAACCCAAATTAAGAAAGAAAAATGCTCAATTTTCTCCATTTATGATAGTAAGTCAGGGGTTTTGCTTACTAATGAGGAAGAAATTAAGAATGAAGGAGTGAAATTTTTTTCTACCTTATTAGCTGCTAATAAAAATGCACATGTTAATTTAATAAGGGAGAGAGAAGAATTCCAAATTTGATATCTCTTGAAGATAATGTAAGGTTGATGTCTCCTTTTTCTCTTAATGAAGTAAAAGATGTGATATTCTTGATGGCTCCTAATAAAGCTCCAGTACCTAATGGTTTCACAACCATTTTTTTTATCAAAAGTGTTGGGAGTTCATTGGAGTTGACATCCTAAATGCATTGGAGGAATCAAGGAAATCAGGAGGTATGTTAAAAAAATTCAATGTGACTAATATTGCAATTATCCCAAAAATTAGTACACCAAATACTTTTTATGATCTCTAACCTATTTCCCTTTGTAATACAATATATAAAATCTTTACCAAGGCCATCTATCTTCATCTCTATCCTTTTGTTTCTTCAATCATTTAGGAGGAACAGGGGGTTTGTTCTTGGTAGAGAAATGCCTGAAGGAGCAATTGTTGCTCATGAAACATTGCATTCTATAGATGTAAATAAAATATCCTCCATGGTTATTAAACTTGATATACAAAAGGCCTATGATAGAGTTGATTGGTCTTTTTTGAAGTAGGTGTTATTGAAGTTTGGTTTTTCTAATAAGTGATGTAAGTGGGTAATGGCTTGTTTATCAGGTGCTAAATTTTCTGTTACTAAATGGATTAATAGTTGGGTTTTTTGGATCTTCTCAAGGGGTCCATCGAGGGGATCCTTTATCTCCTTTTTTATTTATCATTTTAGTTGAAGCGTTGAGCAAATCTTTTCATAAATCTCTTGAGCAAGGGCTTGTTCAAGGTATTTTAATTCCAAATACTAATATATCAGTATCCCACTCCCTCTTTGCTGATGATACCTTACTTTTTGGTAAAGCTATAATGACTGAAGCTTTGCATATTAAGTCTTTATTGGATAAGTATACAAGAGCTTCAGGGAAAAAAGTGAATGAAGGAAAATCCAAAATCTATGTATGTAATACAACACTTGCCATTGAGACCCAATTAGTGAGTTTGTTTGGTTTTGAACAAGCTCACCTACCATGTAAATATCTTGGGATTCCATTTTTTACAAGATAGAATAAACTACTTATTGAAAAAAAATCATCCAAAGTATTCAAGCTAGAATTTTGTCAAGGAAAGGGAGATGGTTATCTTTAGTAGGTAGAATCTTACTAGTAAAATTTGTGCTCTCATCAATCCCAAACTACTTTATGGTAGTTTTAAAAGCTCCTAAATCTATCATATTTCAAATTTAGAAGTTGATTAGAAAGTTTATGTGGTCTAAAAATTTGAATAGAAAAGAGAAAATACCTTTGATTTATTTAGAAACAATGTGTTTAGAGAAGGTTAAAGGAGGAGCAAGACTTCATAATTTGCTACAGAGAAATCAAGAATTAGGAGCCAAAATGGTTTGGTGAATGTGTGCAAAACCTTTTACAAAATGGTGCCATATCATGCAGAGTAAATATTTGGATAATCAGTGTCCATCTAGAATTGTAACTGTAGAAAATTGACCTTTGGGGTTTGTAATGTGGAACTTCTTAGTTTCTTGCAGAAAAGTTATTTTACCACATTTAACTTGGGAAGTTAATGATGGTAATCAAGCCTTATTTTGGAAGGATTCATGGAATGGTTATCAGAATTTAGCTGTGGATTTTAATTTTGGAAATTTTGTGTTTATAATGTCCCAAAATTGGGGTACAAAAGTAAAAGATTATGTCCAACGAGTGGATGTATTGACAGGTAAAGTCTAGTGGAAATATTTTTCTAATGAGCCAATAGATGACAACCATAAACTCCAGATCTCATCTATTTTGCAAGAAAGAATGGTTTATCTCTCATCCAAACTGGACAAATTAATTTGGTCAAAAGCAACAACAGGTTGTTACTCAGTTAAAGAGGGGTATAAGTCAAATTTTCAAGCCCCTCAAATTATAGATCAAAGAGCTTATAAGTTTTGTTGGAATTCAAAAGTCTTTCCTAAAGTGGGGTGTTTCTCTTGGTTAGCAATACAAAATAAAATTCTTACCAGTGATAAATTAGCTAAGCTAAGAATAGCTACTCCTTTTAAATGTGTGCTTTGTGAAGAAGAATCAGAAGACATTAATCATCTTTTCCTTTTGTTTCCAGTAGCACAAATTTGTTAGATGTATGTGATTGGTAAAATGAAATGGGTGACAGTTTTTCCAAACACTATTTGGAAGCTTTTTACTATTTGGCCACACCTGTATAAATCTTCCTTTTTTTCAAGTATTTGGTGTATTATTCCATCCTCTGTGTTATGGGCTCTTTGGTGGGCAAGAAATAGATGCATTTTCAGAAAAGAGAAGTTGATTATTGATCAAATGTTGTTATTACTGGAAAGGTCTATATCTAAGACAACAAATGCATATGTCAGTAAGGTAAAAAAAGTAGGCTCACTTTTTACGAAATGGGATTCAAACATGTTGACCACTTGGAAATCATTGTCTTTTCCTTTCAAAGGAGGTCTTCATCAACATGTCTAAAAAGTGGACAAAGATTCCATTGTTTGGCTACCCCCTCCATCTGGCATTTTTAAGTTGAATATTGATGGAGCCTCTAGGGGAAATCTAGGTCTCTCTAGAGTAGGGGTGATTATAAGAGATCATAAAGGATTAGTTTTATGTGCTAAATCCTTCAAATTAGTACATGGAACTAATAATGCTGCTAAGGCTCAAGATCTTTTGCAGGGCTTGAAATTAGTACATAGTTTTAAACTTCCTTTGATTCAGGTGGAAGGAGATTCCTTAATTTTTCTCAATGCATGTAGAGATTGTAAGGTTCAAAATTGGAAATTGGAGTATATTGTTAAAAAAATTTGGTCTTTGCTTGATAAAATAGGTAATTATCAAATTTTGCACACATAAAAAGAAGGAAATAGGGTGGTTGACTTTCTGGAAAATTATGGGTGTGATCAAGTAGATGAAGTAGTTACTCATGTGGATGAACTGGGAAAAATGTATCTTGTGCTAGAAGCTTTATTAACCAAAGAGGAATGCTAGTAATTTCTTACCAATCATTGAAATATGAGGAATCTGTTTTGCCATTTCTTATAATAATATGCATATGGGGTGGTGAATATTATCTATAAGAATGAGATGTTCTAGGACCACATCTGTAATTGATAGTTACAAGTGTGTTTGATAATGGAAACAACTATGGAAAAGGCTTATCTAGAGATCTGGTTACACATATGTAAATGGTAGTTACAACTATAAGCATATGGATATGAATCTATATTTTGGTTTTTGAAATGCTTGTGTAAATAAATATTACATATGTGGTAGTTCTGAGCAGATCTACATAAAATATGGAAATATTGATCATTTAATAGCACATGTGTAATTAAAAATTACATGTGTATTAGGCCCAAAATTTTTGAAGTCAAAATAAAAGTGCCATGACTATATTCATATTGTTATAAGGAATTTCATCAAAAAATGTATAAAGTGGTGGGTTGGTAACAAGGACAAGATATTAGTGCAATTTGTGGTACAATGTGGTAACATTGAAGTTACTTCAAGGTTGTCTGATCTACTGGCATCATGATGAGCTTCAGTATTGTGTGCAATTTTTATTGCTAAATGTGCTTCTAATCTTTTCAAAGCTGAGGATGGAATATTATGTTGTTAAATGCTCAAAGGGAATCAAATTGGAATGATGAAATTATCGTAAGGAATGCAAGGTACAGGTTTGCATTAAATTTTTTGATTTGCACAGGTTTACAAGTGTTAACAATATGATGTAGCACAATACTTCAAATTATGCAATATCAGAGTTTGAATTCTCATGATGGTACAAACTGAAATAAAATGTTTATCAAAAGCAATATGGATTTTTGCTAAATTTACATAAAATCTTTTTCCAAAGATTTTATGTGTATTGAAAGATATTCTTAAAAATTTAGCACAGTTTATTTACAAGTTGCTTTTCACAAATCTGCTAACTCCTTATGGTACATAAGCACAAGGTGTGCAAGATCTTTAGATATTTTCCAGAAAAGTCATGAAGCATAAATTAATAATGATTGCTTCAAAAAATTTTATAAATGAAGTGAAGGTCAGAAAGAGAGGTCTCAAAAAAAGCAAATGTTTGCGTCAAGCTCTGGTAGTGGGGAGATTAATACTCCTAAATTTTCTTGTTTGGTGAGTTCTAGAAGGAAAATGGAGTTTTATCCAAGGAATTATAGAATTTTCATGCCAGTTAATACCTAAGAATTGCCAGTTTTTGAGCAATTTGGTGATGCATAAATTCATTTGGTTTTTAAAGATCACTGCAGTATTCTCATGAAGCATATCAAAAGGGTCATAAGAAAGGAAATACTGGAGCCAGAAGCAAAAAGGTTAATATATCTCTCTCAATTGCTATCAATTTTTCTATCAAATCTTATGGATTTGTTACAAGATTTCAATATGGTGGAGTTCATTGCTGGTAAAGTTGTGAAGGCAGTATATTTACAAAATGATAATCTTCGACAAGCTTGTCAAAGTTATGATTTTTGGAAAGGGCATGGGTATGTAGGAGGTTTTTTTCCAAGACATTTCCTTCTTCATAAGGAAAAATTTCAAAAGTTATACATTGATATCAATAAGAATATGTCATATCAAAATTCAAGTTTTATACTAAATGTGCTCAAAAATTCTATTTTTGGGTTTGCCTTGGATTTTATTGAAAAGGTAAAAGTTAAGGCTCATGCGATTCTTGTGCTACTTACGTATGATCATGGTTTTCATGTACTTGTATCTTGTCAAGATCAAGTGCAACCGAATATAAATAATTTCAGCCAGGTTGTGGTTGGTAACGAAGTTGTAGCAGAAAGCAGTGTTGCTCGAGAAATTATAGAGGTAAATGTACAAACTGGGGTCACTCATTTTCAGCTGTTTGGAGTGAAAATAGAAAATCATTTTAATCTTAATGATGTTCTTGTGTTGAAGCCTGAGAGTGGTGATCAAAATCTAACTTTTATTCAAGTGGATTTCAATAATTTCGGTGTCATGTAAGGGCATGATTACTTTGCTATTTGGCAAGATGAAAATCATGGTGAAGGACATGGTGAATATGAGCATTTTTATATGATGGAGGTGGAACATTTTGATATGATTGAGGTTGAGAAATAATAACAACATAATACATTGCTAAATTTTGTTGCATTTTTGTTTAAGGATGCAAATGACGGCTAACAAAGTTTAGTTGCTGGCAGTTTAGTGAAAGGTAACAAAATCTGAAGGTTACTTATGGAAATTCTTAAATGAATCTTCACTTAGTTGTTGCAAAGATGCAATACTAGAAAAGTATAATCATAATGTAAATATGTAATATTGTTGTATCAAAGCATTATAGTTGATATGTAATGTAGCTGTATCAAAGTGTAGAAGATGATATGTAAGGAAAAGTAATGTAGCGATGTAAATATTTGAGTTTTATACTCAAATTATGTAACTTTTATGGTTGTAATCGAAGGTTTTCTTTCCTTGATTCTTTCCTCCTGGTATGCCATTTTGAATCAGGGTTATGTACATATTAAATATAAATAATATAATATAGTGGTGTGTCCATTTTTGATTAAAAAAAAATCAACAATGCCTAATGGAACCAAACATAAACTATATAACATTAACTATTTTTATTCCTTTGCAACCATAACCACAAAACATAAGCCATAAATCAAACAATATTGGTTTGAACACCGACCCAGATGGAGAAACCCACAAAAAACAAAAATTCACAGTTACAAACCCATGCAAAACCATAGCCACAAAACACGAACCATAAACCAAACAATATTCATTTTTACAAACAATATAGTCTTTTCTCAACAACACCTTATCAAAATTTGAAACAATCAATAGTACCTTATCAAAAATCAAACAATATAGCCAGCCACAAACCATGAACCACAAATGAGACAATATCGTAAAGGGTTTTTTTGATATGCACCTCTTCCTGCTTGCTTCAAACACACCTCTTCCTACTAGCTTTCTCTATGCTGCCTTGTTTCTCGAGGCCTCCAAAAAATTGCATAATGTTAACAATTTTATTCTGTTGCAAACATAGCTAGAAGACAGAAGCCATAAAGTGAAACCCACAAAAATTCACAGTAACAAACCCAAGCAAAACCATATAACACAAAACGTGAACCATAAATGAAACAATATTCATTTTTACAAAATATATAGTGGTTTCTCAACAACTTATCAAAATTTGAAACAATCAACAATACCGTATTGGAAATCAAACAATATAGCTTGCCACAAACTGTGAACCAAAAATGAAACAATATCAAAAAGGGTTTTCTTGATATGCACCTCTTCCCGCTTGCTTCAAACACACATCTTCCCGCTAGCTTTCCTGCAAAAAATGGGCACCCTCATAGAATAACCTTCACCCACCTTCACAAAAGTTGGACAACGCTTGATCAAACTTGCACCCTCATAGAAGCTTACCCTCCTCGCTTATGACTCTAATAGCAGGTATAGCAACAAAATGAGACCCAACAATGCATTATCAAAAGTTTTACAGACATTCGCTATGTTTCTCGAGGTTTTAAATGGTAGGTGTTATTACAACCATCGCTAGTACATGAAAAGCATACAACAATTAATGTTGATGTGAACCAACATTTAATTTCGGTGGCCTTCTCTATCCATGTGGTGGGAAATATACCAACCTACTTCCAACACACGCCAACCACCTCTTCCACCTTTTTCATGACCACCAGAAGGCTTAAAAAATGGGAAGGTTGATGGATAATCGGGAGGTTGATGAAAATTATGACCAAAGTTCAAAGACATCCACCACCTTTTTCATGACCACTGGAAGGCTCAAAAATTGGGGAGGCTGACGAAAATTCTGACCAAAGTTCACACAAATAGCCTATCAGCTAATTATAGACATGAGCACTACAACTTAAACTAGTCAATCACTACCACCCTCAGGCCCTTATTTTCCATAGAAATTATTTTTTTTAAAGGATTTGGCATGGTAATTTATGTATTTTCCTATTTTTTTTTCAAGATTCTCCAATATTTTAAACAAATTTCTAGTGATTTAAAAGAATTCACCAGTAAAATTAATATTGTTTTCAAAAAAAGGAAATATTTTCCTATAGAAATTAATAGTTTTTTACAAAAAATAAAAGATTCATCATGATTTTATGACTTTTTCATGAGAGGTTTTTTAAAGTTATTACTTGATGACAACCAAAGAACTTATGAACCCATATTAAAATATTGATAGTTTTTATATCTTCTTCACTAGTGATTTTAATATAATTATTAACTTGAAGGAGAATACTGATAAAACCAATTTTCCTTTTTCCATGAGCTCTTAAGAGTGTTTTCATATCTTTGATTGGCAATATGGAGAGAGTTATTAGGCTGCATGAAATGTTGAGAAGTATTTAATTTTCCTTTTGTTTTGAATTTTGACAATAGTTGTTAACCCTTATGAATTTTTTGATGAATATTGATATTACCTTTGTCATCAGAATGTTAAGTAGAGTTACCAATGTATACAAAAATTCCAATAAAGTCTTATTCGACATTTGGAGAAAACTTTCTAAACCTTACATAATTGCCGATTAGTTTCAATTAAATCATTAATCTTTATTTTCTATCAGCACTTTGATAGAAGTTGCAAACTGGTAAAAAAGTGTCGACAGCTTCTAGATCGAGCAAGTGGATTTTACCTTATTCTTCTCATCATAATTTTGAGATGCTTTTAAAAATTTATTTGAGATCAATGATGCTCTCAAAACTAATCAAATACCTCCATGATTTAAAGTGAACTCCCACTTAAATGATTTAGATTATATCCACAACTTATCTTTGTGAACTTCCCACCTCTTTAACATTGAATGAAAAAACTATTCCCGGAGAAAGAGTTTTGAATGAAGAGGTGGTTTATGCCTTTATAACAAATCCATTTTTCTCATATCCATTTTAAACACTGAATGGAAAAACTATGCCCAGAGAAAGAGTTTTGAATGAAGAGGTGGTTCATGCCTTTATAACAAATCCATTTTGTTCATATCCTACATTTAGAAATGTCCAACAAATTTGCAGGCATGGTGAACAAGGATATATGCATATTTTTTTCCTCAATCAATATTTTATTGAAAATATTTCCACATTGTTTATAATTATTCCACAAACCTTTTTGTCAAACTATTTTTCTCTAGCTATTACATGAAACATCAAATTTAATTGTTTCTATAAATCACGTCATAGAAAATTGAACTTTCAATATCTCACCAATCAAGAGGTTTTCTAAGCTAAAAATTTGTCATGTTAGATAAAATTATACTAGAAACATTTCTATCAAAGGAATTTGCACCAACTCTTACAAATTTTCAATTTTATTCGTTTCTATTATTTTTTCACAATGTGATTACTCTTAGGACTTCTGCTAAAATGAAGGACGGTTCATCAAATTTACAAAACTTTTCAAATGAATTTAATCAACTATGAAACTCCAAAAATGGAAAAGGATAATGAATATCATAGGAAACATATGTACTATCTTTTTGTAAATGGAATCAACTCGAGAAAGGTGTTTGATGAATGACAATGCTTATTGTTTTCACACAAAGGTTAAAATTTTGAGCTATCAACACAAGGATAATAAGAATAGCCTCTTTTGTTTATATGTTTTATGTACACATTCCTCATAATATTTTACCCTACCTAATTATCATATTGTTTATGTGAAAGGTGGATTTTTTTTTTGCTTTCCTTCTAGCATTTAGGACCTAAAAAGACATTTTTCACTAACTTTCACTCAAGAACAAACCCTTGAGATCTCAATGCAAAGGAGAAAGAGATCTTGCAAAATGGTTGTCCTAGGGGTTGAATTATAACTAAAAAAAGGGTTTCACCACCAAGTAAGAACTTGGAACGATAAATAAAATGCAAGATGCCATGCTAAAACCTAATTCAATGTAATGACCTATGAGATGACCTAGAAAAGTAAATGAAACAACACAAAAAGCTACAAAAAAGAATGTGTACACCTGGAAAATATAGAGATGACTTGAAGGATTCCTAAAATGCTAAAAAAATTGACTTTAATGTTGAGTGGGATTCATTCACAAAGCTGGGAAAATCAGTCCAAAATCTAGAAAACTATGTGGGAACGAGAATCTATCAAATGGGTATCTAAATCTACAAAAATCTGAATTTTGACTGGAACTGGGACTCATTCACTAGAAGTGGCGAATGAATCTAGTTAGGGTTTTCTGAAGCTTCAAAGTATGATCCTGCTCTTCTTTGTCTAATATGTCCTTCTTGATTGACTTTTAGGTCCGAAACCTTGATTTGCAACCTGTAGGTGTTCTCTAATGTTCTTCAATGCTTAATGACAACTTTGACAACTTTGAATGATTTGGAAACTTTTCTCCAATCGTTCTCCTTGGGAAATCTGCAACCTAGACCTACAAATCACACACAAAGGAGAGGGAAAAATATTGTTGGGTTAGTGGATAGGGGTTTTGCCTTAGTCAAACCTCGTTTTGGTAATCAAACATTGAAATAGAATGAAATATGAATGGAGAATGGTGAATGAAAAAAATGAGATGTTGCAACTCACCAAACCCTAGCCATGAAGTGCTTTAAACATGTATGCAATGGATCCAATGTATGTGGATCTTGACTCTTGCTTGAATAGGATAGATCTTGAATTGAATGCTTGCTTGAATCACAAAATCCTAAACCACAAATAACAAACATGATGCATGAAGTACTTTAAATGATGATTGATGCTTGAATGTTGCTCTAAAATACTTGATAATCTACTCTTGAAGACACTTGAATGCTCTTGAATTACTCTTGTGAACTCAACTTTCTATAATAATTCTCTCACAAAAGTATTAGGTTAAAATGAATGAAAGAACCTTGTATTTATACTTGATTATGCAAGAATTCCCAAAATTACAACACTACAAGCTGACATCAGATCTAGGAGGATAAAATCCCACCAAAATTTTGAATTAAATTTGATTTTGGACCACATGAGACTCATTTTCCCAAGGTGGCAAATGAGTCCCACCAGGCCTAAATTTTGGGACCAATTTTAAAAATGCTTAGAAATGTGTGAAACTAGGTTCGGGACCCCAAAATCTAGGTGGGACTCATTCACCCAAGGTGGCGAATGAGTCCTAGATCACTAAATCTAGGCCCTTCAATCCTAAAACACCTAAATTATGATTGGGTAATGATTTATGTTGGGATTATCCTCAAAAAGATACAATAAATGGGGCTTGTTGTTGCAAAATAGGGCCAAAAAAGCATAAGAAAGCCCAATTATTAATGAAAAGAGTAGAAAAGTGTGAAAGTGTGTTACAACACTTCACAACACTTTAGATAAGGCAAGATTAAAGTTAAAAAGATCTTTATTAGTTGTAATTAGTTAATAAAACCTTAGAAAAGTGTGGAAGTGAGTTACAACACTTCACAACACTTTAGCAAGGTACCATTTAAATTCATTAGTTCACAAGGGCCCAAGACTTAATGTGAATGTTTTAACCATGTTACAATACTAAATCAAGGCAACACTAGGCTTAATTTATCAAGGAGGGCCCAAACAAGTGTGAAAATGTCCCCGATGACATTTTTGGGCACTACACTATGCAATATACAAGAAAATCTATTCTCTAGCAAGCCATTTGCCACCCTAAGTATCTTCTCCCTTTCACTCTCAACTCATTTTTCAACTTATTTACTTTGAGTTAGTTTTCTTTCAAATATTATATCCTTGAAGATAATGCCACCCTATCTTGTCTTGGTATTTCACCTAATCCTAATTATGGTATAGTGGGGAGTGTAATTGTACTTTGTGGAAGAGGTACTTTTGATGACAATTTTTTTTATTCCTACAAAATATTAATGTGATCCTTATCCAATTTATTGTAGCTAACTTGTACCTTCTTTTTTACAACTTCACTAAGCATATTTGTACTGACCAATAGGGATGTTTCTTGTGGGGAATTGGTTTCAACAAGTCTTCTAACAATAAATATTCTAACAATATCACTAACCTTACAAGAAACTTGAGGTTTTCGAGTTTATGGAGCTACTTGCCATATTTCTAGAGTCTCATGTTTAGTGTTGAATTTTGATCCATAATCTAGATCATTTTATTGCTCTTGTAGTGTTAACACATCTTGATCTGTGTCTTTCCTTATTGTATTGAGAGAAATAATAAAAGCAACATCCTAGTTTACTAGCAACAAGCATCCACTGTCCTAAAATATTTTTCTTACCTCCTTAGGAGTTTTTTTTTGATGTAGGAATCAACATCTTGATTTTTTTTTTGGCCATATCTTCTTTGTCCTTAGGTGAAATTGTTTCTTTTCCATTACTAATCTATCTAAAAAAATTATACATTTGATTCTTCATTAAGAAGTCCTTAAATTATTTAGACTTGAAAAAATGGTCATCAAACATAAATCTTGTGTAGGCTAGGGTTATAATATCATTTACTACATCTCCTCTAGTTTTGAAATTAATCATTTTTATATTTTGTGAGGCCTCTTCAATGTGAACCTTGGGAGGGGAAGGAAAAAATGATTTACCTCCTTATTTCATGGTGCATTCTCTCCCACTTCTTTTATTTCTATATAGTCAAAATAACACAAATCTTAGGATATTAGCTCTCCCTTGTGGCAAAAAATAAATCATTAAACCCTAGTTTGGTTTGTGTCCAAATGTGGAGTCAAGTGAAAAGAAGCTAATCCTAGTTGGATCTAGGTTCACTTTTCCTAATCTAAATTTTGGTGAATCCGTCATATCCTACACTTGTAATTTTTTGATCAAGTTATAGTATAAATTCTAAAAATTTATTTAAAATCTAGGCTATTTGAAGATCTTGTTGTTTATTTAAATTTTTTTCATTTTCAAACTTAATGATTTTATCTCCTTGATCATAAAACATTAAGCAACTTGGTGAATTCAATTGACATCGAAACTTCAAAATATTGTGAATCTAATTAAATAAATTAAGATCTAAATAGGGCTTAGGTCTGAGTTCTTTCATTGAGTAATCCAATTACAATATTAGAGTTCTTTAGTTTGACATTTATGCATGCATATTTTAGTGAAAAGTGAAGTATTTCATAGTGCAAGTTCATTTTAGAAGATCAAAAAGTTTTACATTATATGCATTTTGAGGAGAAATCCAATCAATGATTACATTTTAAATTTTTAAAAATATCATTTGTATATATTTGATTGCTTTAAAAACTCAAAATTTTATGCATGTGTGTTCTTCACATAGACAAATTATTTCATGTATTTCTAGAAATATGTTTTCTTTTACACCTGAACTTTTACAACAACAGGACCTTAAACACTCTAGTTTGTTTACAAAATTTATAATTAGTAAAATAACTCTCTTGTCTAGGGAATCTATGCCCTTATCTAGTCAGTTTTTCATCAATTTTTTTGTGGAAATAGGGTTCCACCTTTTGGAAGATGGAACACACAAGGGGATAAGACCCTCTTATTTCACAACCATTACACTCAAGGAAACCCTAGAGATCTCAAGCTTAGTGATGAAATGACAAAAAGAGATCTGCAATAGGGGTGTTCTAGGATATAACAAATGACTAAAGATGGGTTCACCACAAAGATAGGGATTGGAAAGAATAATAGAATGAATGATATAATTTTAAACCCAATGCAATGTAAAACTTCACTAAATGACCTAGAAATGCATGCAAAACAAAACATAGAGCTGAGATATCAGAGGTATGTACCTGGAAACTTGTGAGAGCTTGATTGAAGACTTGAAATGTTGAATATGTTGAAATTAATTTTGTTGGGACTCATACACTAGTCTAGGTTATTTAGTCCCAAATTAGGGTTTCTAGGTAGGAGAAAGAATTCAACATAGATATGTTTGAAACACTTGAAATCTGGAATTTTCATTGTACTGGGAATCATACACTAGAAGTGGCGTATTAGTCCAATTAGGATTTTTTTGAAGATTGGAACTTGGATTTTCTCTTCAATCTCTGCTTAATCTTCTCAACTTGATCTTCGAGTCTAAAATACTAAATTGTACACTATAGATGTTCTTCAATGATGATGTAGGTGATGTGATCACTTTGAAAACTTTGAACACCTTGAAAATTTCTCCAAAATTTCTCTTCAATGTGTCTTCAACCTAGATTTTCAAATCACACACTAAAGAGAGGGAAAAATATTGTTTTGTTAGTGGAAAGGGGTTTGCCTTGGTCAAACCCCATTTTGGTAGTCAATCCTTGTAATGAAATGAAGGAATGATGAATGAACAATATGCAGTGTTACAACTCACCAAACCCTAGCAATAAAGTGCTGCAAACATGTATGAAATGACTCCAATGATGTAGATCTTGAATCTTGCTTGAATGTGATAGATCTTGAATTGAATGCTTATTTGAATCATAAAACCCTACATCATAAATGTTAGCTCAAAAAAAATGATGTAAGATGACTTTGACATGATGCTTGATACTTGAATAATGCTTCAAAATGCTTGATAAACACTCTTGAATGTTCTCAAATGCTCTTGTAAACTCCAATTTTCTATAAGGATGCTTATTCAACTTGATAGGTGAAAAATGAGAGAAATAACCTTGTATTTATACTTCTTTATGCCAAATTTCCCAAAATTGCAACACTACAAGCTGACATCAGATCTAGGGGGGATAAAATCCCACCAAGAATTTGAATTAAATTTTATTTTGGGTCACATGGGACTCATATGCCATAAGTAGTGTATGAGTCCCATTAGGTTTAACTATGGGACACATTTTTCAAAAATTCTTAGAATGATGCAAAATCCAGATTGGGGCCCTAAAACCTAGGTGGAACTCATACACCCAAGGTGGTGTATGAGTCCTAGATCACTAAATCTAGGCCACACAACCTAAAAAGACATGAATTATGATTGGATATTGGTTTATGTTGGGATTATCCTTAGAAATATGCATTAAATGAAGCTTGTTGATGTAAAATAGGGCTAATTTAAGTGTAAACAAGCCCAATTTTTAAAGAAAACCCTAGATTAGTGTGAAAATGTGGTACAACACTTTACAACACCCAAAATAAGGTATCATTAAGTCCATTTAGTTTACAAGGGCCCAAGACCTAATGTGAATGTGTTAAACACACTACAACACTAAATCAAGGCCATATTAGGCTCAATCTAACAAGGAGGGCCCATACAAATGTGAAAATGCAAAGGAGTACATTTTTTGTCATTATAGTCTATATTCAGATTTAGTTCTTGTTTCTAATAGTTGGTCCTAAAATTTCTATATTTTTCTATACATTGCTAGTTTGGTCCTACTTTACCTATTTCACTATATTCCTGTTTAAAAATATGCTTTTGATATAGAAAAATATGGTGTCTAAAAAATTGACATACCATTTCATGCCATCAAAAGTGATATACGTTGGGCTTTAGCTGACCAATAATTTTCCTACTTATGAGAACATTGTTGATCATCAAATCTTGTGCTTCTCCAATAGTCTTATGGGAAATTCAGTGAGTGGGGGACTAACTTGTGCCTCACATAATACCTCTAGGATTTTTATAGAAAGTCGACCCTTCTTTGGGTTTTGGAGAAAAGGGTAGAAGGAAATGTAAACATAAAACATAAAAATGGTGATGTGCCAAAGCTTTTACGACATTTCAAACCCAATATTTCCTACGAGTGATATAATTAGACACAGAACACCACAACCCTTCATTGTTGGGAAGATAACAAACAACAAAGGCTAACAAAAAGCAGAGTGCAAACTTTCAAATCTTCCCACAAGCAGTGTTCATTAAGGTCCGATCAAACATAAAGATTTCCAAGATTATCCAATTTTTTTTTAGAAATTGCATAAACTCTCTCTCCTCATACAACACAATATAAAAAACAACTCTTTAGAAAAATAGAGAAGCCCACTAACATAATCCGGTTTTCACAAGTAATTATTCTACCATATAAGCCTACAACATGGAAATCAACAACTTAAACTATTTGAATTCAACTTTCTTAACATAGTGTTTTATTCATAACGAAAGCATAAAGAAGGAAAAATTGATAAAGGCCATACATGCATAGTCCCAAATATTTCTTCCAAATAATTCATGCTTAAATATCAAATAAACTTTAAAATAGAGGTCAGATTCCAATTTGATAATAGTTTGATAATAAACGATATAATATGCTAGATAAAAGTAGTTCTACAACTCTACTTCTGAAAATAGTTCTTAAAACCTAAGAAAACTAAAGAAACTTTTCCTCAGCAAAGGAAACTGAAACTTGGAACCAACCCTTTCCTTTTGTTGCCACCTCTCATTTATAGCTACAAAAAGAAGAAAACACCACCACAAAATAAAAGTAACTATTTCCAAGTGTTTGCATTTGACAACACATGATTTGATTGTAGATCTTTAGTTAGGTCACAACAATCTTTTCTCATCAATTCTCAATTGTTGCATTAATGAATTTTATATATTTAGCAAAGATAGTTATATGAAAATGATCAAATATTAGAAAACAGCCTGAAAAAAGTCTAGTTGACTAGTTACATAACCCAACAACACTAACTCAAAGCTTCTATCCTAAAAACCAAAAAGGGCCAGCAAGATCCAACAAACTCCCAAAAGAGATTGCTTTACAAAAGCGAAAATTGCTTGTAGCGAAGAGATGACATGTCAAACAGTAAGAAACTCTCAAAATCATGAATATAGCTCCTTGAGAAAATCCTTGACGAGTTGACATGTGTCCCTACTATCTCTCGAAAGGAAGGTGAAAAAAAAAACCACGTAGCCACTACATGGCACATTGCACACCTTTTCGAAAAATTTACTTGAGCACGAAAACATCTGAAGACACAAACATATACAAGCTGAAAATAAAAAAAATGATCAAGACAAAAATGCTTCATAGTTCTGGCAACTCATAGGGGGTCTTCGCTTGCAGAGGCACGAACCTAGGCCTCTAGTAATTCTTGGAGTTTGAGGAAAGTGAAATGCTACACCTCCCAATCTACATCTTTTGGTTGGACAAGAGTACGAATGTGCCTATATGATTTCTCAAGCTCAAAAATTTCTTTAAAAGAAATAAATCCCCATCTGGAAGAAACCACCCCAAGGTGATAATAGAGTCAAGAAAGAGGAAAGATCTTGCATTCAACATCATCAACTATGGGCGTTGCACTTGAACCTGGGAGTTTAGTAAAAGTTTGGGCCTTGCATCGGATCACGTCTATGACCTGATCAACTATCAACACATCTCCATCTAGTGAAAGAAGAGGAGGTAGCCCAAAGTCAACTAGGACACTGAAATCCTTCTTGATTTCATTGACCTGCTCGTTTAGCACCGTTTGACAATCCTTGCACCTCACTGTGACTTTGTGGGAGTTGATGATATCATTCAATATGATAGAGGAAACTCTTCAATTGGGAATCCCTGCACTTTTTCAGGGCCTCATCAGTGTCCATGCACAACTTGGAAATCGATCTTTGCGATTTCACTAGTCGAGGAGCACATATTTGCAGAAATTGATCAGCCATCAGGCCAACCTTCATATTTAATTCCCAAATGTCCCTTAAGAATTGTAAAGCAGGATTGAGAATGGAAACAACAACTGTGATCCACTCCCAATGTGTAGATATCAACTTCTTCATTATTGGGATGGTTCCAAATCCTCCTGTAGCAGCTAGCTCCTAGTTAAACTGAGCCTCTCTTGCTCTTACATCTTCCTCCATTTGACTGCTTTCTCTAAGGGAATTTGTTAGTTCTAAACTTAGCCTTCTGATCTATTGTTTTGAAATTTCTACTTCCGCATGGGCCTTTTGAAGATCATCGGAAGTTTGAGATTGAATATCATCCAACTATTTTCTCATATTTTCCTGAGCATGTCGGTGCTCTACATTCATTTGGTGCTCAGTAGCCAACTCACCTTTTAATTTTTCAATTTCAACATAAAGATAAATCTGTTCACCTTGAGCTTCTATGAGAAACTTATATGTTTCCCCATGCTAACTTTTTATTTTCCTTATGCGGGCCTGAACTGTTGATTTTTGGGTTCCTATGGACTTCTCTAGCTCTTCTAGGGTTTTTCACCTAAAAGGAGAGAGATAGGGCCAAAAATGTTAAGGGTTCATTCAAATTATGATGTGTATGATGTTTTCTAAGCTAAATGAGATGATGTAAATGTAGTTATATGAATCAATTGATTGATTATGAATGCAAAACTTAAGAAATGTGACATGTTTGAAAACACATTATGTAATGAAACAATGAACTAGAAATGAATGCAAAGCTAAACAAAAATGAATAAAACTTGAAGTGTGTACTTGGAACCTTGATGAAGGCTGGAAATTGCTTTTGAAATGCTGTTGGTGATGTTTTTCAAGCTTGGATAGACTCATTTGCCATTCTAGGTAAATCAGTCCTAGTTTTGCCAAACTATACTAGAACCTATTTTTGACAAAAAGGTATCCAAAAATGTAAAAATTCAAAAACTGACCTTGGGGTGTGACTCATTCACCACCCATGGTGAATGAGTCCAATTTTTAATTTCTAAATTTTTAAAGGTGGATTCTAAAGCTTTTGATTTGTACTTTGATGCCCCACAAGTGCTCACTTCCGAAACTCTGATTTATGGGCCTGAAAATGAGATTTTGTTGATATTTTGACTTTTTGAATGAGAAGAAGACTTGAGAAACCTTGCAACTTTATCTTTAAATATTTTCAAGCTTTAAAGAGTCCTAAATTTGTAAACACACAAGAAGAGAAGAAGAAATGTTGATTGTTAGGCCATGGGGGTTTGCCTTGGTCATACCCCATTTAGGTAATTAAACCAAAATGATGAAATAATAGAATGAAACATGAAATAATGGAATAGATTACCTTTCCATGATGTTGATCTTGAATTTCTACAAAAAAACATGAAGGATTTTCCCTTGGATGTCTTAGGAAGCTAAATTAATGACTTGCAATGTGAGCCCTAGCTTGCTTGACTTGAGATGAAATATTGGTGGATGAATAATGAAGAATGGATGTGAATTAAGTTGGTGGATGTAAAAATGAGTTAAGAGAGGTGATTTTATAGGAAATTCACATTATTTTCCCACTAATTGGATCCCTAAGGCTGACATGGAGAAAAAATAAACTTAAAACCTAATTTTTCTTGCTCAAAACCCTAAAAATGGCTCAAATGGGACTCATTCACCACTAATGGAAAATGGGTACCACCTGGATGGGACTAATTCGCCACTAATGGTGAATGGATCCCACAAGGGGACATTTTTGCTAGTTGGAATGTTAATAACTAAGAAAATTAGGCTTATATGATGACTATGTTAGTTATTTGATCAAATTATGCCTCAACATGCACAATATGGGTTAATAGGGGTCTATTAGTGATGATGTAAATGTCAAATAGGGCTTGGGACATATAATTCAATGTGAAAGTGTGATTAAATACACTTTACAACACTAAAATAAGGTCCACATAGCCTAGGAAGGAACAAGAACCAATGTGAATGTGCAAGACACAAAACAACACTAGTTTAACATTAAGTTTATTTAAAAAACCTTCTAGATTGATGTGATAATGTTATTAAACACATTTATAATTTTGAATTAGGGAGAAATAGGTTCATTAGGTTTAGAAAAGCATGGAAGTCCTTTACAAGACTTTACAACACCTTTACAAGACGTCATTAAAAGGATGTTATTCGATTTGCAAGGGTCCAAGACCTAGTGTGGATGTACAAAATGCCTCACAACACTTGAGCCAGGGCCTCATTAAGTCCAATTTATCATTAATTAACCCCATGTCAAGCAAAGGGTACTTTTTTTTATGACATAGGGTCATCTTGACATCTCTGCCCTGATCTCATTCTACTGCCTGCTCACTGTTTCCTTCACATTTATCAAATCTTCCTCCTGCTTCTTCAATTTTCTACCCAACCTCTCGTAGTATGCATATACCACCTTATGAGTGGCCTTAGCTAGGACCACTTTTTTGTGTAGGCAAGCTTCATTCAAATCTAGGCCCATGGATCTGATGTTGTAGTCCTCCATTTACATCTACCATTCGGGCTTAGACACGAGCAAATTCATGGTAGTGATCAGCAAAGAGTTCCACTTTTCATTAAAGCAAGCTTCTGTGGACATTGATTTTGGATTGTTCAAAGTTGCCTCTAACTCTGAACTAGGTTTTTTTTTCACCTAAAAGGAGAGGAATTGGGGCCAAAATGGGAAATGTCCTCATTCAAGATTAATGTAACGAGGGATGCAATATTTATATTATGATGTCTAAATGCAATAAACTGATAAAAGAGATGGATTATTTATTCAAAATATTGAAATGCAGGATGTTTGAAAACACATTGTCATATGCAGAATGCTAAAATGAATGTAATAAAGAACAAAATAAAGATATTAAACTGAAATTGTGCACTTGGAAATTGATGAAGAGCAGAATGGAGATTGCAAAGACCTCTGAAATTCTAAAAAATATGACTTTTGAGCCAATTGGGACACTTACTCCAAGCTAGGTAACTTAGTCCTAGATCAGGGAAACTGCCTCGGAGCTCGTTTCAGCCAAATGGGTATCTAGATATACAAAAATTTCTAAAAAATAGGTTTAGTGGGACTAAGTCTCCACTATTGGTGACTTAGTCCACTTCTGAATTTCTAAAAATTTGAAAGTGGAAAAAGAAGCCCTTGGTTCGCACTCTGGTTCCTGACAGGTGTCTAGTTTTGAAACTCTGATTTTTCAGGCCTGAAAGTGACTTTTTGTTGATATTTTGACCTTGCAAGGAGGAAGATGACTCCAACAAGTCTTCACCTTATTCTTCAATTATTTTCAAGTCCTAAATGTACCTAAATCTGCAAACACACAAGGAGAGAGAAAGAAATGTTGAATGTTAGGGCATGGGGGTTTTCCTTGGTCAAACCACTTTTTAGGTAATTAAACCAAAATGATGAAAGAATGTAGTGAATCATGAAACAATGGAGTTAATACCTTGCCATGATGATTGATCTTGACTTTCTACAACAATGGTTGAAGAATCTTCCCTTGAATGTCTTAGGAAGCTATCTTGATGACTTGGAATGCTAAAATCCTAGCTTGCTTGAGAAGAATGATGAGTGATTGAGAAGATTGATTGATGGAATGAATGAAATTTTTTTGAAATGAGAGGGAAATCCCTTTATTTATACACAATTATGCCCTAATTTTTGAAAATACCTCATCACAAGCCAACCTTAGGTCTTATGGAATAAAAACCCAAAATAATTTTAAATTAATTTTTATTTTTGAGCCAAATGGGACTAAGTCGCCACTAATGGAAACTTAGTCCACTTGGGAATTTTTAAGTGGGTGTTGGGAATTATGATAATTTAAATAATGTTTATTGAGTTTTTATTCAACAAGACAATTAAGGGATGTAAGTGCATAAAGGGGCCATTTAAAGCATAGGAAAGGTGTAGATATTGATGACAAGCCTAGAAAAGTGTGAAAGTTTGTTGAAACTCTTTAGACCACTTTGAAATAGGTCTTGGTAAGTTTATTTAGGTGAATTATGATATTATGGTCCTAGAAAAGTGTGAAGATGTGTTACAACACCTTACAACACCTTTACAAGACATCAATACATATATTTTATTCAATTTGCAAGGGACCAAGACCTAATGTGGATGTGTAAAACACCTCACAACACTAAATCAAGGCCTCATTAAGTCTAATTTATCATCAATTATTCCCATATCAAGCAAAGTATACACTTTTTGGTGACACATTAAGCCATCACTTTAGTGAGAGGATGAACTTGATTCAAACTCATGCTAAAGTAGCCATTCAAGAGGAGTCCAATCATACCAATGTGGATGACAAAGAATTAAAAAGATTAAAGGAGGTTGAGTAAGCTCCTAGGATCCAAGATTCTAAGTGAAACCAACATAAGCACAAAGGACACATGCAAGGTGAATGATTTTCAGCAATACAAGAGACATGATCATACAATGGAAAGAAATAGAAGGAAATGAAAAATAGGGTGGATCAAGCTTCGACCATTTCTCCAACATGTTGTGGATTAGATCTAGGCTGTTTGTATGGAAAAAGAAATGTGTACTCACTCTGGGGCGATGAAACTCATGGCTATCCTTTGGGTGAGAAGGCCCATGTATACTCACTTTGGGGCCATGGAACTTCTAGTTTTTTGCAGGGTGAGACACGTACAACCAATATGTGCTCACAAATACATAGGTGGCTATGGGGAAAAGTCGTGCCTCAAAATAGGCTTTTCCGCTCAACCATACCAAAGTTATACCTCCTGATAACTTTAATAAGGTGCCATAATGAAAATGAATTTCAAGCTCCATGAGGTAAGAAAAACTTCGTATGCTTGACACTCATAGACAAACAGGATGGTACCACAGGCATGCAATCTATGTTATGAAAGGCAACCATATGACAATTGATGTAAATGGTAAAATAGTGTAAGGTGTGCTCAAAGGGAATTTTCTTAGTTCGTGCAAGGTATAATATTAGGGGACATTGTGCTCAATGTCTCCAAGAGAGGATGTGTCAAAGAAGTATCACACTCTTGGAGGGAATCAAGCCGAATGACACCACTAAGAAGAGGATGCATCACAAGAAGAAAGAAATCGCATAATGAAATGTGAGTGTTGATGTATGCACCCACTTTAAAGCAGTTGTGAACACTGGTACTATGAGAAATTCCTTTAAAGTAGAAGAGGAAAGACATAAGAGCTTATTTGGAAAGCCCTATGCCAAGTCATATGTTTCCAATAAGCTACGTCATGAAAGAAGGGTAGTATGTCACATGTGAGCCAACTGAAGGCATGTTGTCCACATCTCAAGCTTGCTCTTATATGTACATGAAAGGCTAACAACTAGCCAAAAGAGGAAATGAAAAGTGACATACAAGGACAAGGCTACCTAACCCCTTTCCCCCACTTAGTGTAGGACAAGGGTGAGCTGAAATGATCAATGAAATGCATGTTAGAGTGAAAATCAATATCAATTAGAAGAATTAGGTGCCCCCACATGAGGAAGAATACCAAACTCCTAAAAATGTTGGATTTTACGACTCAAAGATTTACATTCACTAGTAGGATGACCATGAATTCTATGATAAGCACAAAATGAATTGTTGTAATAGAATTTCTTTCGAGTTCTTGAAGGAAGGGTGATCAAGTGATCTTGGAGAAGTCTTGACAAGATATATTCTTGAGCAATGGGAGAAGGTGGTCTTGTAATTTGTGACAAAGATGTTTCTTGCTTAGTACAAAATGTCATACGTACACAAGACTCTTTAGACTATGGGATTTTGTTCTCTCCTGTATAGGAGGATGTAAAATCTAATGAATTTAATTCATTAGTGTTTTGCATGATGACAAACATTAAGCGAAGGTGTATTTGTTGTTTGTGTCATGTTTTGTAAAGGATGATTTTCAAGACCACTAGTGTCGATGAGGTTAGGATGTACAACTGTTAATGTTGGTTTAGGAGAATGTTGTGTGAGAGTGTTGATGCTGAGGGAAGGCTTGGTGATCTCTATCAAAGGAAAATAACCAGGACTGTGAGTTGTTTTTTGTGTGATAGGATCTATAGGGTTGTAGATACCTTGTTCATTAGCACCACATCCTTTTCCACTGTATCCAAGCTGTTTCATAAGTTCATAACCTTTTCCATAAAGCTTTTTCATTGCTTTTGAATCAGGTGGTTGTTCATTGTTGTGTTCATCAAAGGTTGTATAATTGGTTATGTTTTGGTCTAAAGTGGTTGAGGTGGATGCTTTCAAAGGGTCATCTGAGTTTTGCATTGACAAGACTATTTCAGAGTTGTTTGCTAAGATCGTGTATTTTTCCATGAGTGTTGGTGTGAAATATAAGGAACCCCAATCACCATCTAATAGCTTCATGACTTGTTCAATATGTTGGTGTTTGTATTTTCATTGCATAGGTTGCACTTGTATAGTTGGTGTTAATGTTGTCAAGGGATTTTCCTTGCTTTGCTCAATGTTTAAACAACTATTTGGATCAGGGTCAGCTTCAAGGATGTGCACTTGGTTGTTGTGAATGTATTGCATTTTGTGATGAAGAGTGGAAGGCACACCATTCATTTCATGAATCCACAACTTTCCTAGAAGAAGATTATATGAAAGTTCATGAGGCATGACATGAATTTGTGTATCCAATGTGGCCACTCCAATTGTAATAGGAAAATTGATCACACTGAGCGGTTGTTTTGCTACATCGTTAAAGCCCTTAATGGATAAAGAATCAGGTTGAATTTTTGATCTATCCACATTAAGCCTATCCAATAGGTTTACTCTACACACATTAAGGGCTGGATCATTGTCAAAAAGGGTTCTCTTTATCCCTATGGTATTGTATTGAGCAATGATCATGAAAGCTTCATTTTGTTTTTGCATGTCCAAAGGGGGGAGTTCACTTTAGTGGAAAACAATGTCAACATTCAATCCTTGAATTATGGCTGCTATGTCATTTGGTTGTGCATTAGAAGGCATAGGAATTTTTTGAAAGGCCGTTTGAAGCATAGTGTGATAGGTTGATGAATTATGAAGAAGTTCCGAAAGGGATATCTTTACAGGAATATTCTTAAGTTGTTCAATAAGATCATACTCCCTAAGGTGTGAATTGAAGTGAGGAGCACTAGGAAAGATGGGATTTGGTAAAGGTAAGGGTGTTGGGTTGGATTGTTGTGGTCACATATTGTTTCTACTGTAGTGTGTGTGAGAAACAACATCATGATTAGGTGGGTAAAGGGTAAACTTGGGTTTAGGTGGAGGTGGAGGTTGATGTGATGGTGGGTAAAGGATGAGTTCAGGTTGGGTTTGAGTTGGTTGTTTGTGTGAAGGTGGGTAAAGAATTAGAGGATTCTTAGGATGTCCCACGGGGTATGCATGAGGTCCATTGACCAAGGGGGATCTAATGGACACTTGTGCATTCATAACCTTAGTGGTCTTGGTTTGATGTATCTCTAATGAAGGAAATCTATAATCACCTTCTGATCTAAGGAAGATACATTACTATTGTTTTCATTTTCTTGCACCATGATATTTTCCCTAGGAGGAGAGTTTTTAGGAGAACAAGCCAAATTTTTTTGACATTCAAAGGTTGGTTCTTCTAAAAGGACTTCATCACAAGTAGGAGAATGAACAATGGTTGAATTTTCTTGCTTAATAAAGGTTTCGCTAGGTGAAGGGGGGAAACTAAGATAATCATGACCTGTATTGATTGTGTTTTCTAACATCAAAGTATCTTCTTCATAACTAGGATAAATACTAGGAGAATAAAAAATGTTACTGTCATGATTTCGATGGTTGTGTTAGGTTGGTTGTGAATGTCTTGTCCATTAAGAGAGGTAAAAGGAGAGAAACAAATAGGATTCTCAAAAATCTCATGAATTGATTCTTCTACCAAAATATATTCTTCACCAAGAGGAGAGATATTAAGAGAAGAACAAGTATGATCATTAGGAATGTCCAAAGTTGTATTCTCTATCACTAAAAAATTCTCATAGGGAGGGGATATGAAGTTTTTATTAACATATCTAAATATGTAAGGTAGTAACATTGTTTGAACAAAAATGAAAAGCACTTGTAACCATGTCATGCAATGTTTTAGCAATATAAATAATGTATATGCAAGGATGCAAAACATTTTTATCCAATATATGCAAAGTTTTAAGAATGCAAACAATGTATATGCAAGAATGAAAAGTAATTTTATCAAACTTATGCAAAATTTTATGAATATAAACATTTTATATGCAAAAGTGAAAAGTACTTTTATCCATGTGATGCAAAGTTTTAGAAATGTAAACATTTTCAGATCTAATGATACTTGTAATTGAAATGATTTCAAAAATGACTACTCTAGATTGATGTTTTTGAGCTAGATGCATAAGAAAAATGATCATGAAACTTTCCAAACTTATAGTACATGATACTAGGAGGCTTAGGAAGTATAAAAATGAGGTTTCTGTCATTGTATCAGATATTGAAAAATATGGACTGGGACTAAGTCACCCAGAATGGTAGATTAGTCCTAGTTAGGGTTTTTTCAAAATATCCAAAAATTTTCAGTGGATTTTGATGTTTTAGATGTGGTATGATGCAGACCTAAGATGAAAATTCAAATTTACAAAAAATTTAATGATTTTAGATGTCAAAAGTAGAACCTAAATGCACATTTTATGAATGCAAAACTTGAAACCTAGCATTCAAATCCATGCAAATCCTAATGCAAGGTCAATGTGAGCTAGATCTATGATGAAGGAATCCAAATCAGAAATGAAAAGTATTCAAAAGTTGGGTTCACCAAAATGTGGACACTAATTTTGGATTGTCCAAAGTTGCCTCTAACTCTTCTAGTTTTTTTTCACCTAAAAAGAGAGGAATTGGGGCCAAAATGGGAAATTTCCTCATTCAATATTAATGTAATGAGGGATGAAATGTGTCTAATTATTATGTATAAATGTAATAAACGGATAAAAGAGATGGATTATTAATGCAAAACTATTGAAATGCAGGATGTTTGAAAACACATTGTGATATGCATAATGATAAAATGAATGCAATAAAGAACAAAATAAAGATATTAAACTGAAATTATGCACTTGGAAATTGCTGAAGAGTAGAATGGAGATTGTAGATACCTTTGAAATTTTGAAAAATCTGACTGTTGAGCCAAGTGGGACACTTATGCCAAGTTGGGCGACTTAGTCCCAGATTGGGGAAACTACTCCAGAGCCCGTTTCAACCAAATGGGTATCCAGATCTACAAAAAATTCTAAAAATAAGTTCAGTGGGAATAATTTTCCACTATTGATGACATAGTCCACTTCTGAATTTCTAAAAATTTGAAAGTGGAAACAAAAGCCCTCAGTCTGCACTCTGGTTCCTGACAGGTGTTTGGTTCTGAAACTGCGATTTTCAGGCCTGAAAGTGACTTTTTGTTGATATTTTGACCTTTCAAGGAGGAAGATGACTCCAAAAAGTTTTCACCTTATTCTTTAATGATTTTTAAGTCCTAAATGTACCTAAATCTACAAACACACAAGGAGAGAGAGAGAGAAATATTGAATGCTAGGGCCTTGGTCAAACCTCTTTTTAGGTAATTAAACCAAAATGATGAAAGAATGTAGTGAATCATGGAAAAATGGAGTTAATACCTTGCCATGATGATTGATCTTGACTTTCTATAGCAATGCTTGAAGAATCTTCCCTTGAATGTCTTAGGAAGCTATCTTGATGACTTGGAATGCTAAAACCCTAGCTTGCTTGAGAAGAATGATGAGTGATCGAGGAATGCATGATTTTTTTTTGAAATGAGAGGAAAACCCTTTATTTATACACAATTATACCCTAATTTCTGCAAATACCTCATCATAGACCGACCTTAGGTCTTGAGGAATAAAAACTCAAAAGAATTTTAAATTAATTTTGATTTTTGAGCCAAATGGGACTAAGTCGCCACAAATGGTGAATTAGCCCACTAGGGTATTTTTAAGTGGGTGTTGAAAATTGTGATAATTTAAATAATGTTTATTGAATTTTTCTTCAACAATACACTTAATTAAAGCCTGCAAGTGCATAAAGGGGCCATTTGAAGCATAAGAAAGGTGTAAATATTGATGACAAACCTAGAAAAGTGTGTAACTTTGTTGAAACTCTTTACAACACTTTGAAATAGGTATTGGTAAGGTTATTTAGGTGAATTATGATATTATGGTCCTAGAAAAGTGTGAAGATGTGTTACAACACCTTACAACACCTTTACAAGACATCAATAAGTATATTTTATTTAGTTTGAAATGGCACAAGACCTAATGTGGATGTGTAAAACACCTCACAACACTAAATAAAGGCCTCATTAAGTCCAATTTATTATCAATTGTTCCAATATCAAGCAAAGTATATAATTTTTGGTGACACAACTTCAATCTTCTTGGTGGCTAGCAATGTAACATTCTTTAATAATAGATTTTGCTTTTTGGCCTATTGGGCCTACTTGGCTGCATTGAAATAATCTTGAAGACTTTGGGGTTATCAATGCTCTGTGTTGGAATGGAAGCACAAGGAGGGAGACCAAAAAGGGTGACATAAGGATAAACTTTAGATGTATGAGCATGCGAGGAAGTAAAAGGGAGTGTTATCATAGAAAAAGGTTGGATACCAAATTGAGATTAGACAAGGGAAAAACTAGTCAGGGTAAAAAGAGAAGTGGGTGGAGGAGAGGTGCCTTCCTAGAAGTGGATGGACTGGGAGTGATGGGTAATGTGTAAATTTCTACTCTTTCAATCCTAGGGGCCCTTGATACGGTGATCAAAGAATCAATAGTAGCCAAAGTGGATGATGCTCATTCGACACACAAAGTAGTTTCAGAAGATTCATTAAAAATGGCAAGGGGTGCATTCAAGACTATTAGCTCAGGGTTTGAGGATAAAGGAGACAAACTTACATGTGCCACGGTGGTCAAAAAATTTTGTAGGGAAAACTCCTCTTCTTCTTTCTCTCAGGCCAATGCGTCGGGTGCACCTAGATCTTGAACCTGTCTTCTTTTTGCTAAACTAAAACAAGTATGTTTCAATCCTCTAGTGGCCAATCCCTCTGAAACTTGGCCTTCAACGACCACAATGGACCCTCTTGGGGATTGTCGGGTCCTTTTTCCTTTACTTCAAGCACTGGGGGAGGAGGTGGCTTGTGAGTCCCTTCGCTGCGAACATCTTCGACTATTAGATTCCTGAGGCTGATAAACACGACACAAAATTTGATCCTCATCAATTTCATGACTAGTCTTTGGATTGCTATTATTGGAGTTAGCCTCTCAATCATAAATTTCCTCAAACTCATCGTTGTGTGGATGAAAGTTACTAAATAGGGCACCGAGGCATTTCATCTCTTGTCAGAATCTCTAGAAGTTTGCCTTGTCAACAATGTCTATGGCACTAGAAGAAACAAAACAAAGGAAAACTTTTAGAGATTACAAATCTAGGGAGTTGCAAAGGCTCCTTGACAAAACTATGAATTTTGATAAATGTAAAATCCTCTCCCAAGAAATAATCCATTAGTGTCGGTGGATTTTCCATCCATTGTGTGACCTCAGGAGAGAAATGACCCATAGGGCATGGCAATAAATCTTGAAGCACTGGCCTTAGAAAATGATCTACAAACTAGGAATAATCCCCTATTTTTGAAAGTACATGGGTCCATATAGAATTTGGCTAAAAAAAACCTCTTACATCCAACCTAGACACTGGTATATTTTGCTCTAGCCACTCAAAATTTTGATGCAAAACTAAATGAGCCAAGAAAGAAGAATACTTGAATTTAGAATCAATGTTGTAATTCTTCAATTGCTCTAGCATGTTTCTGGCTATCACCTCAGCAAAATTATAGTATCTCTGGTTCTTTTCCATTTTAAGCGCAAAATCCAGGCCCAACTAAAAAGGATGGACTTCCTCATCATTGTTAAGGTTGAAAAATCAGAACAACATTGAGAACACATACTATGTGTCTTAAATTTCCTGCATGAAAGAGGAAAAAAAAGATGACCTTTATTTGGCCTTTCTTTTGCTCTGTCCTCATAAATACTTGTTTTTCTAGCCATTTCTTCCTCGAAGATGTCTATTTTTTCTTCATCAAGATGTTCAAAACCCCAACTCATAGGGATACACAATATATCCCATATGGCTTTGACATAAATGGTAACTTTGATCTTGCTACCCTCAATGGCTTTTGTCCTTTTGTTGAATCTTTTGGCACATGCGTCGACTAGCTCTGGGCATGGGTGTGCGGTAGGTTGTATGAATTGTGACATACCAGAATTCTAGAACTGAAACATGAAACCCTCAGATGGTTCATGCTCCATCATTCTTTTAAATGCACCCTCCCTAAAATTTTTAGGGTTAGCTGACAACCTAGGGTCAAAAACATTGTCAGTGATATCCCACATTGCCTCTCTTGGGATGTGTCTATTTGGCTACACCTTTTTACATAATTCGAATGGTCATTCCTTAAGCACTAGAGCATTGGAAAATGAGTTCCACTAAAAAATATCAGCATAACCAGGCCTTTTGCTTGTGGCTACTACTTTTCTACTAGAGGTTGATGGCTCCACCATGGTTGTATCAAGAAGTTGCAGAGAGTTTCCTTAATGAAAATGACCACTTTCCTTTTGCTTCTTTCAAAAAATCTACTTTTGAGTGCAATTAATTTACTCAATCTTACATGTAGTTAAGGCTACACCATTATTGCTAGTCCATTAAATGCTGCCATCGAGGTGATACATGTGGATTTGAGATCCCTACCTCTTGGGAATGTCAAAAATGCTGTGAGAATGGAATTAGTACATTCTCCCCCTTCCTCTTTAACAAATAAACTCATTGCATTGGAACACATGCTTTTTGCTATGAGAAATGTGCTGAAGTGAGCAAGGTACCTTTGAAAAGATGTGCCCATTAATTTGTTAGAACTTAGCATGTTAATCCATGTATTTTCACATAAGTAAGTTGGATGGTGCTGATGATGGAAAATGACACATGTCAACAATCAACATACGAGAGCATTTACTCCCAACACCCAAATTTATTTCTTAAGACCTCTTGTCAGATCCTTTGTTTGATTTATCTACCTTCCTCCATTTTTCTTTGATGTTTTCCTATTTCTGTCTAGCCAAAAATGGACCTTCTATTGGTTGGGTTTTCTAGCTTATCTTTTCTATATATAGCTATGCCACCTTATGCAATATTCATTTGAAAATATAGCCTTTAACTTTAGCAATATTTTTCACTATCTCCCATTCCACCACAATTTGGTACTTTCTCAGAATGTCAACTAGCTTAGGCAATCCTATTCAACCTCTCCCATAGATGCCACAATACTGCTTTGTGGGAGAGGTCACTAGTGACATAATTAAGCACTTGGTGAAGAGGTGTGACTGCCTTTCCTTGATTGTGTTTAGGTGGGTAGTTGGCTAGGACTTCATTAACGATGAGAACTAGCTCCAGAGCAACTACAATGTTCTTTTTCGCTTCGTCGCCTCGTTGCTTAACTTGAATGTGGCCAAACCCATGATAATTGAATTGTGTCACCAGATGTTCGACGTTGCACCAATAGAAGGGCTTGGCGAGATAGTGCAAGTGGCTATCCCTGACATTGGTATCTTGAGCACCATGTATCTTTGCAAGCACGTAGACTTTGGGATAAACGTACCATGGTTGCCCTTTCTGAATTTCACACCATGGACCTTGAGATGCACTGCTTGTCTTCTTAACCAATGACCACCTACCTATTGTGGGAGTATGGTGTGGAGCGTGTTCTAGGGCTTGTCTAGAGGAAGCACTTTGAGTTTTTGGTGTAGAGTCGTGGTGACTAGGCCTCTGGTCTACATAGTGTTGAGTCCACATGTGTTGTGTGTTCAACCCCTTTTTTTGTCATGACAAAGAAGAAGAAGAAGAACAAGAACCTAATGACAAGCCCTTTCGACTTCCTGGACAATGACTAGAGGCTTTTGTTTACTATTTTTTGCATGTTGCCTCCTTTTTGCATAATTTTCTTTGTAACCCTTTCTAGGTTTACTCGAGAGAGCCTTACATTTAAATTTGAGCCTCGGGCTTTGTATTACATTGTAAATATTTGATGAATATAATATAATACAAAATTTTTGCTTCTTCTGTGTTATTCTCAATGGCTTATTCTCAAAATTAAAATGTATTTACAATTTTTTTTACATATGGTACATAACTGTTAATTTTTTTAAAGTACTATATATTTTAATGGAATAACTTTAGATAAATACCATTTACTGGTATATCTAAAGTTTTTCCTTCCATATATTCAAGTTCGTATGCATTCTTTTTCTTGCACGCGCTGATTCAAAAAGGTCACTTCCATAGTGCTTCAAATTTTGTGTGTTTCCTTGGTTTCATAGTACATTCATTGTAATTTGGAACTAGGCTTCCCTCTCTGAATTTTGGGTTAGAGGTCTTTTTTTCAAACAATTGCTTTACTATTTTTTGATGGTTGATCATGGCTCCATAAGGTTTCTCTCTATCTTCTTTCAGTTTGAGGAGTTCTGCCAATTGTACTTCCATTCCGTGCTTTCTTCAATTTCTAGGGCTTTTAGTAGTTGTAAGGCATGAATTTCTATGGAAATAGGTAACACTACCTCTTTTCCATACATTAGTTCATAAGGGGAGGTCTTCAAAATTTGGTTGGGAGTAATTCAGTCCACCCACAGAGCAGCTCATAGGTGCTTGTGCCAATCCCTTTATCATTCCAACCCAATACACTTGATTAGCCTAATTAGGTTTTTGTTGGTCGACTTCGCTAACCCATTTCCTTGTGGGTAGTAATTTGATGAAGTTTTAAGGAAAATTCCATGTTTGATAGAAACAATTGACATCCTTGATCCTACAAAAGCTTGAGCATTATCAGATATGATGGTTTTGGGCGAGCCAAATTTGGCTACCAGCTCTTCAAGGAAATTGAAAATATCCCCCTCTGTGGCATTTTTTAGGGCTACAACCTCTATCCACCTTGTGAAGTAGTCAATTTCCATAAGGATCTACTTGTGGACACTATAGATAGGAATTATCATTCTGATAAAATCCAAACCCCATTGAGAAAAGGGATCCTCAGTTACAATTGGACTCAGGGGAAAAGCAACATTCTTTCTTTTTCCAACAAAGAATTGGCATTTGGTATACTTTTGCACTAGATGATCTATGCTTAAAAAAAAATAGAGGGATAATAATATCCTGCTCGCATTATCTTTAAAGTGGTAGTATTCACAGAGAAATGTTCATGCTCAAGACTGTGATGGAATTCATTGAGAACTCTTTCTGCCTGCAACTTGTCTAAACATCGGAGCAGGACACCATCATAATTTCTCTTGAATAATAAACCTTCAATTAATACATACCTAGTGCTTTGCAATTGTTAGTATTTCCTTTTATGGGATGGAAGGTTGGTCAGGTAGTGCCCCTTTTGCATATATTATGTTCAATCTTCCACCCAAGATTCATCAGACTCAAATTGGTTCAAGTAGACCAGGTTGATATCCTTTTCAGCTACGAAACTTGATTCCTATGCAATGTATTTGCACAAACCTCTTCCCCAAAGTAGCTTGGTTGGTCTAATGTACACATCATACTCTAGGATCTTGGTGATCCAATTTTCCCTCTTTTCTATTGTCTCACCTTTTGTGATATACTCTCTCATAGTAGGATGTGCGATGAGGATAGTGATCTTATTGGCTGACACCACATGTCAAAAATTCTTTAAGATTTTAACAATGGAAAAAAGCCTACTTTTCAACAAAATTATACCTAGCCTCATAACCTTTAAGGGTACCTAAATGAAATGCAATAGGATTCTCTCCATTATTTCCCCCATCCTTCTGAGTGAGCACCAAAGCTATGTTATGTTGGCCATTGTACACATAGAGTAGAAAGTCTTTGGAAAATTTAGGGTTAGCCAATACCGAAGCAATGGAGATGGCTATCTTTATCTACTCAAAAGCTTATTTTCCCTTGGGGGTCCATTTGAAAATAAAGTTCTTCTTAAGCATCAGAGCGATCAGTCTTACAATTCCTACAAAATATGATATGAACTTGCTGAAAAAATTGATCTCCCCTAGAAAAGATTGTAGTCCCTTATGATTTACTGGTAGGAGTAATTCCATTATAGATCTCACCCTTTCAGGGTCTATTTCTATTCCCTCCTTTAACACTATAAAACCAAGTAGCTTACCTTGTGACCTACTCCAAAAACACATTTTTTGGGATTCAACGAAATCTTGAATTGTTGAAATTTTTGGAAAACCTTCTCTAGATGATCAAAGTGATCATATTTTGACTTTGAAAAGACCATTAGGTCATCTAGATAAATTAAGATAATTAGGTTGATCAATACCTTGAAAACAATATCCATTTCTCTTTGAAAATTCACACCAACATTTGAAATTTCGAACGACATTTTTGAGTATGCAAATGTTCCCCACTTAGTGGTAAAGGTTGTCTTATGTTGGTCGGCTTCCTTTACATGTATTTGGTTATAGCTTGAGAAACAATCTAGTAATGAAAACATCTCCTATCTAGCCATAGTTTGTAGGATCTGCTCCATCAACGACAAGGGGTAGTGATCTTTTAGTGAGGCTTTATTCAAATCTCGAAAATCAACACAAATCTTAATATCGCCATTCTTTTTTCAAATTGGTACTAGATTTGACACCCAAGTGGAATGCTTAATCGAATATATGATCTTTTACTCAACTAATTTGGTGAGTTCTCGTTCCATCAATGCTTTGACCTTTGGATTAAATAGTCTTTTTTTTTGTCAGACGAGATTAGATCCTTCTGCCAAGTCAATGGTATGCTAAATTATGCCCAGGTCATACCATCTAAGATCATCATAGGTCCAAGCAATGACTCCATCATAGTTGAAACATAGATCCTTCAGTCTCTTCTTGTCCTTATGGGGATTTCCCTTTCGACCTTTAGCTTTCTACTGCTTCTGACATCGAGCTCTTCATAGTCCATAGAGTCTATAGTGAACCTCTGCTTGCCATTTATTACGTCTTCACAATCAAAGATATTTTCAAGGGAAATCAATCATTGAGGAAGCTTGTTTCCTTTTAACTAGATAACCTATTCTTCGGGAAATTCTATTCTTGGTTGTGAATAGTCTAAAACTACTCTTGATTTCTATATAAAGGTATCAATCTGAATGTCATCATCAAAAAATTTCCAATTTTGATCATTTCTAGGGATTACAGGTCAGATGATGACTTGTACTATATATTGCTTGGCTAAATCAAAAATTGGTTCAAATTATGAATTGATAGAGGCCATCCGATCAACAACATCATTTTGATATCAGGGAATAACTTGTAAATTGAAGACTTCAAAGATCTCAATTAGGTCCCAAATTCGATGTCTACATGAATTTATTCTTGTGTTATTCATATCCACTTGCCCACAAAATTTTCTCACCACTAACTTTGAATCTCCAAAAGCTTGTATTCTCTTTATGCCCATGCATTCTGCAAGGGTCAGACCATGGGTCAAGGCCTCATATTAAGTGTCATTATTTGAGCATGAGAACTAAAAATGGTAAGCTTTGAGGGTCTCTGATCCTATTGGAGACACTAGTCAGACACTTGCTCTAGAGCCAAATTTGCATTTGGTGCCATAAAAATATAAGATCCATGGATGATTATCACTCAGATTGCTATATTCCTCTTGATCCTTTATCCATTTTGGAAGGACTTGATTATTGTCAAAAATCACATAAGTGCTTAGCCCTGTTGCATGAAAGTTTCCAAATGGGTCGGAGTCAATGGATTGGTTGAGTAGTACCTCTTCTTTGGGAGTCTGATCTCTTATTTCTTCTTCATCTTCCAACATCTCTACACAATATCTCTCTTGCTAAGAGATGGAGGTATGTGCCGCTTCAAAGCATAGGACTGCATTGTCTGCTATGTGTTTGGGATGTAAATATTTAGCCAAAATATTCATCTTCACCCCATTCTTGGTTCTCAATATTAGGTGGGACCAGTTGAGTGCTAAGTATCTGCCAAGCTTTGCAGTGAAATATTTTGAAAGACACATTCTGAAGGCCAGGGGAATGTCTATCACTACTATTTCTTGTGTGACTATTTGGCTTGGACATGAGAAGAGGGTTAGAGATAGATCTTTTATCCAACCAATGGTTGGAACCTTCTTCCCATCTAATTGCATGATTCCTTTCTCAAGGGGCTCATACTTAAGCTTCAGGGCATCAACCACTTGTTTTTGAATGACCATTGTGCTAGCCCCTAAATCAATCATGTTATTATGCAAAATCTTATCTCCCACAATAAGTGTTAAAAAGAAAGGTGTGGGCTTTGACTTGCTTATCTCTTTTTCTTTTTCATTGCCCACATCATTCGCATAAGCTTCTACTTTTGAAGATTGAGGGCCCGATGTAGATCCTTTGTCTTCACTTTGACCATACGATGAAGTTGCATCCATCTATGGTATTTGTTCTTCTTTCTTTAATGCTTCCTGAATCAAAGTATTTTGTTCAGGGATAGATATTACATCCCACAAGGATACATTGGGAGGCCCCTTCTTCAGTTTCTCCACCACATTGAGCATTTTGACTGGTTGGGTCTTGGGCTTGAATGGTGTATTTCTCTAGATTTCAAAAGAAAACATTCCATCGTGAATTGGATTGGTGTTTTGTTCATCTCCTTCTCTAGGAGTGGCGTAGTGTGCGATTGAGGAGTAGGTTGGACAATGAGAAACAAAGCCTAATTTTCTTGTGGTGGTGGTTGTTGTGGCTATGGATGTGGCAAAGCTTGTTGCATGTATTCTCCCATGAGACTTCTATTGGATCTTGTGTTGTAATCTAACTGTACTTGTGGAGTTCTAGTTGTTAGAGCTTCATTCATGAACACTGCATTTTCTTTTTCCATCCATGAAAATAGTGCTTGGTTGAGTGCAATATCCAACTCCCGCTCCAAGGACATTCCTTGCATTTGCGCTATGAAATAGGTATTTTCCATTTTGGAGGACTCATATTCATCCACATTTAGGAGTGCACCCTTGCTTCTTTGTTCTGCTATCTTTTGTTACATATTTCCACTTGGAAAATTTTGGGGCATATGACTATCACTGGATGTGAAGCACCATACATTCTCATTTTCCAACAAATTGTTCTAGCCTAGAATTAACTCTTTACTCAAGCTATCTTTGACCGTCTGTAGTGGCATGGTTACTAAAACTATTTGGTTCATAGACACTGTCTTTTGACCTCCTCCTCTGGAGGATCCTTGGTATGTATTCTACTAATAAGATGAATTTCCTCCACAATAGGCTTGCATGGTCTGCTTTGGAGGTGTTTCTTGCTGTCATTTGATAATAACAAAATCATTAGAAAAATCCACATGAGACTCTCCATGTCGCTGACGTCTGCTACAATAGAGTAAGAGCTCAACATGCTTGTCTAGATGGCAGGGTACATGTACATAGACTGCTACATAGCTGACATTAGTTGTGTAGTAGAAGAGCTTGGAATAACTTCTTCTTAAGGATCACCAGAGATTTCTACAAATACAGGCATCAGAGGTCATCGTGGAAGCTTCTTGGCATCAATCAAATTTTTTTCCATGCGCACAACCAAATCATATGGATCAGGCAAGATATCCCCTCCTATGGAGGTTATCATTATTGTGATGTACAAATTGAGACCCTTTAGATAGAATAAAAATGCCATCAAGGCTATGGGTCGAGTAGTTACAAGGATCCTTTGCCATATTTTGTGGAACCTAGTGTTGAAATTTCTCATGGCCTCTTGCGGGGCTCTCTTGATGGTGATTAGTTGGTGTAGCAATGAAGAACGATATCCTTTCTCTGAGAAGCATTCAAACAAACTTTCTTGAGCTGATTGTAGGAGATGATAAAACCCGAGGCCAAAGATTGATACCAATCTTGGGCCTTTCCTTTGAAAGAGGAAACTAACATCCTCAAGGCGATGTTTTCTTCCACTATGCTATGTACCCTACATACCTCTGCTATATCTTGAAGGTGTTTGGAGGGGGTTTTGAAATCTTCTCCAGATAATTTTGGAATAGCCTTAAGGGTGTTAGTGGGTATGGTAGGCCATACATCTGGGGGCATAGGTGGTTGTAGCGGACTACTGCTATCCTAGGTTATGAAATTTCTAGGAGCAGGGGTAGGTACATGAGCCATATGAAAAATATTCTTATGAATCAAGTATATATAGGTATTCTGATTTGGAAGGTTGAGCCTCTAGGTGGAGTAGATAAGGCTCTGGATATTGGGCTCTTACTTCTCACTCTATTGATCCTTATAGGTGATATAGAACATATAAGTCTTCTTCTCCTAGGTACCAAGGTAGGTAATTGGGAGTACTGGAAATGACCTCTTGAAGATGCTCTTGTTTGGATTCTAGGCATGAAACTTCTAGTTTCTTTCCTTAGCTTGATTTAAGAAATATTTCTAACTTCTAATCAGGCATTCAGAGAACTTTGTGTGCCACCAGGCGTTCTAGAAAAAGAACTGTTGATCATCAAAGCTTGTGCCTCTTTGACAATCTTATGGGAAATTTAGTGAGTGGGGGACTGATTTTCACCTCACTAAATACCTCTAGGATTTTAATAGAAAGTTAGCTCTTCTTTGGGTTTTTGAGAAAAGGGTAGAAGGAAATTTAAACATAAAACATAAAAATGGTGATGCGCCAAAGCTTTTACAACATTTCAAACCCAATCTTTCCTATGAGTGATATAATTAGACACAAAACACCACAACCCTTCATTGTTGGGAAGAGAAAAAACAACAAAGGCTGACAAGAAGCATAATGTAGACTTTGAAATCTTCTCACAGGCAGTGTTCATTAAGGTTTGATCAAACATAAAGATTTCCAAGATTATTAGAAAAACATTTAGAAATTGCATAAACTCTCTCTCATAATATAACACAATATAACAAAACAAAAAACCTTTAGAAAAATAGAGAAGTCCACTGACATAATCTAGTTTACACAAGTTATTATTCTACCATATAAGCCTACAACATGGAAATCAATAACTTAAACTATTTGAATTCATCTTGCTTGACAAAATGTTTTATTTAGAAATAAAGAATGAAGAAGGAAAACTTGATAAAGGCCATGCATGCACAGTCTCAAATATTTCTTCCAAGTAATTTATGCTTAACTATCAAATGAACTTTAAAACAAAGGTTGGATGCCAATCTAATAATAGTTTGAGCATAAACAATATAACATGCCAGAGAAAAGTAGTTCTACAACTCTACTTCTGAAAATAGTTCTTAAAACCTAAGAAAACTAAAGAAACTTTTCCTCAGTGAATCAAACTGAAACTTGGAAACAACCCTTTCCTTCTATCGCTGCCTCTCATTTAAAGTTGCAAAAAGAAGAAAATGTTGCCACAACACAAAAGTAATTATTGCTAGGTGTTGGCATTTCATAGCACATGATCTGATCATAGATCTTTAGTTAGGTCACAACAATCTTTGCTCATCAAATCTCAACTGTCACATTAATGCTTTTTAGATATTTAGCAAAGATAGTTATCTGAAAATGATCAAATCTTAGAAAATAGTCTAGAAAAAGTCTAGTTGACTAGTCATGTAACCAAGTGGCACAGACTCAAAGCTTCCATCCCGAAAACCAAAAAGGGCTAGCAAGCTTCAAAAAAATCCTATAAGAGTTCACTTTACAAAAGTGAAAACTGCTCGCAGTGAAGAGATGACATGTCAAACAGGCTGAAACTATCAAACTCATGAATATAGCTCCTTAAGAAAATCCCTGATGAGTTGACACGTGTCCCAACTCTCTCTCAAAAGGAAGGTGATAAATGAAAGCCTTGCATCCCCTACATGGCATATTTTGCACCTTTCTGACTGCTTTACTTGAGCGCGGACACATCCAAAGCCAAAACATATACAAGTTGAAAATAAAAAAAATGATCAAGGAAAAAATAGTTCACAAACATTGTGGTGTAGAAGAATAAAATCACTGATACATTTATTAACATCACATTACCTAATATTCATTCTTCAAGTAATGATGTTTGTTCCTCTCCCAATATCTCTCCTACTTGTGAGGATATCTTTATGTAAGAGGATGCAATCATTGATAATCATGAAATTCATGTTTGTTCCTCTCCCAGTATCTCTTAGACATGGGAGGATATCTTAGTGCAAGAGTATGCAATCATTCATAATCATGAGATTCATGTTTGCTCTCTCCTAATATCTCTAGTACTTGTGAGGATATATTGGCATAAGGGGATGCATCTATGATACCCCATTGGTAAAATATTGTCAAAAAATAGTAAAATTAATTGAAATTGTAAACCCATAACTAATTATATACCCTCCTCATGTGCCTCACTATCAAGCTATACCTCACCTCATTATTGTACCTCCATCAAACTAGTTTAAACATCCTAGCCATACACAAAACTTTGCAAAACAACTCAAATTAATCATGTACGCCAAGATGTGTCACAACAACCAAGTTATAATTCAGTTGGTCACACATATATCAATCATAATAATAAACAACCAAAAAAATGAAAACATAAATTCCATTTCCTCAAACATATCTTCCTCCTACACAATGTCTTCCTCAACATATGGGAAAAATAGTATGACTTTGTTGAGAAAATTTGCAATACTTTGGCAAAGATTTCGCTTTGGAATTTAACTTAAACTTCACCTACCTACCATGTTATGCTCCAAGAGGCTTTATAGAGTATTGTTGTACCAAATTTTTTTAAACTAAATGTTGTAGCTGTTGAATGAACAAGGCAACTAAGAGGGGGGATGAATCAGTTGTATGAAATTAAAACATAAAAACCCTCAACGATAATCAAATCCACAATAATTCATTAAATCCTTATTTTGTTATAGTGATTAATCATGAAATGAAAATAACAAAAATTAAAACAACACTAGATACACAAGAGAACACTAGATTTACATGGAAAACCCAATGAGGGAAAAACCATGGTGAGGATTAGCTCGTAATATAAGTAATTGTAAAACTAGTACAAGGGCTCACTGCCATAATAGGACACACTGTCTGATAGGGCTCACAGTCAAAGCTCACTGCTAGAATATAAAAAAAAGATATAAGAGAAATGCTACATAGAGAACACTATCTCGATGCAACAAGGAATCCACCACAATTACTTCAACACTTTTGTAGCCTTGTTTGAAAGATTGCGGACGCCTTTAGCTCACTGCTTTCAAAATTCCAACACTTTGAAGTTCACATAGTTCTACTCAAATTTTCATCCTACACTTCTACAATTCATACCACATTCATCACTTATATCTTTCACATTTATCTTTAGATCTTCCAACAACACCACTCTTATTTATATCACTCTCAACCTTGGAAACCTTCTCCAAGGTTGGAAACACATCCTTTACATTTACAATTTCAAATTAGGTTGACACCCAAACATTACTGTTGTGGATAGGAATGAAGGTGACCCACATAAATCCTTAATTAGGACCCAAATTTTTCCTAACACACCTCAACATTCTTCCACAAACTTTGAAGATGCTTCACATGTAGTGTTAACACTAGGTCGGTCATTACCCATGATAAACACCATAAAAATGTTAAGTAAACGATTCCCATTTGATCAAGACAACATGCAAACTACACAAATGTATTTTACATGAGCTTGAACAATCCATGAGCCAATTGAGATCCAACAAAGATTTCATCCAAACTTGCATCATAGAAATACTTCAACCTAGAACGCCCAATTAACCTTATACACACATTAACACATGAAACACACACTATACTCCACCAAATCATCTTGAATTCTAAAAGATATAATCAACATAAGAAACTTCCTAGATCCACACAACTAGAAACCAAACAACAAAGAAATGTAGAGCAAATACATTTCTCCTAGACCACAATAAACAACACTAAAAACCTAGTTCACACACTAGTTCACACATCTCAATTTGCACAATGATCAAGAATCCCAAATTTGGATATAGAAACTATTGACAATCCTAAAAAACATATTAGATCAACATAGACATAGCATCAACATAGAAGAAACATGGAGCACATCTTGGAGCACATTCTCAACATTTGCACAACATTGTTTTCTCTATTTATCAAAATTTCTCAAAAGCACTTGGAAACCAAGCACTAGAGACACTATCTCAACACATACATCATTCCAACACATCTCCAGTCACTACAACATAAAGATAGCTCCATGTAGTCACTACACTTCCATAATATCTCAACTACACATGCACAAACAAAGCTATTCCACACATGCACCAATTATAACAAACTGTTTCCCTCTTTTTCAAAATTTTCTCAATTTCCTTGACATCTTCATCATGGAACAACCTTCCTCAACACATAGTTGACATCAATGGTAAAACCTCCATACTTGAAATAGTAGCAACCTTGTTAGATATCATGAATGCAACAAGCTTGGATATCACATTTCCTCAACATGAATTACCTCCTCATGAAATTCAAAAGAAGCATGATGCTCTAATGATATTTTTCATCATTGAAAATGGACCAGGTCTTAATGTTTATAGCATTAACCTTTTATATAAGATGGGTGTGGATAAGAATCTCATTAAAATTGATAATATTTCTATTCATTGATTTGATAAGGTTGGTAGGTAATTGTTAGGGACAATCACACTACCCATCAAAGTAGGACTTGTGACTTTGTCTACCCCTATCTATGTCATGATGGATTTTATTTCATAATATTATTTTGTGTAGGACGTGGATTCATGCCATGAATGGAGTTCCATCTACTCTTCACCATGTGATGAAATATGAATATAATTACAAGGTATATATAGTTAAAGCAGATGAAAAAAGTTATTTACATGCCCAAGCTGAGCATAAAATTTCCAACTCTCTTAGTTCTTTTATTCCATATTCAAAATTTGAATAATTTCCTTTTAATGATAATGATACTATTAATGCACTCTTTAATGATGATTAGAATTCATTAAATTTTACATCAACTTTCATTGGGGAGTATAAAATTTTACTATCAAAGCCTAAAGAGTCAAAGATTGTTTCAATGTAGAATCTTGTCATTTCTCTTCTCAAACTATAAATAAGGCTCAAAATAGTGATTCACCTTCAAATACATATTTTTGTGATGATTGGGGTTCATTAGATTTTACACCCTCCTTTGTAGTTGAAGGTAAAATCTCACAATCTAAACCTAAGGTGTCTTGTGTTTCATTTTCTCAATCTTCTTTTACATCAACAAATTCAAAAACATCATCCTAGGATGGTGATGTGGGATATTTATATTTCATCCCTTATGTGTTAACAATATCTAAACTTGTCATGTCAACACTTAAAAAAGGATTTACATTCTTGAAAAATAATCAAATTTCTTTTGATCATCATTTAGACAAGACTTCTCCATCTGAGTTGGAAAATCATTATTGGCTTAGATTTAAAATTCTCTCTAAAATTGGATATAATGAAGCATGGAACAAGGAGTTAAGGATCATGTGAAGTATACACCATACCTTGAAAAAATAGGTTTAGGGTTCTAACCTTCTCCTTCATCTACCTATCATCCTCCATCATCTACTATATTTATAATATCTTGTGGTAAGTGAGCTAACTTTTCTTCACAAGAGAAAGGATTGTCTCCTAATCCTTATCCTTTATTGGAGCAAGAGTATATTTTTTGAGGCTTCTAAAATCCCACTTGATTACTCTTCCTCCTCCAATGCATGATAATTTTTTATAAAAATATTTCTTTTTGTGCTTATAATTTAGTGCATGGTCATTCTACTACTGAATGCTAGGCCTTAAGCAATAAAATACAACTTCTTTATTGTGGTGCTATTACTCTTCCATTTGTTGATGCACCCATCCATTCTAAATGATAAATTATCTATTATATGGTGTTTCTCCTCACTATGTGGTATTTGTAGCTTCATGTGTTTTCTCATTTCCATTCATGGTGTTACAACCTTACATGCAACCATATTTCTTTCTATGGTATCAACATTATGGTCTCTTGCATGGTTTCCTTTTAATTTACATGTGGGGGAAAGTATAACTATTTTTGGGAGGTGTGTATTCTTTTCAAGGACCCCCTCTTCCACTTCTTTTCCTTAAAATATCAACTCAACAATTATATTGACATTTTAAGAGGGCATATCACCCTATCCATTTCATTGAAGTCTTATGAGATATGACTTATTTACATACCCCATTTGTGATGGTATTATATATAACCCCCATAAGGAGTAGTTATCAATTTTTCCCTTGTGGTGTTGAGAATTTATTCATCCCCTGCAATGTTAAAATTTTATGTGGTCCCTGAGGTGTGATTAGAATTTTTTTCCATGGATTTATCATAATAGAGCTTGTTGTTCTACGAACTAGAGCATTTTTACATGGCCACATAGCATAACATAACTTACTTTTCTATGTAGACAAATGTTTCATGAGTTACCTAGCATAACACAATTTTATATCCTTCTGAAACCTATCATATTACATGGACACCTAGCATAACACAACTTGCTAGCTAGTAGATCTATCTATCTCATAATTTTAGCATTTTAGATGTGTATATTCAATGGATGATGCTTGGTAATTGAGAAAACCTTATTATTGACTCAAACCTTTAGTTTTTGTATACTAACATTTATTTTTCTTTGTTTCATGTGTGTGTTATGTTTTCTTTATGTGTGTATTATGTGTTTTTTCTTCATGTATTTAGGTGTGTTTTCTTTGTGTATTTGATGTTTTTATTTTCTGTACATTTTGTGTTTGCTTCATGTAATCTTTATATACATCATTGAAATGACAGAAATAGGGTTCCCCACCTTTTGGAGGGATGGAGCATGAGTTAGGATTTAGGACCTAAACCTATTTTCCTCAAGTTTCATTCAAGAAAACCTTAGATATCTCAATCTAAAGGTAGAAAGGGGGAAAAAGATCTTGCAGTAAGGTATCCTAATGTGTGATTAAGGACTAAAAGGGGGTTCACCACCAAGCTAGGGCTTGAAGATACAAGTAACATGAAAAACCTAATGATCAAACCTAATGATGTGTAAAACTTGAATATATGACCTAGAAATGAATGCAAAACATAACAGTAAATTGGAAAAGTCTAGAGGTGCACCTAGAAATATGTAGTAGCTTGAATGAAGACCTAAGATGCTGAAAATGCTGAATTTAATGAACACTAGGACTCATACACCAGGATGGGTGATTTAGTCCCAGATTAGGGTTTCTAAGTAGGAACAAAAATCTAGTGATGACAAGTCTAGATCTTCAAAAATTAAAAAAAAGGCCTATACTAGGACTCATGCCACAAGTGGCGTATCAATACCACTATGATTTTTTATAGGGTCAAGACCTAAATCTACTTTCCTATGTTTTCTCTTCCTTTCAAGCTTTGTTTTTGGGTCTAAAACCCTAATTTACAACATGTAGGTGACTTTTCTTGAAGATAGCAACCTTGTGATGACTTGATAACTCTCTTCAACCTTGTAACTTAATCTTCAAAGATCCTTCAAGCTCCAAGAAATCTAGATCTGCAATAACACATGTAGAGAGAAAAAAATATTGATTTGTTAGGAAATAGGGGTTTTCCTTGGTCAAACCCTGATTAGGTAATTAAACCTTGTGATGAAAAAATGAAATATGAACATGAAACATGAACAATGATACCTTGAATGATGCCTTGAGATGTAAATGAATAATATAGTGGCCATGTAGAATGTAGATCTTGATCTTGAATTGGATATGAAACATTTCTTTCAAATGGATCTTCAGGGTAAGTGCATGGATTTGTGACACAATTTTGGCTCTTAAGATGCCAATTTTATTTATTTATTTCTAAATTTAGCAAAATCTGATTTGCACAAGAAAATGAAGATAGTTAGGCTCAAAATTTCAAGATGCAACAAGAAAAAAAGTTGAAGTACTTAGAGTCTAGTTTCTAAGCTACTATTTTTTTTTGAGATTAATGAAGATTAAGGGTCTCAAAAAGGCGGGCCTCAAAATAGGTCCTTTTTTTATAAAAAAAAACAGTGTAGCGCTTGAGGGCTCCACCCTTTTTGATTAATTTTTTTTGAGAATTTCAAAATCCCAACTGTGAGAAATTAGCTAACACAATGTAGTTTATCCTCATTGTTTTGGATAATTTTTTTAATGAATATATAATATTTTATGAATTTTCAAAGTGCTCACATCTTGAAAAGCTAAAATTTGAGTGTGCTCCCCCTTATATTTTTTGAAAACTAATTGAAAATTTATTTATTTTCATCATGTGTAGAATGGAGTCTAGTTTCAAAAAATGTAATTTGTTTCATGTTTTGATGAACGAGTAAAAATCTATCCTAAAACTAGCACATGTTGGTTTTTGACCAAAAACAAAGGCATTTACAATAGAATCCATGGATCAAAACCTTAACTAAATCAAAATGAAAAAAGAATTATATATTTAGATAGCTAAGAGAGAGGTTAACGCTATCATGGTTTTTTTTATAAACTTGTATTGAAAGGCATGCAAATGAGATGGGGAGCACGAATGACAATATGAGGAAATTTGGAAAATCTTATCAATTAACATGTTCAAAGTAGGTCATTTGGCGAGTGCCAAATTTGGCACTCGCCAAATGACCTGCTTTGAACAAAACCTAAATTTCCCCTCTTTGGTCGACAACTTTGATAATGCTTAGAGTGTATAGTTTATGATCGTAGATGGATAGTTGAGGTTTTACCTTTCATACGCTCTCTCACTCGTTACCCTAACTATATAACTCTTTATCCCTCTGAAGTCTCTCTCTCTCTCAAGTCTCACTCCCTCCCACATGACCTAGACTAATCTTTCTCAGTCCAATCCCCTCTTAGGTCTCTTTCCCTCCCACCTAGGTACCTAAATAAATCTATCTCACTCCAACCCCCTTTCTCACCCTCCCTCTCTCTCCCCCTTTGGTATTTTTTTCTCTCTCACTCCATCTCCCTCTCTTAGGTCATTATTTTTCTCTCTATCTCTCTCTCAAGTCTCTCCCTCCAACCCCCTCTCCTTCTCTTATGTCTCTCACTCACTCCCTCTATCTCTCTATCTCTCTCACTATATACCTCTCTCTCTCTCTCACTCTTTGAGGTATCTCCATCCCCCCCTCTCTCTCTCTCACACACACACATTCCCTCTCTCTCTTCCATTCCCTATCTCTCATTCCTCTATCTCTCTCCCACTCTCTCTACCTCTCTCAGGTCTCTCCGCCCACCCCCTTTCCCCCTTTCTCTATCAACAATCTCCCTCCTACCCTCTCTCTCTCTCAAGTGTCTCCTCCCAACCCCTCTCCCTCTCCTCTCTCCAAATCCCTCTCTCTCTCACTCCCTCTATCTCTCTCCCACTCCATCTCTCTCCCTCTCTATTAGGTCTCTCCCTCCCACCCCCTCTCCTTCTCTCTCTCTCTCTCAAGTATCTCCATCCTACCCCCTCTCCCTCTCTCTCTTTGTCAAGTCCCCCTCCCACATCCTACCCCCATCTCCCTCTCATAGTCCTCCTCTATCTCTCCCTCTCCCTCTCTCTCAAGTATCTCCCTCCCACTACCTCTCACTCTCTCTCCTCAAGTCCATCTCTCTCATGCCCTTTATCTCTCTCCCACTCTCTCTCCTCTCCCTCTCCATCTCTCTCAAGTCTCCCTCCCACCCCTCTATATCTCTCCCCATTAGGTCTCTTTATCTCTCTCACTCACTCCCTCTATCTCTCTCCCACACACTCCCTCTATCTCTCTCCCTCTCTCTCTTCCTCTCTCTCAGGTAGCTACCTCCCACCCCCTCCCACTCTCTATCTCTCCCTCTCTCTCAAGTATCTCCCCCCACCCCCTCTCTCTCTATCTCTCTCACTCCCTCCATCTCTCTCCCATCCCTCTACCCTAAGTAATCCCTCTCCCTCCCACCCCCTCTCCCTCTCCCTCTCTCAAGTATCTCTCTCTCACTCCTTGTAGCTCTCCCATCCCTCTATCTCCCACTCCATCTCTCTCCTACTCTCTTAGGTCTCGCCCTCCCACCCCCTCTCTCCCACTTTGTCTCCCTCTCCTTCTCTCTTAGGTGTATCCCTCCCAACCTCTCTCCCTCTCCCTCTCTCTTATGTTTCTCCCTCCCATCCCCTCTCCCTCCCTCTTTCTCTTTCTCAAGTCTCTCCCTCTCCCCCTCTCTTAAGTTTCTACCTCCCACCCCCTCTCTCTCACTCTCTCTCTCCCTCCCTCTCCCTCTCTCTCTCTCTATCTCTCCTCTCTCCTCAATTTCTCTCTCCACCCCTCTCCCTCTCTCTCAAGTATCTCCATCACCCCTCCTCTCGCTCTTTTTCAAGTCTCCCCTCCTACCCCATCTCCCTCTCACAATTACCTCTATCTCTCGTCCACTCCCTCCCTCTCTCACTCCCCTCTCTCTCCCTCTCCCTCCCCTCTCTCTCAAGTATCTCCCTCCCACCACCTCTCCCTCTCTCTCTCAAGTTCCTCTCTCTCTCATGCCCTCTATCTCTCTCCCACTCTCTCTCCTTCTCCTCCAAGGCTCTCCTCACCCCTCCCTCCCTCTCTCTTGGTTTATCACTCCTACCCCCTCTCCCTCTGTCGGGTCTCTCTCTTGTATCTCTCCTCCCTCCCTCCTATCTCTCTCCCACCCTCTCTCTCTCCCTCTCTCTCAAGTATCTCCTCCCACTCTCTCTTAGGTATTTTCCCCCACCCCCCCTCTCTCTCTCTCACTCCCTCCATCTCTCTCCCATCGATATCCCTCCTACTCCCCTCCCTTGAGTACTCCCTCTCACCCTCCTCTCTCCCTCTCTCAAGTCTCTCTCTCTCACTCCTTGTATCTCTCCCATCCTTCTATATTCCACTCCCTCTCTTTCCTACTCTCTTAGGTGTCTCCCTCCCACCCCCTCTCTCACACTTTGTATCCTTCTCCTTTTCTCTCAGGTGTCTCCCTCCAACCCTCTCTCCCTCTCCCTCTCACTCTCTATATCTAGGGATTACAGTTTATAGTTTAAGGGTATAGGGTGTAGGGTTGAGAGAGAGAGAGGGGGGTTTGAGGGTAGAGGGTTTGTTGGAAACAAGCAAAACTAAGAGGGGGGTGAATTAGTGTTCTACAAAATTAACTTTATTATTCTGATCTTTAATCCACTTAGAACATTAACCAAAAGTAATATGCAAAAACATAAAGCTAACAACCATAACACCATAACAATTTTATTTTTTACATGGAAACCCTGTTGGGGGAAAAACCACGATGGATGGACAATCCACAATAAGTTCTGAGTATACCCAAAAGAAAGATTACAAAATGGGAATGCATTTGCATTTAGGCACATTGCCAAGAGCTCACTGCTCAAAATGGGAAGGCTCACTACCTTACAAATATTTGGATTAGATCCAAGAGAGTGAACTGAAAGATTAGCATCTATAAATTCTTGATTACAGTTCCAATTAGGCTCTGATGTCGATCTTCTATCCTTCTGATTGATACTGATCTTCTTCTTTTCTCTACTCTGACTTTCTTCACTAAATATTTATGTGCAAGTGAAACTATGCATAAAATCACTCTGACACAATTTTTGTATTCACAAAACACATCAACTCACCACACATATATATCAAAATGATATAATCAATCATCTATATATATCTGCAATTAAGAATTTGATAGCTACAAGTCGGCTCCAACAAAACTTAGAAATATTTGCAACTTGTTAGCTCAAATCATAAGTAAAATTCAATGTGCATCCAAAATAGTTAGCTATAGCTTAGCTTGGACTCAAAACATAATGAGCAAACACAAAAATATTCGAACCAACATTCCCTGAATATCCACAACATATTTTATCAATTGAGTTGGCCCCAAAATACTGATAAATAGAAAATTACCAACTAGATCTCCAAACTTACACAAGGCTTGGTACAAGGTACTGAAATTTTTGGATAACATAAGAAATGTACTGATGAACCTCCCATGAGATCCAAAACACAAAGAAACAACTGGAAATCTGCATGTGAATCATTGAATACCAATCTTCCGAATACCTTGTTCTTCCTGACTGACTTCAATCTAACTACCGGTAGGAGCAAATGATGTCATGCGGACCTGATTATTGACTAGGGTTTCCATCAATGACAACACCAAGCATAACTACAATGTCTCTTTCCAACAATCTCCCCCTTTGGCATTGATGGCAACACTTAGTGAAAAATGACTAAGTGTTAAATCAAAACCAACATGAGTAACACTGTCATTACAAGACTTAAAAAATAAACGTCAACCTTAAATAAAAATCCCCCTATGATGACTATAATTTTTTCAATGTACACTTCTCCCCCTTTGACATCAATGGAAAAAAATGGGAAACCAAGACAAAATTTCAAAAATGTACAGATACAACCTTGTAACTTACAAAAGTTTGAAAATATCTACAAAATTTTGCTTCAACACACAAAAGTTTGAAAATATCTACAAAATTTTGCTTCAACACTCTTAGATTGTCATCACAAACCTTTTTGAGACTTTCTAAAACTGTAATGAGACCACACATTAAATAGGATTGATCCTTTGCAGTTTCAAGATTCTTTGGGTCACTAATTGCTACAACAACTTTTGCTTCCTTCAAAGCACTTACCATTATCTCAATCTTCAAATTTTTTTTCCCCTAAGTTCACTTAATTTTCCAACAATTCTATCATTTTCATTCTTTAAACATCTTATTTTGTCAAGTAGGGATGTTACTTGACCTTCTTGTTGAACCACATCACCAGCTAAAGGATCAAATGTAACAAAAATGATAGCTAATTTATTTTCCAGATCCTTCACCTATTTCTCATTACCTTCAGTAAACTTAGACAGAGCTAAATAGGAATTGTAGGCTTTTCTGGCTTCCGATATAGAACCTTGAATGTTCTTCATGCAAGTAGCTAACAAATCCTTATCTTTTGCAATCACTGTCTTCAACTGACTAAGTCTTTCTATTAAGCTCCTTTTGTACTTTATCCTCAATAGATTTCTCAAGAGACTCAAATTGAGTACTTACAAAATTTATGAGCTTCTTTAGCTCACCGGAAGAGGAACCTAGAGGATTCATGACATGAGTAGGCATTAGATTCTGTAGCACTCTAGATGCAAGATTCAACAATTCACTATCTTCTATGTGAGATTTCAGAATCTTCTCACCGGCCTTAGCTTGTGCAATTGATGCAACCTTCATTATCTTAATTGGAGACAGAGTAGATAGTTTGATTGAAATTTCATCCAACTTAGGATCAAAAACTTCTTGTTTCTCCACCAAAGATCTCTTCACTGCCTTAACAGTGTCTCTTGCCTCCACTCTGATTTCCTGAATCTTTTCTTCTTCAGCATTAGGTTCTTTTGAGATTGTTACCAGATTTCTTTCATACACTTCTACCTCTTAATTTTTCACCACCTTCTCCTCAGCTAATACCACCTTAGGAACTTCAGTTTCCATAGGTGTCTGTATTTTCCATACTAGGAGGAATCAAAATATCCTCAACTTCTGGAGGATCAGATACATTATATTCTTCTCATTCGCATTCTCTTCCTCTTTTGTATTTACCTCCTTATTCACTTCCACATTTCCTGAAACATTTTTAGTATACATTTCCTCAATATTATTCTTATTCTTTGACATAAATTCTTTCATAATTTCCTTAGTTTCACCAACCACAACATCAGTTTCACTAATCATGAGTTTATTCACCCTTGTCTTGCTCTTAAATTCCATTTTAGCTCTTTCAAGGAGTGAATCCATCTCTTCAATTGGAATTTTTGGACATAAGTCTGCAAGAACTCTCTTCCTCAAATTCTCTTCTTCTATTCTAGCACTTAATCTTCTCGATTCCAAAATATCATACAGATTCTTAGGTAGGCCAGACATAATCTCAACAAGAACTTTATTAAAGATGTTCATATGTTTTATTGTAGCCTCTTCTAGAATTCTCTGACAAGATTCATCAAAAGTTTCATACAATTCATAGAGGGGCTTGAGATTACCATCATTGACAATTGCATTCACAACTTCATCAACAGACATACCAGGTTTATCAACTTTAGCCTTCTTTGCATTTTCTTTTTTGTTGGAGGATTTTCTTTTGTTTAGCTGGATAGACAGAGTTTCAGTAGATCTTACTTCTTTTAAAACTTCTGATTCTGTTTCCTCATCTTCTAAAATAGACTTATATGTTCTTGTACTTTTTTTTCTTCTTCCTTTTACTGGAAGGCTTGCCTTGAGCTAGTTTAGCTGTAGGAGAAATACTTGTAGATCTAGTGTGGATAGAGGATGCACTAGGACTAGAAGATTCTATTTTTTCTTTTGCTTTTGCTGCTTCTGCCTCATCTCTCCTCCTTGTTTCTCTCAAGGCTTCTATAGGTATGCCCATCCTTTTTGTAAGAACTTATGTTTCTTTTCTTACTTTCCTAATTAGCATTGGTTTTTTCAATTCCTCATGAACCTGCATACTTTTCTCTGCATATGTTCTAAACCTTTCTTCTCCCTGATCCAGAGGTGAATTCAACAAGTTTTCTGCATACATCTTCATAATGTTTTCCTCTTCTTCATATCCCTTTGGCTTGATCCAAAATATTATGGGATTAGTAGCTTCCATATGACATTGGTCAATATCCACCATGAAGCAGATAGTATCTTTGTATTGTTCCACAACTGAAGTGGGGATTCTTTCCCTGAAATGCATCATATCTTGGAAATTTTGAAGTAATCCCACAGGGTAGTGTTCCTGACTTGACGATCACCCATTCCAAACAACTTATTCCTTATCTGAATAGCTACAAGCTCATCATTTTTCCAATGAACTTTTCCAATGCCCAAAACTTCATTTATGAAATAGAAAAATAAGCACAATAGAAGATTACCATACTTGAAGGTATTCTTCTTGTCCTTCTTGATTTTTCTTAGATTTTCCAACAACTGAATTCAAAGCACCTCACAAAAATCATACTCTGCATTCTGCTTTACCATGTCATAAGCTGCATATATGGTCGTATCAGATACATAATTTTCCCAATTGGAGTGGTATATCTTGTAACCAATGAACATTGATGTGAATTTCACATCCACTTCAACAATTTCATCTATTGTCATTGCTCTTCTATCCCACTGCACACCTATTGCCTCAGTAACCTTGTCATTCTTTACAGATTTCAAAACTAGAAGTCTACCAGAGGAATTCAGACCTGTTACAACACAAATAGCCTCCTTTGTGATTTTGAAAGGTATATTCAACCACATGAACTCATCATGAACATGGCTCAAGATGTATCTCACCCATTCATTTTCCTCAAATATGGGAAATCTCGCAAATTGCACAAACTTATTCTCTTCTAGGGTTTGAAATTTTGGTTTTGATGGAGCTTAAATTTTAGGTCCCTAGTTTCTTTTTATTACTAGTTTGTCTTGATTATTCAGAGGGTACCTAGGGCTAGTTTTTTGCTTTTCTTTCATAATTACCTTGGTGTTATATCTTTGGGTTGGGTCTTTTCTGTCGTTACCTTTTGGAAGGGGTTTTAAAAATAACTTATGTCCCATTGAATCGTCTAGGCCTGGCCCCTTTTTAATAAAATGCTAAATATTTTGCTTGCCCCTTTTTATTTACTAAGGTCTGAGTCAGTCCATGCCCTATGCTTTTAAAACAACATTGAGTCATCGCCTGTCATTGCCCTAGGCGGTATCCCCTTCCCCTTATTTTTTGTAGGGGTTATTTTGATGACCGTCGATTTCCCTACGATTGATCTTGACCGCTCCCCGCGACCCTGTGATGACATCACCTCTAGCTGCTTGGTGATCGCAATATAGTGGGTGGGGGCCACATGTCCCAGGTTGACGGTACTGAAAAAGTAAATAAAGTGCTTAATATGTATATCGGACTTTAGTGCATTATCGAGCGGGTTACTAAATTACATGTGAGATGCATGTGCTCATAATCAACGACAATGTTTTAATCTTGGTGAAAAGGCTGCTTAGTGGATAGGTGTTGGTGCTGATCCTTGTTATGAATGATCATGATCATCGATGAAGAAGATCAATGGTTTCCCACCATCGTGTGATCCTAAATTGAAGGGAGTTTAATGTTCGCGATATTGTGAGTAGGCGCCATGTGTATTCTTATGGCGCTGCGTATTATGGTGGGCCCTTAACAATGATGTGGAGATGTTGTCAGCTTTTCTAAGGATGATCATTTGATGATTTGATGGAAATAAGAGATCAATGACATAGATTTAAATTTGCATCAAATACAATTGAAGTCATTGGCGCAGTATGCAAGTAAGCTTTAATGGCAGATGAGACATCTACAGGCCATTTTTCATAAATTCTAAGTATTTAATTTCAGACTCTTTTCACCACTGAGGCATTCAAGTGTTTTCGAAGTGATCTAGAGCCAAAGATAAAGCTTTCAAAGCAATTACAATAGGGTTTGATTTTCTGCAGGGTGTGAAATTCCGGTGTGAAATTTCGTGAGTTATTTTCTTTATCATTGTTCTGTTTGAATGTGTTTCTTGTGGAGGGTTGTGTTGTGTTGGTCAGGGTTTTCTTGATTAAGGTTCTAGGGTTACTAGTTCTTTTGAATTGTGGGAAATTGTAAAATTCTACTGTAATTTCATTTTGGGTAGCCCCAGTTTGTTCACAATTTGATCTTAGAAGAAGCCCTAGTTGTTTGAAATGGCACCAACAAAACAACATTCTGGCCATATTGATTATTTGCAAAGGAATCTATATGATGATTTCCTTGACTAGTTCCCTTTTTCAACAAATGACAAGAAGAGGGGTTTGATCTTAATGAAAGGCACCACCTTAGGTGAGGGATTGAGATATAAAACCTATAATATTGCGGATTCCAGGGTACCAATGACGGGTTTGGAAATGTTTAAGAGATGGTATGGATAGTGAAATGCGTCTCATCCTTTTCAAATAGTTCAAGATATGATATGGGAAAGCTTGTGGTTCCGAATGTGTTTCTTGATGTTGACCTACTCAGGGCAGTGGCTGTAAGATATGATCTTGTCACAAGAATTATCAGGGATAATGATGGCAGGGTTTTACTGAATATAAATGCAGATGATATTTGGTGGGTTTTTGACTTGAGTGAATATAGCTCATTCTTGGTCCAGATAGACCTTGAGGAAATGAAGTAGGAATATTCCAAAACACAACCTTCTTTTAGATCAAAATTACTTCCTCCTCATCTAGCCAGGGCAGGCAGTTCAACAATTCACATTAGCCCAACTGATCGGGAACCTTTCAAGTTGAGCTGTTTTGCTTATCATTTCTTGGAAACTTTCTATTCACTTTGCCAAATTTTAGGTTTCAGCCCTAGTACCGTGATGCCCATTGCCTATATGTTTATGGGGGCTCAAATTCAGCATCCTAACTTTTTTGTAGTGTATGACTATGATTTTTTCCTTGCTGAAAGGATACATGAGGGTTTGTTGAAGTTACATGTGGGGGACATTGGTACTCCTTTCTTTTGGTACTCCTTATTAATGCACATGTTCTTGTATAAGAATGTTGACTTCTTCTCAGAGAAAATGGAGTTGAGGCAGGAGGTGAATGGAGAAAGATTACAAGTGCAGGCTTGGAGTGCAGATTTATCTTGCAACAAGGGAGGTGCCAACCTTGTGCAGTTTGATAACTCCTTTGTTTCTAGGCTCAGAGCTAGATTGATGGTGAATGTGCCAAGCATTCCTAAGGATTTGCATGATTTCCTCTGACCCAAAGCAAGGAAACCTGATTTAAAGGTGTGTCATAATTGGGGTGACATAATTCTATACCCTGTAAGCACCATATTAAGGGTTTATGGTTTTTAGGGAGCTCCTCATATCCTCCCATATAATGTACCATTAAGGATGGGATTTACAGAGGTCATGTGGCAACTGGGTTGCATCCACAAAGACAATTTGATAGGAAGAGGGAAAGGGACTTTGTTCCCAGATTATACTGTTGTTTCAGACTTTGTATTTTCCAAGGGAGGATGGGTTCAATTTGCAAGATATTTTGATGATTACCATTTGAGGAGTGGATCTATGAGACAACATGACCCTGAGGGATTCTTTGCCTTGTCTAGACAAAGAATTAAGGGTGGCAACTTTGCTCATGTTTTCAATTTTTCTGAAGATTTGATTAGGAATGAATTTGATTTGAGCCAATAGGAATTAAAAAAAGAGAAATGGATTGCTTATGAGAAAATGCTGGCCATGGTGCATAAGCTGGATCCAAAATATGATCCACTGATGGAGTTCACTCCATTTCACAAAATAATTGATTTCATGATGAATAATTTTAGAGAGATTATGAACACCCTGAGAACTAAGAAGATCAATTTGGAAGTGGACTGGAAAATTCAGGGACTGGAGGTGAGACCTGAGGAAGAAAGTCCAACCTATCAGCCACCAAGGGACAAGCCTTTATATAGGAGGAATCTGAAAAGAAAAGCTTGATGAAAAAATACAATGCAATAATTGGGGAGTATAGTAGAATATAGCAAAAAAATGTTGAGTTGCAGTCTGAAGTAGATAGATTAAGATATGGGTAGGCAGGAGAATCTTCCAGTGCCCCTGCTATCAGAGCATTACCTACTACTTTGGGGTCATTTCCCCCTATTATCCCAATTATTCATACTCTTGGATCCCCAATTCAGACACTTGCTAATAGCCCTGCACCAAGGCCAGTTGAAGAGGAAGTTGAGTACTTTGTAGATCTTGCCAAAAAGCAGATGATGAATAAAATCATAGAATTGTAGGCTGCCCTAAGGGTAAGTGAGGATGGTGCTATAGCTAAACACAATGAGGTGGTTGACACCATTTTGAGGCATTTAAATGAGAAGGTTGATTCTAGGTTGCCAAATGTACATTCTCTATATTCTTTATTCTTGGTTGGAATACAAAATATTAATAGAGATCGGGAAGTGGTTCTACCTTTGGTTGAGAAGTGGATCCCTTGGGCCACTGATTTAGATGTTATGTTTAAGGCTTCCAGATTTGATGCAAATAATAGGCCCCAGTCATTAAAGCCTACTCAAATTTTTGTGAAATCATTGAAGGGATTCCAGTCCCTGCCTGATGATTTGAGTAGGAAAATTAGAGAACTAGTAAAGATTTTTTATGATTGGAATGATAATTTTTTGCCAGATATAATAGATGGATAGGGAAATATTAAGATATTGCAGCAATGGCAAGATAGGGTAGAAGATATTATTAATGCACAAATCAAATTGATTTGTGATGACTCGGATCATGACTTGTTGGTGAGCAGCATGGATAAAATAATTAATACCAACATGTTCTTAGAGTCATTTGAGAAGGAGGCCAACCAGGTTGCAGTGAAATTCACACCTTACAATACCAAGGTGATGGAGGTGATGAATTTTAATTGGCCAACGGATGAGGAATATCAAAATTGGGTGGACAAGTACTTAACTGAAGAGGAATGAAACAATGTCTATTACTGGCAGCTGACAGCTTAGCGGTTATGGTATAGCTAATTTTGGTTTTGTTCCTTGGCGGATTTGGGCACAAGTTTTGAGGTGTAACAAATGTTGTGGCTATTATGTAATGAGTAGAATCAATAGAAAGATACTCTGGGACTTGGTGGTTTTGGTTTTTATTTTGAATTGGCACATAGCGGTCCAATTGATCGGTGACATGTGTAATTTCTGGCCCGATGCTTGTTTTCTCCTTCATTTTCTATAAGAAGGATTTCAAGGCCAGAAAAGTGATTGGCAAGTCAGATAATTTTGAAGGTCGAGTCTAGGTATATTTGTAGAGCAAATTGTAAGAACTTTTTGAATGTTAGGGCAATTTAGGTTTGGGGTTATCTTGTAATGGGTTTTAAACTTATGAAGATTCGATGTATTGTAACAGTACTAGAATTTAAGCTATGAAATTATATCTTGAGCTCAAGTCTCTCCTCTGTACAAACATATCATAATTTTGATTAGAATAATCAAGGATTATAATGTTCATCTCATTGCTTTGATGTGTGTGTTTTCCGTTTTAGCTTTAATTCAAAGAATTAAATAAAATGCTTGGATGGAATCATGGATGGGTATGTTTGTAAAGGGATTTAGTAAGAAGTATTGGGCTGGGACAGGAATTGACACTATTGTAATGCAATATTGTTAGGGGTCATGGGTGCTAAGTATTTAAATATGTTGTTAAATCGTGAATGTTTCTGAATTTGACTCCCTAATGGTATATGGCACTGATCTAAATTGTATGAGTTTTTGAAACCTTGCGTATGTATGTCTTTGCTTAGGGCTTGCCACCAAATTGCAAATAAAATGACTATCATAAGTTATAGAATAATTTTGTAGTCATCTTACGCTCCAAGTAGTTGATATTATTGGTGAAAGGCCAATTCATTTTAGTGGTATCCTATTCTGTTGAGATTTTGTGGGATTATCTATGAATTGTTAATGATTGTTTATGAATTTGGTGCAAAGATCATAAACAAATTATAGGGACCACCCTTCTGGGTCTTGCAGATCCCAAAGTGTAGGAGGTTATTATTAGAATCCTCGTTAGTTGGTCTAGGTCCTCCGAGTTTCCCTTGATTGGAATTGGCAATTCCATAGGTAGATTAGGAGACAAACCTGGTTTACAAGAAAAAACACCTACAGGTTTTACAATAAAAATCCTCTACAACTATATGATGGGAGTAGAGATTCATTAAATGAGAGGTTCCTAACTCTTCAATGTTGGCATGAATATATGCCCTATTATCCTTTGTGTGCAAAACTATGTATGGCACAAATGAAAATTCTCGTAAGGGTTCGGTCTCAACAAATTTGTAAGGGTGCCATTGAAACTTAGGATGCGGTCTATCCTTGACCTCTACAACCAACAGAGTGGCCATGATTGCAAATTTAGAAGTTCAGAAGCTTTTTTTTTTTTAAAATACCTTTTTGCCGGATTGAGGTTCGATCGCAAATTATTCTTCGCACTCTAAATCTTCCCACAATTCAACAAAGTTCACTCCAAGGCTTCTTCAAACTGATTTCCTTCAAAATGCAAAGTGACAAATGAAAGATATGAGTGGATTTTTATCATTTGCACAACTAACCCTTTTTTCTACAATAAATGCCTTAACCCTAGTACATCTGGTTACTCTGTTTGATGCATAGAGACAATTAAACCTTCTGTAGATCTTCTATACTACATAATACCTTCTCAAATCAGTTGAACAACATTTGAAAAACATTTATCCACCTACTGGATGGGTCCACATTCCAGTACCAATTTCCTATAGGGGGTTAAAGGATTTTTCTAATAGTTCCCCATATGCCAAAGGCCTAAAACTAATTCCCAGAGGAATTACCAGAAGTAGATTCTAGTGTAGGGACATTTTCTTCAATATAGGGCTCCATCTTCACCCATTCTTCTGCATTTGTGTCCTGATCACATATGTAGTAACTTTCCCTTTTCCTTTAACATCCTGCTATGTATTCTGTCTTGTCAGACCTCTTCTATTCCAACAGAATCTGGAAATATGCCCAACTTTGTTGTAGTTGTAACACACAACATTTCTTTGTTCAGACCAACTATTCCACTGATTTTTCCTTGATCTGCATTGGTTAGAAATATGCCAAAGTCTATTGCATGCATAACATCTGACATTTCTATGAAATTTATTCATCAAAAATTTGCTTTCATTTGATTTATGACCAAAATTATTACAATTAAAGAATTGACTTGAGAATGATGTTCCATTTGGATTCATCCTACTTCTGCATTGAGAAGCCATATGACCGAATTTATTGCAAGAAAAATAATAACCATTGAATCTATGAGAATTTAGTTTTCTCATCAGATTCCTTCTAGCTCCATTCATCTAATTTCCTTGCCAGAATCTTCCTTTTCTGGAATTCCTTTGTCCAGATCCAGAACTTTCACCTTCCTCATAGCCAAGGCCTTGCTTGTCACCATTAGTCCTCTGACCTTTAATCAGTTCATTAAGCTTGGATGAGCTGACTTTGAATTTTTCCTTGTACTCATTTGTAGGAGTAAGTTCATTTCTAAGATCATCAAGCTATTTTTCAAGCACTTCCTCATTGTTCTTAGATTGTTCCAATTCAATTTCCAATTGGCTGCATTGTTTAGATTTTTCTTTCAAAGATTGAGCAATATTTTCTTCATTCTTCTTTCTATCTTCAATCTCCTTGGTCATCCTCATCATGATAGACTCCATCTCACACTTCAGGACAACATTTTATTTGGAAAAAATTTCACACTCTTCTGTTTTCTCCTTTAAGGCATGATTGAGTTGTTCATCTTCCATGCTTTTTTTCATCTACTTAAGTTGATCACACAATTCCTTTCTTTTCTCCCTTGATTCATTGATCTTGTCTTCCAATGACTGGATGATTTTTTTTGCATTCTCAAGATTTTCTTGCAATTCCTAGTTCTCAGATCTTGACTGGTCAAGATCATCCAAGGACATTATGAGTTACTATTGAAGACTGCTTGTATCCATTGAAAGTACTTTCCAAGATATCCCCAAGCTATTAGACTTCTTTCAAGGAACTAGCTCTAATACCAATTTTTGGAGACAAGCAACACTGAGAGGGGGGTGAATCAATTTTCTACAAAAAATAACTTTATTATTATGATCTTTAATCCACTTAGAACATTCAACCAAAATTAATATGCAAAAATATAAAGCAAACAACCATAACTCCATAACACAAGAATTTTTTTATGTGGAAACCCTATTGGGAGATAAACCTCGGTGGATGACCAATCCAAAATAAGTTCTAAGTATACCCAAAAGAAATATTACAAAATGGGAATGGACTTGCATTCAAGCACATTCCTAGAGCTCACTGCTCAAAATGGGAAGGCTCACTACCTTACCAATATTTGGATTAGATCCAAGAGAGTGAACTAAAAGATTAGCATCTATAAATGCTTGATTATAGTTCCAATTAGGCTCTGATTCTGATCTTCTATCCTTCTGACTGATACAAATCTTCTACTCTATTGTGCTTTGATTTTCTTCACTAAATCTTTATGCACAAGTGAAACTATGCATGAAATCACTCTAACAAACTTCTGTTATTTGTAACACACATCAACTCACCACACATATATATAAAAATGATATAATCAATCATCTATATATATCTATGACTAAGGATTTAATCACTACAAGTCGGCTCCAACAAAACTTAGAAATATTTGCAACTTGTCAGGTCAAATCATAAGTAAAGTTCAATGTGCATCCACAATAGTCAACTATAGCTTAGCTTGGACACAAAACATAATGAGAAAACACAAAAATATTTGAACATGTATTCCCTGAATATCCACAACATATTTTATCAACTAAGTCACCACCAAAATACTGATAAACAAAAAATTACCATCCGGATCTCCAAACTTACACAAGGCTTGGTACAAGGTATTGAAATTTTTGGATAACATAAGAAATGTACTGATGAACCTCCCATGAGATCCACAACACAAAGTAACAACTATAAATCTGTACGTGAATCATTGAATACCAATCTACCAGATACCCTATTCTTCCTGATTGACTTCAATTTGACTTCCAGTGGGAGAAAATGATGTCATGTAGATCTCGTTACTGACTAGGGTTGCCATTAATGACAACACCAAAGCATAACTGCAGTGTCTCTTTCCAACAAGGTTAAGCATAGAGGGTAGAGGGTTTAGGGGTTTAGGTTTTAGGGTTAAAGGGTTTAGGGTTTAGGGTTTACAGTTTAAGGGTAGAGGGTAGAGGGTAGAGGGTTTAAGGGCTTAAGGTTTAGGGTTTAGGGTTTAAGGGTTTAAGGGTTTAAGGGTAGGTTGAGGGTAGAGGGTTTAGGGTTTAGGGTTGAGGGTTGAGGTAGAGGGTAAAGGTTTTTTTAGGGTTTAGGGTTTAGGGATTAAGGGTTGGGTAGAGGTGTGGTTGATTATTGAGGTTGAGGTTGAGGTTTTAGGGTTTAAGGGTTGAGGTTGAGGGTATATGGTAGAGGGTTTTAGGGTTTGAGTTTAGAGGTTTAGGGTTTAAGGGTTTAAGGTTTAGGGTTTAGGATTTATGGTTTAAGGGTAAAGGGTAGAGGGTAGAGGGTTAAGGGTAGAGGGTTTAGGGTTTAGGGTTTAGGGTTTAAGGGTTTAAAGGTTTAAGGGTAGAGGGTTGAGGGTAGAAGGTTCAGGTTTTAAGGAGGTTGAGGGTAGAGGGTAGAGGCTTTGGGGTTTAGGGATTAAGGGTTAAGGTAGAGGTTTAGGGTTTAGGGATTACAGTTCTGAGTTTAAGGGTAGAGGGTGTAGGGTTGAGGGTTGAGGTTTTAGGGTTTAAGGGTTGAGGGTTGAGGGTAGAGGGTTTAGGGTTTAGGGTTTAAGGGTTTGGGGTTCAGGGTTTATGGTTTAAGGGTAGAGGGTAGAGGGTTTAGGGTTTAGGGTTTAGGGTTTGAGGGTTTATGGGTAGAGGGTTGATGGTAGAGGGTTTAGGGTTTAAGGTTTGAGTGTTGAGGGTAGAGGGTAGAGGTTTTAGGGCTTAGGGTTTAGGGATTAAGGGTTAAGGGTAGAGGGTTTAAGGTTTAGTGATTACAGTTTACAGTTTAAGGGTAGAGGGTGTAGGGTTGAGGTTGAGGGTTTTAGGGTTTAAGGTTGTGGGTTGGGGTTTTAGGGTTTAAGGGTTGTGGGTTGATGGTTGAGGTTTGAGGGTCTAGGGTAGAGGGTTTAGGGTTTAGGTTTTAGGGTTCAAGGGTTTAGGGTTAAGGGTTTATGGTTTAAGGGTAGAGGGTAGAGGGTAAAGTGTTGAGAGTTGAGGGTTGAGGGTAGAAGGTAGAGGGTAGAGAGGTAGAGGGTGTAGGGTTTAGAGAGAGAGAAGGGGTTTGAGGGTAGAGGGTTTAGGGGTTTATGGATTTGGGTTTAAGGGTTTAGGGTTCAGGGTTTACGATTTAAGGGTAGAGGGTTTAGGGGTTTGGGGTTTAGGATTTAATGGTTTAAGGGTAGAGGGTTGAGGGATGAGGATTGAGGGTTTAGGTTTTAAGGGTTGAGGGTTGAGGGTAGAGGGTTTAGGGGTTTAGGGTTTAACGATTTAAGGGTAGAGGGTAGAGGGTTTAGGGTTTAAGGGTTTAAGGTTCAAGTTTTATGGTTTAAGGGTAGACGATAGAGGGTGGAGTGTTAATGGTAGAGGGTAGAGGGTTTAGGGGTTTATGGTTTAGGGTTTAAGGGTTTAAGGGTAGAGGTTTGATGGTAGATGGTTTAGGGTTTAAGGGTTGAGGGTTGAGGGTAGAGGTTTTAGGGTTTAGGGTTTAGGGATTAAGGGTTAAGGGTAGAGGGTTTAGGGTTTATGAATTACAATTTATGGTTTAAGAGTAGAGGGTGTAGGGTTGAGGGTAGAGGGTTTAGGGGTTTAGAGGTTTATGGTTTAGTGTTTAAGGGTGTAAGGCTAGAGGGTTGAGGGTAGAGGGTTTAGGGTTTAAGGGTTGAGGGTAGAGGGTAGATGGTAGAGCGTTTAGGGGTTTAGGTTTAGGTTTTAAGGGTTTAGGGTTTAAGGGTTTAGGGTTTATGGTTTAAGCGTTGAGGGTTTAGGGTAGTGGGTTGAGGGTTGAGGGTATAGGGTAGAAGGTAGAGGGTGTAGGGTTGAGAGAGAGAGGGGGGTTGAGGGTTTAATATTTTTATGGTTTAGGGTTTAGGGTTTAAGGGTAGACAGTGTAGGGTCAGAGAGAGAGGGGGGTTGAGGGTTTAGTGAGAGAGAGATAGTGAGAGGGTTGAGGGTAAAGGGTTGAGGGTAGAGGGTTAAGGGTTGAGAGAGAGGGGGGTTGATGGTTTAAGGGTTTACGAGTTTAATGGTTGAGGGTAGAGGGTAGAGGGTAGAGAGAGAGATAGAGAGGGTTGATGGTTTTAGGGTAGAGGGTAGAGGGTTAAGGGTAGAGGGTAGACAATTTAAGGGTTAAGGGTTTAAGGGTTGAGGGTGGAGGGTAGAGGGTTGAGGGTAGATGGTATAGGGTAGAGGGTTCAAGGTTGAGGGTAGTGGGTTTAAGGTTGAGAGAGAGAGGGGGGTTGAGGGTTTTAGGGTTTAATGGTTTTAGGATTTAGGGTTTATGGTTGATAGAGGGTATATGGTTGAGAGAGAGAGACAGGGGGGTTGATGATTTTAGGGTTTTAGGGTTTACAGTTTATAGTTTAAGGGTTGAGGCTAGAGGGTTTTAGGGTTTAGGGTTTAGGGTTTAAGGGTTTTAGGGTTTAGGGTTTATAGTTTAACGGTAGAGGGTATAGGGTTGAGAGAGAGAGACATGGGGGTTGATGGTTTTAGGGTTGACGGTAGAGGGTCTAAGGTTTAGGGTTTAAGGGTTTTAGGGTAGAGGGTAGAGAGAGAGAGGGATGAGGGTTTAAGGGTTAATGGTTTACAGATTAAGGGTAGAGGGTAGACAAATCTATTTCATTCCAACCCCTCTCCCATTGTGAGGTCTTTCCCTCCACCCTAACTGGATAACTCTCTATCCATCTCAAGTCTCTATCACTCTTAGGTCTTAGTCCCTACCACACTGCTAGGACTAATCTCTCTCACTCATATCCCCTTTCCCTCTATCTCAAGTCGCACTCCCTTCCTATTGATATTGTGAAAGCATTTCAAAGCACCAAATTTGGCGAGTGCCAAATTTTTTTTTACCTTGAAATGGTAAAATAGGGGTTGACCCTATGATTTAGGCCTATTAGAAACCAAGATCTGAAATGCAAACTAGAAAAGCTTTCCACAGAAGAGAAAATCAGAAAAAAGAAAATCTTTGCAAGAAATGTGCAAATAATAATATTCGAGAATTCTTAATTACAAGATATGATTTGCTTTATAAAAGAAAAGATGCATAACCCTAATCTTATCTTGAGCAACAAGATAGCTCAATAAGATAAGGATGAGAATAATTAACCTAGGAATTAAATAATTACCTAAGTAAAGTTATGCAAGTGCAATTAAATATTAATTACACTAACACCCCCCATAAGTGCAACTTAGGGAGACTAAAAGAGAATGCACCTAAAAACTAAGGTGAATGCAAGAAAGCATGAATGGGTCCTGACAACAAGGCTCGATCAGGTACCCAAGTACAAATGCAATAATGATTAGAAAAAGAAAAGCTTTGCAAGAAATGTGAAAATAATAATATTCATGAATTCTTAATTACAAGATATGATTTTCTTTATAAAAGCAAAGATGCATAACCTAATCTTATCTTGAGCAACAAGATATCTCAACAAGATAAGGCTGAGAATAATTAACCTAGGAATTAAATAATTACCTAAGTAAAGTTATGCAAGTGCAATTAAATATTAATTACACTAACACCCCCCCATAAGTGTAACTTAGGGAGACTAAAAAAGCATGCACCTAAAAACTAAGATGAATGCAAGAAAGAATGAATGGGTCTTGGCAACAAGGCTTGATCAACTAACCAAGTACAAATGCAATAATGAGGTAGAGAAGGAAAACCCAGTGGGACAAAACCCCCCTACAATGAGATGATTGCTATAGAGAAGCACTGGAAGAATATTGTGTGTTGGAAATATGTGCCTCAATCCCACAGGCTGAAACCTCTGAACGGGCCAAGTCGGTGTGACATTTTTTATGTATGGCCAACTAGAAGCTTGAATCTTGTTGAATAGTACAGGTCACTATGACTTTGCAGGAGTCTCACCGAATGCTTATACATTGGAGTCATCAGGATAACCTTTGGAGGCTCGATGAGAAGTCTGATCAAGTAATATGTCTAACCGACAGTATGTTACACGTTGGAGTCTATCACTGTGACATTTCATTTGGGATAACCTCTCACCGCCTGTGGAGACCTCTGGCCGACAGGCCATTCAATCGGATAGCGGGGAGAGTCTTGGATGCTTGCTATGAGCTCTCACTGATATAGTTGTCTCACTGATAGTGTGTTTTGTGAAGTCTTCGAGGGGAGTCTAGGGTGTTTAGTAAGAAGTCTTGTCGATATGAAAGTCTTGTTGACTATTGTTTGATGCTCGGTATGACTTGTGAGAATTTAGAGTAACGTCTTAGCGAAAGGTATGTCTTTCCGATAGTAGTATGGCTCCAAAGTAACTTAAGAGATCTTGGTGAAACCTCTTGGTGATAGTTGAATGTCTTAGCGATAGATGGATGCCGATGGAAACACTAATGGCTTAGTATGTCTTAGGACCTCGGTATAAGGTCTTGGGGAAAGCGACGAGTCTTGTCAACTGGTGGATACACTTTGGAATAACATGAAGTATTCGCTGTGATGTCTTAGCGATAGCAAATTGTCTTGCTAAATGTTCGGTGCTCGATGTAACTTAAGAAGTCTCGGTGTAACCTCTTGGTGAGTGGTAAGTCTTGCTAATAGCAATGTTGAAGTCGATGCAACAGTTGTAAGCTCGGTGGAACCTCTTGCCGATGGAAAACTCTTGGAGATATCAGATGCTAAGTTGTGTGTGGCATCAGGGAGACACGGTCAGTGTCTCACCGACATGCCAACACAGATTGAAGATTTTTTTCACTGAGTGAAGACTTCCTATGTGGCATCGCGTGGACCAATCAGAAAAGCCGAATGAGAACCATTGGAAGATAGTTTGTTGTGGCAGTTCTGAGAGGAAGCTTGACAAATAGGGAACAACATGAATATAGTTTGAAGTTGTAGATGCTCGATGGTTTAGTTGGTTCAAAGAACAATTGCGTGAACAATTTGAATTGTATCAGAGTGTTTTCAATTCTGTAAAGACTGTAACTTGAAGGTTCTTGTTGAAGATTGATCATTGTGAAAGCTGTTGTAATCTGTCATCAGAAAGATAAGTCAGAACTCTGTATGTAAATATTTGTTACTGTAATACAAAGTGACTTCTCTTGGTGTGGTGGGTTTTTCTCCCGTAAGGGTTTTCCCACGTATATCTGGTGTTCATGTGTGTGTCAAATACTCTGTTTCTATTATCTCTTTCATGTGCATCTTAATTGGACTGTAATTGTAATTTTAAAAGGTATCTTTGCATTCTTCCCTGTGGTTTTGACGTTAGGAGAGTTGTTTTCGCATCTAATTTTCTTTACAAGTGGTATAAGAGTCTAGCCAGTTGTGTTGTCCTTGTGGGTACGTTGGGTTTTTTGTGTCAATTTCCGTTTAGTGGGAGTCTTGTAGAATTTTTTGTCAATTTCTAATTACAGATTGAGATGGCTAGCTCATCAGGAAAGATTGAAATAGAGAAGTTCAATGGAAGCAATTTTGAGTTGTGGAAACTTAAGATGAAGGATCTCTTAGTGGATCGTGATTTTTAGATTGTTGTGTCTAGAGTGAAACCTATAGGCATGAACCAAGAAGATTGGGACCTTGCAGATAGAAAGTATAAGGGGTTGATAAGGCTCTATTTGGCAGACTCCATTCTTCTCAATGTGCATGAAGAGAAGACTGCATCTTCCTTATGGAAGAGACTGGAATCTATTTATCAGGGGAAGTCCTTGGTGAATAAACTATTCTTGAGGAAGAAGCTATACTCTTTAAGAATGCAAGAAGGAGGGTCTGTAGTTGATCATTTGAACACATTTAACATGTTGCTTGCACAGTTAACATCTTTCGGTGTGAAGACTGAAGAAGAGGATCATTGTATGCTATTGTTGTGTTCTTTGCCAGACTCTTGGGATCATCTAGTGATGGCTATTGGGAGTACAACATCCAGTTTCAAGATGGAAGATGTTGTTGGTTCTTTGTTATTAGAAGAGATGAGAAGGAAATCTTCTGAGATGGCGAAGGAGGCCCTTGTTGTTAGAGGCAGATCGAAAGAGAAAGGCAAGAAGAAGGACAAGAAGTCCAAATCAAAATCAAAGGGGAGATCAAAGTCTCCTGGAAAGAAGTCCAAGGTGAAGTGCTGGAACTGTGGGCAACCTGGTCATGTCCGAAAGGATTATAAAGAGGAGAAGAAGAAGAAGAAGAAGTATTCTTTTGACAATAAGTTTTCTCGCAGTGATGGAGACGCCTTCATTGCAGCCTTGGCTGCACAGGGATCAGATGATGTCTAGCTGATTGATTCTAGAGCATCTTTCCACATGATATCTCATAGAGATTGGTTTACAAAGTATGAAGAATACGATGGTGGAAAGGTGTACTTCGAAAGTGATTCAACTTTAGATATTGTTGGCTGTGGAAGAGTCAGAATACAATTCCTCGATGGCAGAGTGAAGGGAATCAATAATGTAATGCATATACCAGGTCTGGCTCGAAACTTACTTTTTGTAAGTATGCTGAATGATATTGGAGTGCAAGTCATGTTCTGTAGAACTGGCTGCAAGATGACTAGAGGTTCAATGGTGCTGGGTAGAGGTGCTCGAATTGGTAACCTATACAAGCTGGATTCACAGGCTGTTCAATGTAACAGTGTCTCTGTAAAGTCGTAGAAAGCTACTCATGGAGGTATAGAGGGAAATATCCCTAATTATGTAAACTCTATGGAAGTTAAACTTCTAGTAGAGAAGACTATGTTCTAGCATCATAGGCTAGGCCACATAGGAGAGAAAGGTTTAAAAACTTTGAAGAACAAAAACCTGGTTGAGGGGCTTGAGGGGCTTGAAGATTGTAACCTTAAATTTGAATTCTATGAACACTCTATATATGGAAAGCAACACCGTGTTTCCTTTTATTCCAGTCCTCATAAATCTTCTGGTTTGCTAGATTATATACATTTTGAAGTATTTGGTCCAGTGAATGTTCCTTCTTTGTCTAAGTCAAGATACTATGTATCATTCATTGATGATTATTCGAGAAGAACATTTATTTATTTTTTGAATAGTAAATCAGAAGTATTTAGTCGACTTAAGGAATTTAAGAACCTTGTAGAAAATTAGACTAGAAGAAAAATTAAATGCTTAAGGACTGATAATGGTGGTGAATTTTTTTCTAATGATTTCGAGAGGTATTGTAAAGACCATGGGATTAAAAGTCATAAGACTACACCTTATACTCCATAGCAAAATGGAGTTGCAGAAAGGTTCAATAGGACAGTAATGGAAAAAGCACAAAGTATGCTGAGTAGTGCTGGCTTGGAGGAGAAGTTCTAGGCTGAGGCTATTGCTACTACATGCTACTTGATTAATCATTCTCCAAATTCTTCTCTTGTTGAGAAAACACCTCTGGAAGCATGGTCTGGTAAGAAGCCCTCTTTAAGAAATATTCATGTTTTTGGATGTGAGGCATATGCTCATGTGCCGTATGAGAAAAGATATAAGTTGGAGAACAAGCTTGTCAAATGTATTTTTATTGGCTACAACATTGGCATAAAAGGATACAAGCTTTGGAATTCTGATACAGAGAAGGTTGTATAAAATAAAAGTGTAATCTTTCATGAGCTAAAGCCTTCTACCTTGGATCTGCAGTCAGATGCAAAGTCAGAAAACAATAAGGATGTAGATGGAATTCCTCCTACACTAGATAAAGAGGAATTGAAAATTCAAAATGTACCTGAAAATAAGGAGAGCTCAACCAGTTCTAAAATTTCTGAAGAAGAAGAAGAACCTCAGCCTCAACAAGTGAGGAGGTCAACCTGTGAAAGAAAACAACCTGATAGGTATGGGTTCTCTTTAATATATTCTACCTCTGCCTATGCTTTAATTTCTAGCACTAATGAGCCTAGGACTGTAAAGGAGGCATTTAAAATGTCCAATTCAGACTTTTGGTTGGAAGCCATGAATGAAGAAATGGAATCATTAGAAAAGAATGAAACTTGGAGTTTGGTGCCCTTGCCTAAAGGTAGAAAAGATGTTGGCTGCAAATTAGTATTTAAAAAGAATATTGGTCTGGATGGCAGTGTGGAAAAGTACAAGGCAAGATTGGTTGCGAAGGGTTATTCCCAGGTAGAGGGAATTGATTATGGGGAAATTTTTTCTCCTGTAGCTAAGCTTACATCTATCAAGTTTCTTTTGTCACTTGTAGCAACGTATGACTTAGAGGTCAAACAGATGGATGTGAAAACATTTTTTCATGGTGATCTTGAAGAAGAAATTTACATGTCCCAGCCTGAGCACTTTGTTGAAAAAGGTAAAGAGAAACTGGTTTACAAGTTAAAGAAGTCTCTGTATGGGTTAAAGCAGTCACCTAGAATGTGGTACCAGAAATGTGATACTTTTGTATTGTCTTTGGGATTTGTGAGATCAAAATTTGATCATTGTGTTTATTATAAAGTTGAAAGTGATCAAGTTCTTATTATTGCTCTCTATGTTGATGATATGCTATTCATAGGCAATAGTAAGCTAATGATTTCTAAGTCTTAGTTGTCTGCTAAGTTCAAAATAAAAGATCTTGGTGCAACAAGGTATATTTTGGGGATGGAGATAACTAGGGTCAGGAATAGTAGAAAGCTTTGGCTCAGTCAGAGTAAGTATATCAAGACTGTTCTAGAGAGATTTTGCATGAGTGATTGCAAGCAGCTAGTTGTTCCAGTATTGCAGGGAACAAAGCTATCTATTGACGAATGTCAAAAATATCCTACTGAGATGGAGGACATGACCAGTGTACCCTATGCTAGTGCGGTTGGTAGTCTTATGTATGCAATGGTCTGTAAAAGGCTAGACATTGCCCAAGTAATGGGAGTACTTAGTCGGTTTATGGTTAATCTTGGAAGGACACATTGGGATGCTGTAAAGAGAGTTTTTAGATATTTGAAGGGAACTTCAGATTTCGCTTTGTGTTACCATGGGAACTTGGTTGAATCATAGAGGACTCTCAGTATTCGAGGCTAAGTGGATTCTGATTGGGAAGGGGACTTTGACAACAAGAGGTCCACCAGTGGATATACTTTCATGTTGAATGGTGGTGCAGTGAGTTGGATGAGTAAGCGGCAGGTTGTAGTTGCTTTATCCACTATAGAGGCTGAATACATGGTAGCTACTCATGCTTGTAAGTAAGTTGTTTGGATAAAACGTTTGTGTTCTAACATTGGTTTTGATACAGGGCCAATAAATATTTTTTCGTGATAGTTAGAGTGCAATTTTTCTGGCAAAGAATCCTACTTTCCATGCTAGGATGAAACATATAGATGTACAATACCACTTTGTATGAGATATGGTGGAGGATAGAAAGGTCAGTTTGGAAAAGGTTGATACTTTGGAGAATGTTGTAGATGCATTGATGAAGTCAGTGAGCATAGACAAGTTTAGGTGGTGTGCCAATTCGATGGGCCTCAGTGCCCATGATTTTCAGTAAGTTTTGTTGTGCTCTAGAGGTTCCTATGTGAACTTTGTCAAGTGGGAGATTGTTGGAAATATGTGCCTCAATCCCACAGGTTGAAACCTCTGAAAGGGCCAAGTTGGTGTGACATCTTTTATGTCTGGCTGACTATCAACTTGAATCTTGTTGAACAGTACAGGTCACTATGACCTTGCAGGAGTCGTGCCGAACGCTTATACATTGGAGTCATCCGGATAACCTTTGGCAGCTCAGTGAGAAGTCTTATCGAGTAATATGTCTCACCGACAATATGTTACACGTTGGAGTCTATCACTGTGACATTTTTTTTGGGATAACCTCTCACCACCCATGGAGACCTCTTACCAATATGAAAGTCTTGCCAACTATCATTTGGTGCTCAGTATGACTTGTGAGCATTTAGAGTAACATCTCAGTGAAAGGTATGTCTTTCCGATAGTAGTATGGCTCGAAAGTAACTTAAGAGATCTCAGTGAAACCTCTTGGCGACAATTGAATGTCTTAGCGATAGATGGATGCTGATGGAAGTATGTCTTAGGACCTCGGTATAAGGTCTTGGCGAAAGATGAGTCTCATCAACTGGTGGATACACTTTGGAATAACATGAAGTATTCGCTATGATGTCTTGGCGATAGCAGATTGTCTTGCCGACTGTTTGGTGCTCGATGTAACTTAATAAGTCTTGGTGTAACCTCTTGGTGAGCAGTAAGTCTTGCCGATAGCAATGTTGAAGTCGAGGCAACATTTGTAAGCTCGGTGGAACCTCTTGCTGATGGAAAACTCTTAGAGATATCATATGCTAAGCTGTGTGTGGCATCGGGGAGACACGGTCAGTGTCTCACCGACATGCCAACACAGATTGAAGTTTTTTTTGACCGAGTGAAGACTTCCTATGTGGCGTCGCATGGACCAATCAGAGAAGTCAAATGAGAACCGTTGGAAGATAGTTCATTGTGGAAGTTCTAAGAGGAAGCTCGATAGATAGGGAACGCCATGAATATAGTTTTAAGTTGCAGATGCTCGATGGTTTGGTTGGTTCGAAGAAAAATTGTGTGAATAGTTCAAATTGTATCAGAGTGTTTTCTATTATGTAAAGACTGTAACTTGAAGGTTCCTATTGAATATTGATCATTGTGAAAGCTACTGTAATCTGTCATTAGAAAGATAAGTTAGAAATTTGTATGTAATTATTTGTTACTATAATACAAAGTGACTTCTCTTGGTGTGGTTGGTTTTTCTCCCGTAAGGGTTTTCCCACGTATATCTAGTGTTCATGTGTGTGTGTCAAATACTCTGTTTCTATTATCTCTTTCATGTGCATCTTAATTGGATTGTAATTGTAATTTAAAAAGGTATCTCTGCATTCTTCCCTGTGGTTTTGACATTAGGAGAGTTGTTTCCACATCTAATTTTCTTTACACTGTGGAGTAACACTGGAACTGCAATTTGACAAGTAAGGAAAGATACTTCTATCTACAAGAAACCAAAAATGGAATCATAATAATGTGACAACAGAATTGATGCCACAAAACACTGGAAAACTCACAAACTGGAACCTTAGAATCTATGAAGCAACAGTAGATGAGATGATGATAGAATCTAGAAGCTATGTATCTCAATGCTGATGCCAAACTATGACTAAAACTCTTCCATAGGAACAAGTACCATAAAGACTCTGGAACATTAACTGTAAAAACATGGCCCTTAAACTGAGAAGGATCTAAACCAATGAGGATCAAGAAACATAAACTCTCAATCTAAAGTGTGAACCTATGTGAATCTAATTTGTGTCAAGCAAGAGCAAGAATGTGGCCAAAAGAAACTAAGAAACTAGATAACCCATGCGAGTTGCCAACAAATCAAGATGGAGATCAAAGTGCATGCACAATCTAATCAAATTATTATGCAAGAAACCCCCCTATTGGAACTTTATCTCAGCTCATTTATTACAATAACCCAACAATTGTAAAAGAAGAGAATGCAAACATGCATAAACAGAAAATAAAAAGATGTGGTACTGAAATGAAGTACAAATATTCAAGTTTCACCTTTCCAACTGCCATAACATCTAAGTAATCTCCAAAACACCCATCGGGACAAATTTGGAATAACGATAAACTTGGGACAAATACCAAAAAAAGTGTATGGATAGCAAAATAAAGCTCCTCAATACCTTTCCAATGCCGCAAAGAAGACGAAAAATCGGAGATCATGGCACAACGTTATGAGCTCGCAAGCCATAAATGAACATCTGATTTCAAACATAAATAAATGAAACTAAACAAAAAAATACTGAAAAATAAAATGTACCATAGGAAAGTGCTTGGAACAAGCTTTCTGGAAATATCTCATTTTCCTGATTTTGATACCGTATGCCCAAGTTATTCCCAAAAGAAAAAAATTGCTCCTTGAAGGAAAATTAGGGCTAGGAGGGGGCAAAGAGGGTTGTATGGCCACTGACATCAACACTTCATGAGAAAAAAATTGGTGGTCTGGAGGCCGTCAGGAGAAAAAAGTGCCCCCTTATCGGAAAAAAATTTCAGGTGTCAAAATCTGCAGGTCTGCCAAAATTTTGGAATCAGAATATTCTGATTTTGGCAATATTCTCTATGGCGGATTTTTCACAAGGCCCGCTGCAAGTATGCCGGCCTAGGATTAAGTGCTGCCACTATTTTATGAGGCCGCTGGTTATTGCAAAAGCTGCTAGAGGAGGATGCTGCCGAGGATTGGGGTCCCACCCTACCAGTGGTGACATACAACCCTATCACGGTAGGGTATGAGGTACCCTGTCTGCCTAGCAAAAAAATTTAAAATGCTTTTTGATTTTTTTTTTAAAAAAACCTATGCGTTTAAATTTTTATTTTATTTTTGATTTTAAAAAAAATAATAGATTTTTTGCATGTAGGAAAATTTTTTAAAAAACCTTAGATTTTTTTTTTGAGAATCGTGCACAGGGCCATACACAGGCTGTACGACCTCTGAAACAATTTTTTTTTTCCTTAGAAGTTCCTAACACTGAAATAGGGCATGTTATATGTTGATTTTCATCTCTCAGATGCCTTGGATCTGATGGTGAGGTCTGATCTGCCTGAAAATGCACCAGAAGCTTCGCAACTCCTAGATCTAACAAATCTTCAAACCCTCGCAACTCTGGCATAAAATGTTTGATTTAGGTTAAACAAAAGTTGATCTTGACTTTTTTGATAGCCCTAGACTAGAAAATGAGCTTAGATTTCCTCCAACATGCACCGAAAGTGACCATGAGCACCCAAATAGAGAGACAAACTCAAGGTATGAAACCATCGAGTAATCTCGAACAAACTCTACAATGATTTTCTCTAGGATGCACCAGAAAAATGCTCAAGGTCAGATCCCTCGAGGAACCCTGAACGTGCTCTGCAATCAGATCTCTCCAAAAATATGAGAAGGGGCTACATATCAAGGCTAAAATATGCCAACCAATTTTTTTCTTGAATTATCATAACACAAGCCAACACTACGCCAATGGATTAGCATTAGCATCAAAACTGAAATCCAAGCTTGAAAGAACTCAATGCCAAGAATGCACACTCAATCCCAAGGAAGGATAGGTGTTGTCATATGGCAGAGAAATTAAAGAATAGTACTTGAAATGAAACAAACTCAACGTCAAGAATGTGCACTCAAGATCCCACTAAGGGCGAGGTGCTAACATATGACAGAGTTATTAATTGAAAACTAAAACAAATAGGCGGATAACCAGCCATGAAGAAATCCACTCAACCACTTAAACAGTGGAGGGAAGAAAACAACATAATCTAGACTAATTCCTCCGCTGCGGTGGGCATCCACTAAATAGTGGGAATTCTCCACTTAACAGTGGGTGATAGAAAATAAATACAAATCAGATTCCTCCACACTGGCGGTAAACCATCCAGGGGTTATGATATTTGCATTAAAGATCACAAGTAAATGCAGTAAATAAATGGTTGGATTAGTACTACTAATTCTCAACCTTACAATTAAGAAAAACTACAAATTACAAGTGTTACAATAGAAGAATGACTGCAAATATGTGAAGGATGAATTTAGTTAGTTTATATAACTCTCAAAGACTGAAATTGAAGCCAAATTCTAAACTTATTGAAGTCTGATAATAAAAACTAGCAAACTGAAACTGTAAACCAGCCACCTGTAAAACAATTAAATGCTCATAACTCTTTCAATATAGCTTTGAATTGAATGAAATGAAATGAAAAGTCTCTTTGGAGGATAGGTGCCCAAACTTAAACCACAAAACTGTATCAAAACTCAAGATATTATTTTGCATGAATCCCAATGCACTCTCAAGATGGTACGACTCTCAAGAGAGGTGATTTCTCTTGCAAAAAATCAAATACTTGGAATTAAATTATGAAATTCTCCAAATATGGTCACCATTAGCTTAGAATTGCAAGGATCAAATACCCATAACCAAAATAAATTCAGATCAAAAGCTGTAAATGAAAAACACCTTCAGCTGTGTATGCACCAGCAACATTAAAACTGAAATTCTCACCAAAATTCACCAATTTTGAAGCACAATCTGCTAATCTGATAGAGAAGCAGCAATAATACCAACTAGGTGTTATCTTTCAAACACGAAATTGGATTGGAACTAGGAGGCAAGCATCCCTCGAAGTAAAAAACAAGTTGTCATTCCGACAGCATAACATTAGCATAAACATTGCATAATCAACTCTTCAAACAGCAGCAATATATAAGCTTTAGTTGGCGAATGAAGCAACAAGATCTCTTCAAATTCCAAGAAGTTGAATCACTTCAACTTCCAAAAGGGACGCCACCTTTTTTCCTTTTACTTTTTAAAATAATAAAATATTACTCAACCTCCTTTAGGCGTCCAACTTCACTTTGCAACAATAAAGCTTTTAATAAATCATTAAATGCACAATTGACCCCCTTAATGGCCCCTCTTTTAAAGCAACGTGAAGTTATTACTCCTAGGCGTGGGGTACAACTGAGAAACATGAAATTTGACTAAGTATAAACTCAACTCATGAAGAAAACCAAACCCAAAGCCAAATTGAGATTGATGGATAACAAGATGACTTGAGTTGAACTGCTAATGATGCCACTGCCAAAATTAGACTTACTAAAAATAGCCACTGCCAAAAATAGTAAGTTTACCTCAAAACCAACAGAAAGCAGAACTGAGCTGAAAGCAAGACTTAATGAAAGTGGAAACCCAAGCAACTGCTCCAACTGAAAATGACTTAATGAAGGCTGAGAACTGAACCACTGCCAAAATTAGTATTTACTAAAAATAGTAAATACCTAGAAATGCCACAAACCTCCAAGCAAGGAAACCCTAGTTTCACTTCTGATCAACCTATGGATTTCTAGAAATAGGCTATCAGTCAAAGAAGAGTGTATGGCCAAAATGGGGACATTACAAAGGCTTTGATACCATGTTAGAAACCAAGATCTGAGATGCAAACCAAAAAAGCCTTCCACAAAAGAGAAAATCAGAAAAAACAAAGCTTTGCAAGAAATGTGCAAATAATAATATTTAGGAATTCTTAATTACAAGATATGATTTTCTTTATAAAAGAAAAGATGGATAACCCTAATCTTATCTTGAGCAACAAGATAGCTCAACAAGATAAGGATGAGAATAATTAACCTAGGAATTAAATAATTACCTAAGTAAAGTTATGCAAGTGCAATTAAATATTAATTACACTAACAAGGCCCACATGCTTATGCTTTTGTCCAGTTCAATACTTTATCCGATAGAGAAACACCTTTTTTATGTAGTTGAACCCCTGTTTTACCAATCTATGCTTGATCCATCACCTTTTTTCCACCAATTTGCATGCCAGACAATGTAGATGAAGACATTTTGAAGATTCTACATCATTTTACATTATCTCAGGTAATATATTCATTTTGGTAATATTGAAATGTTTATATTTAGTATGTTTGTTTGTTTTTGACAATAATCTAAATTCCTTTAATGATTTTATTAATCATAACAATTGGATATATAATTCAACATTGAATTAGATGGGAGTTGCATAAAAAAGTTTATTATTTATGAATTTGAAGAAAAAAATGAAAACCATGAAATAATTTAGATGAATTCATGTTTAAACTTATATAATTGACATCAACTTAACACAAATTTTCTTATGAATTCTATTTGCATTGCTTATAGTAGTTAATTTCCAGCATGCTTACATAAATTAATTCAACTTAACACAAGTTTTTTTGTTTTATTTTGACAATTTATAGACCATTCATTTGATGATTTTATTAATCTTCATTGTTACACATAGAATTGAACATTAAATTCAATATTACTGATGGTTGTGGGAAATTTTTTATTTTCAACTAATTTGGAAAACCTAAGAGCTTTCATCAATGTTAATGTGCAAGTTTAATTTGGAAAACCTAAGAGCTTTACAAAGGGGCCCTATTGGAAACTCCTCCTCAATCCCAAAACTCAATGGTGCAGCAGCAACTAGTGAAAAAAAGCTCCAATTTTACCATTTATTTGCAGTGACACACTTTCAAAGACATCTAAATAAGAAACCCTCATTTTAGGCAATTTACATGGGGGTTTATTGAAAAAATATATCCTAGACCTTGTCTAGCCCAGAAACCACTTCAAACACCCTTAATTATGTTTTTATATGCTTATAAATTCATTCACCAGCCTCTATCATCAATATTTCACCAAACCCTAGTTCAAAACATCCATTTTCAAGCAAAATTTGCACAAAAACCTTTAGGACAACAACACAAAAAGCCTTCAAACATCTTTTGTGCTCCAAAGAACCATGTACACACCTAAATAATGCCCTATTGAGCCATTCCACCAAATTACATAACAAAACAGTGGGTGGAATGGCTTAAAATGTCATTTTCATACACTCAAAACCCTTAAAACAGGGTATACAAACCGATCCTATGTAATTTGTCTCTAAAATGCACAAAAAATTTGAAATAAATCCAAACCAAGTCTAAAATTGTGTTAGTCCTGTTGCCCAAAATATTCACTCCATGAAAGATCAAAAATTTCTAGTACTTAACCGTACAAATCAAAGAAACTTCAAATTTTCTGAAAAATACACAAAAACAAGGGGTCTTTCAATTACTTCTCTTCTCAAAATTACATGCCAACCTCTCCTTGACAATTTTTTTCTAAATACCATTTTACCCTGCTTGACAACTTTTTTACATGATTTGCAACTTTTACATTTGTTTCCCAAAATGACTCAAATAACCACAAAATGCAATGTAATCATCGACATGGATATGTTTGAAAAAATGAAATAAAAATTCTTTTCTTGTGGTATGGAGATAGATTTATGTATGAAAAATGTTGTAGCATATTGAAATGTTTGATAATTCCAAATAGCACACTGCATTCCTTCATAAAATGCTTTGGTGTGTTCAATAAAATGCAATTTAATCAACGGTATCAATATGTTTCATAAGACGAATTAATTACTTTTGTTCTATGTTTGATTGTGAATATGCAACATTCAACGTCATTTTGAGGAAATGACCAAAGAATCTAACATTGAAAGAATGTGTAGTGAACAATGCAAGGAGAAGAGAATCAAAAGTTGTAGCTTGTGAAACAAAAGAATTGTAGCCCATATAACCAGAAATTCCCATGCAATCTAAGAGAGATGTACAATTGAAAAAACAAAGGAAACAAATGGAAAATTTTTGTGGAAGGACACAAATGGATCCCCAAGTTGGAGGCATATCATCCACCATAGGTGAAGTTCAATGCACATCTCTAGTTGAAGACACGCCAACAACATGTGGTCTTCCAAGTACATCAAAAATCACATCTACAGTTGAAGACACACCATGAAAAACATTGCATTTCGAAAGTACATCAACAAACACACCTGTATTTGAAGTCACTCCAAAAATAACATCTCAAGTTGGAGGTACAACATCGTTTACCTATCAATCTCAAGGTATGTCATCAATTGCACCTCTGATTGAAGGTACACGATCTATCCCCGATGTTGTTGACATTCCTAATATTGACACAAATTTACATTTGAGAAATCCTCCTATATTTTTGCATAGAAAACCTATATTTTTTTATTGATATTAATTCCAATTTTTTGAAATGGATGCCTGATAAGATGTCAAAACGTACATGTCAAAGAGCTGCACAAAGGATATGGAGTTTTTTTTGAGAAGCTAAGTGAGGGTGGAAGATGCCAACTATTTGTTGAAATGATGAGGCAACTCAAATTTAGGCCCACCATGAAGGCTCTTCGGTTGAGAGTTTCAAATGTCTCAAGTGAAAATTCCATTGTAATGAACTTGATGAGTGCATACGAGAGCATGGGTTCTACCTCACACACGAAGGATGGTTATGCCACAAGACATGTGATGACAAAAACAATGTTAAGTAAGCAAACAAGGAACAAGGTGAACCTTACAAAGACAAGTAATTCTTTGAAAATAAGTAGATAATCTCTAATGAGAGCTAAAGGAAGGCATGAAAGATTAGAGGACCCAAATAGCAATGAATTATGGGAATTCTCGGGTAGAGGGCCATAGAAAGACAAAATAATTGCTCAAGCCTTGAGATATTTAATAGTAGATTATTGGAAGGATAGCACAAGGACCTCTCCTAATCAAATAGATGTTGTAAGAAGGAGAATTGGTATTAAAATCCATGAGCCACATCCAAAGCATTATTCAGATACCACTCAAACCCAATTTTTTATTGATTTTGTACAAAAGTTTCTTGAAATTAAAATATGTTAAAGGTATTTTGAAATGCTAAAGCGTTTTTATGTCAAAATAAATCACACACGCACTACTTGTTGTTGTAGAGTATATATTGAGTTTTCTAACCATTATGATGTTTATTGATGTATATGTGTAGATATGCATATTGACAATGTTTTGCAGGAATGTAACATAAGGCCTCCACCTAAATCCTCAAGGGAATTCTTATCTTCCATTTTATGTGAAAGAGAGGATGGTCAAATTTTTTACAAGTCATGTTTGGATGGCACATGTGATCATTGTAGTGGCATGCAACATTTTCTAAATTTCCAACACATGGCTAGTACATACACAATTGGAGAAAAAATTGTCAAATTTGGAAAATACAAGATAGTGGCCTATAGTCTAAGAGATGGGAAAGAAGCAAAGAAGTGTGAATTGGTTAGTGATAAGATTCCAGTATATCAGTTTATGGGCATTTTCCATGATCAGGTGGTGTATGAGTATGCATGACATACACATAGACTTCAATGGTTGGACTCACAGTTCAAGTTATGCAAGGACATGTTTCCACTTCACAGCATCATTTCGGTTGTTAAATTCATGGAGAACTACACACTAAAACCACAAAACAAGGTGCAATCACAATACTACAACTCCATGTAGGTTGCTATATTTGTGCATATAATATTCATCCATGCAAATGATAGTATAGAGGATAACAGGAAAGTATTGAGGGAGTATCACTTTTACATCAGTGATGATCACACACATTCTACCAAGTTTGTGCAAGGTTGCTTTAAGATGTTCTATGTTGATCTGGCTAGCAGGGGCATATCATCCAGTCAACATATCATATGGTTAGATAATTGTACATCACAATTCAAGAATTCCAAAATTTTTTACTGGTTGAGTAGGATGCAAAGGATCAATGGTGTTCAACATATGTGGAGCTTCTCAGAGACCGGGCATGGAAAGGGGGAGCATGATGGAGCAGGTGCATGTATCAAAAGAGCCCTAACATAGGAAGAGTTATAGTACAAATACAATATAAAGTTGATAGATGCAAGATCAATTATCTAGTGGTGCAATCATGCAATGGGTCCAGGTAGTCAAGGTAATTCTTTAGTTCATAGATTTTTTCATTTAGTAGATGATACTAACATTGAAAAATATGAGGATTACTGTACACTAATAGGATTGAGCGAGCTACACTCTTTTAGAAGCTCCAATGCAAGTACATGGACTATCCACACACGGAAAATGGCATGCTTTTGTTTTGCATGTAGACTTCAAGCATGGAATGGTTGTGAGTCAAGAGAGTGGGTTAACGAATGGTATGTAAGAAGTCTAACCCCACTTGACATTTATTAGCTCCCGACGGCTCTACAAATCATGGAGATGCAATCATCCATTGAATTTGATCATGTATTGGACCTTGTAGAACTAGGTAATATATCTTACTTACAGGTTTTATTTTGATGTTCATTAAATACATCTAACAAGATGAACATATCAATGTAGGGCATGTATATGCGGTGATTTCAGATGAAGACAATGAAGAGGGTACAAATTATTACCTATGTCATTGTAACGAGGCCAAAAAGAAATTGGAGGCACCAATTATAGATGGAGAAAACATAGAATATCCTACAAGTTTGGTGGTTGTTACTAGAACATGGCTTAGAAGGTACCCAGTTAAGAATGTTGTAGTTTGGTTGTTTGAGGACTTTGACATGCATCAGAAAATTCTTCACTACTCAAACCTTGTCGTCTCCACCAATGTTCATTTGATCAAATATAAGGGCAAACCTATGAACAAGAACTTGTGGAAAGTACGTGAGTCTAACCACGAGGCAATACTTGACACAATAAAGACTAGAATAGACTCAGATGGTTCCTTGGATTGATTGGTAAGTATGCACATTGAATTTGTAAAGTCATGTTATTGATCATTGCTTTATTTCAAGCATTTAAATTTGATTGTATAATGGTTTTCAAAATTGCATTAATGTAGATACGCAAAATGATGGTTATATGCTACTCTCTATTTGGTGCAGGGGCACCGAGCTTCAGTGGTTGTCATTAGAGTGATGAAGTCTTGTTTTGGCTTGGATAAGGTCATATAGACTATTTATTGATGTAATAAGTATTTTTTAGTGTTTTATGAGTGAGTTAGAAGGTTTTAGTTGCAAATTTTCTAAATTAGTGCAAAGTGTCATTTTTAAAATTTTGAAGTGCAAGAAATGCATAGTGGGGAAGTTGAATGGTTAGGGAAGGCCAAAGGTTACTTGTGGAATTAGTTTTCAATCAATTCTTGATTAAGGGAGTTGAATATATGTATGTTAATCTCAAATGAAGGAGTGTGTGGAGAAGAGTGGAAGATTTTGTACAAGCATTGATCAATAAAGCTTTGTTTTCTTTGTAAATCTAAGTTTGTTTTTCTCCTTTTCAGTGTTGTAGCAGTCAATTGCATGATCCTGTACTGAAGGGAATTGAATAAAAGTGTTTTGATTTGGGTAGAGGGATGTGTTAGCCATGTTTTTATTCTTGTGTCATTGAAATCCATCTTGTTTTGAGCTCTTAGGGTGGATTTTACTGTAGGCGGGTCTAGAAGTCTAAATTTCAAGTTTTGAGGTCATCAAGTGATTTAATGGCTCATTCCAGCTAATGTATATATTGTAGCTTGGTGGAATGAGTCCATTAGGTGGGGAATAGGTTAGAAGATGATTATTGGAGTAGGGGAGATTATTTTGGAGTGATGAAATGTAGCCTTGGGTGTGAAAATGTGTGATTTTGAGTGAATTTGAGTGGTTTTAGAGTGTAAATAGATGAAATCCTTTGGGACAGTCAAATTTATGACTTTTTTGAGCATGTACAGACATCATATTCTATGTTTGGGGTGTTTTATGTGAGAGTTAATTGTGGGAAGAGTTATTTTCAATAAGGCTCCTTGGAAAACCTAGGTTTGGTGGCTTGAGAGTGAGGGTTTAGTGGATTGGTAGCTTGGTGAGCAGTTGGAGCTCTTAAAATTTTGAAATCTTAAGGTTGGTAACCTATTTAATGACTATCCATGGTGTTTGACTTGATTTTAGGTGTTTGGGAAGGTGTCTCTTTAGAAAAGAGGCCTAATTGGCCTAGTTGCCCCTAAGGTACAGTGGGATTTTGGAGAATACATTGAAAAACCCATCTCTAGGCCTCTTGTGACCTTATGAACACTTCAAACACCCCTTTTTAAGCCTGCACATGCTTAATATTATGCTGCCCCCAAACTTCACCCACTTTTAATCTCTAAAACCTCAATTTTCCATTAAAAAATGCACTTCTCTCAACTAGGGCTTCATGCTCAAACATACACATGACCTCCCCAGTACTTGAAAACCTTCAAACACATCAAACTCCACTAGATTTCACTAAAACCAACTAGTTCTAGCCTTCTTCAAAACAAATTCTTCAATCTTCTACTTCAACCCATGCCTTTTAGGCCTAAATTCATGCATTATATACATGCTTGTCATTTGAATTGTAATTAATGAAATTATAAATTAACTTATATGTTTATCTTATTTTCCTCTTGTAGGAGTAGGTGTTGGAACACTTGAAGGAGTAGGTGTTGAAACACTTCAGGGAGGAGGTGTTGAAGCACTTGAAGGAGATAAAGAAAAAGAGATGCCTAAAGAGGTATGTGTTTATTTTATTTTATGTTTGGTAAATATGTTCCTATTACCGACAATTGTATGCTAACTTATATCAATTTGATGTTTTTGTTCACATATATAGATTGAAATTGAAAAAGTTGGCATGATTGGTTGTTTTAGAGGGGCATATTCTATGACTCATGACAGTTTGAAGAGACGTGTATATGAGGTAATCAAGATTTCAATTTTAAAGTTCAATTATAATTCAATGTATATTGATTTTGATGTTAATTATTTGATTTTAAATTATATAATATAACTAATCTCAATTGTGGTTTGAATTTTTCTTGTGTACTTACCTTTAGAGCCAAAGAGTGCTTCAAAGAGGCTCCATTTTGATGATCCACCAATAGTTTAGGATGAGATAGACATTTTGGCATGTATATTTTGAATAGATATCGAGATTGCATATGCCACATTTTATAAAAATTTGTTTGAGTTGGTGTTGATGCCATTCTTGTATATGGACATACACTTGATTATTGGATAATTTGATATATAGAAGTTGAGAATCAAAATAATTTGTTTGTCATGTGCATGTTTAAACTATTCAAAAATTTAATCTTGATCAATGGTTATATTATATAGTTGATAATAAAAAATAATGAATAATGGTTAAATTATATCATATATTGCTTAGTTATATTATGGTTAAATTATATAGTTTAAACAACTTTGAAGACACGAACAATGGTAAATTTTAATATTTTAACTTTAAAGTTTAAATACACAAATTTCATTGTCTCACACTACATAATTCATATTGCATTATCATTACATATTGAAATTCAAAAAATATCATAGTTTTATGTTGATAAACATGCCAAAGTGATTCAAAGTAGGGTGGCAAACTCTCAACAAACCAACTACGCTTTAATCTTCTTTCTAGACACAAAACACCATTGGACAGTCATGACTAGGGTACATAAGCACTAAATTAACAATCATCTTCCAATGAAATACTCACCAACACTCCAACACTCCAAAACTCAAAACCCTCACTTTTGACAAGTTTCAAAGGGGGTTTATTGAAAACCTCACCTCCAGACCTCTCCTCACTATTTCAATGCATCCAAAAACTTCAAATATGTTTTCCCTTTCTTAATTAACTCTTACAAAGTTTTGCCCCAAGTGTTTTCCATCACTACCTACTCTTAACCTCCAAATTTCACACAAAACACACATTCTTGACAACTAGGCATCATGCCCAAACCCCCAAATGACCACCCCTACTCCTGAAATCATGCACACATGCCCCATACACCTAATAATGCCATTCCACCAAGTTATTGTAGAATACAATGGGTGGAAAAGACATTTGGTGGAAATTTCCACATTGCCCCTATGGAAAAAGCATGAATTTAGGCCTATGAGGCATAGCTTGAAGTAGCAGATTAAAGAAATAGTTTGAAAGAAGGTTAGAACCTAGTTGTTTCAATGTTATCAGGTGGAGTTTGATGTGATAGAAGGTTTGCAAAGACATGGTAGGTCATTTGGATTTTTGGGCTTGAAGCCCTAGTTGAACAAAGAGTAAAAATGGGTGAAATTGAGAGGTTTTAAGAGGGAAATGTGTGAGAAATTTGGGGGTAGCATAATTTGAAGGTGAATTAAGTTTATGTAGGGTGAAATAAGAGTGTTTGAAAATATTTTGAGGTTGAATGAGGTATGGAGATGGGTTTTTCAATAAACACCTACTTATTTGGTGAAAAATGAGGGTTTCATGAAAGAGGGTCTTAGAAAGTGAGTTATAACTTAGTGGTTGAAAAATTTGTGGTTTTGGAGGCAATTTGAGGATTTTCCAATGGTATTTTGAGTGGGCAAAAAGATTGAAGGAGAGTTCCTTTGTTAAAGTGGGCTAATTGGAGCCCCTTTTCGAGCGTTCAAGGTTAGTTTGATGGTATCATTCCAAAGTAAGTACATGTGATTCTATGATATGTTTAAAAGTTCCCTAATAGGTTCATGAAATGGTATTTTTTTGTGGCTTTGAGTGGTCTCTTCAAATTTGTGAGAGGAAAACCTATGTTGCACACCTACAAGACTAGACAGTGAAGTTGAGAAGAGTCACCCTTGTTAGGGTTTGAAGGTTGGAAGTTTGATTTCTTCAAGTGAATTGGAGTTTGGATAGTTGTGGAATTATATTTCATTGCATCACAAAGGACCTTATTCATGACCAAAAACATTAAGACACCCTAAACACTATCTGGTGCAGGGGCACCAAGAGCATTTTATGCAAATGTTGACAATTGAGGTCTTTTGGTTGTTTAGGGGTATTTGAGTATTTTTGTTCAAAAAATAAGGTCATTTAGACCATTTTATGATGTAAGGAGTCCTTTTATAGGTATTTAGGTAGTTGGAAGGTCTAAGTTGCAAAATATTGCAAAAATTACAAAATTGTGTAAAAGTTGTCAAAATTACAACTTATTGTCAAATGGTGGAATTTCAAGATTCATCTTGTTGTAGTTCATGGGGAAAGTAGTTGGAAGTTTTTTAGTCATGTTTAGGCATGGTCCTGTTTCACACCCAAACATACTGAATCACTCTGAGCTACGTTCAATCGACTGAATCCCTTAAGATTCCAAAGTGCAAAATGGCTGCAAACTTCAACATAAAATTACTCAGAAACTGTGATGCTTAGAAAATTCTCATCTAAGCATATGGGATCATTTTGAGTCCCTCTACAATAACCTCTCTCAGTTTTCTCTATCTTTAGGGCGTTTTCCTATGGTGGCAAGATTTCGCTTGGGGAAAAAGTTGTCAAATGCAAGTAGTGCAAAATTGTAAAGTGGTGCAACTTTTGTTCTACAATTTGTGTGACCAAACTAATTGTTCCAAAGTGTTCGAGTGGGTACGTTTGTGCTAGGCATGGTCCTCTTTCACATTCAACCGACTGAATACCTTAAGAGTCTGAAGTGCACAATGGCTGCAAACTTCAACATGACGTTACTCGGACACTGTGATGCTTAGAAAATTCTTGTCTATGCCTATGGAATTGTGTTGAGCCCCTATACAATAACCTCTCTCTTTTCTCTATCTTAGAGGCATTTTCTTATGGCAACGAGATTTCACTTGGGGGAAAAGTTGTCAAATGCAAGTAGTGCAAAGTTGCA
>VDFB02086081.1:105516788-105610996 GCA_007258455.2 Sequoia sempervirens | reverse complement strand
TAGTGATTAATCATGAAATGAAAATAACAAAAATTAAAACAACACTAGATACACAAGAGAACACTAGATTTACATGGAAAACCCAATGAGGGAAAAACCATGGTGAGGATTAGCTCGTAATATAAGTAATTGTAAAACTAGTACAAGGGCTCACTGCCATAATAGGACACACTGTCTGATAGGGCTCACAGTCAAAGCTCACTGCTAGAATATAAAAAAAAGATATAAGAGAAATGCTACATAGAGAACACTATCTCGATGCAACAAGGAATCCACCACAATTACTTCAACACTTTTGTAGCCTTGTTTGAAAGATTGCGGACGCCTTTAGCTCACTGCTTTCAAAATTCCAACACTTTGAAGTTCACATAGTTCTACTCAAATTTTCATCCTACACTTCTACAATTCATACCACATTCATCACTTATATCTTTCACATTTATCTTTAGATCTTCCAACAACACCACTCTTATTTATATCACTCTCAACCTTGGAAACCTTCTCCAAGGTTGGAAACACATCCTTTACATTTACAATTTCAAATTAGGTTGACACCCAAACATTACTGTTGTGGATAGGAATGAAGGTGACCCACATAAATCCTTAATTAGGACCCAAATTTTTCCTAACACACCTCAACATTCTTCCACAAACTTTGAAGATGCTTCACATGTAGTGTTAACACTAGGTCGGTCATTACCCATGATAAACACCATAAAAATGTTAAGTAAACGATTCCCATTTGATCAAGACAACATGCAAACTACACAAATGTATTTTACATGAGCTTGAACAATCCATGAGCCAATTGAGATCCAACAAAGATTTCATCCAAACTTGCATCATAGAAATACTTCAACCTAGAACGCCCAATTAACCTTATACACACATTAACACATGAAACACACACTATACTCCACCAAATCATCTTGAATTCTAAAAGATATAATCAACATAAGAAACTTCCTAGATCCACACAACTAGAAACCAAACAACAAAGAAATGTAGAGCAAATACATTTCTCCTAGACCACAATAAACAACACTAAAAACCTAGTTCACACACTAGTGAACACATCTCAATTTGCACAATGATCAAGAATCCCAAATTTGGATATAGAAACTATTGACAATCCTGAAAAACATATTAGATCAACAAGACATAGCATCAACATAGAAGAAACATGGAGCACATCTTGGAGCACATTCTCAACATTTGCACAACATTGTTTTCTCTATTTATCAAAATTTCTCAAAAGCACTTGGAAACCAAGCACTAGAGACACTATCTCAACACATACATCATTCCAACACATCTCCAGTCACTACAACATAAAGATAGCTCCATGTAGTCACTACACTTCCATAATATCTCAACTACACATGCACAAACAAAGCTATTCCACACATGCACCAATTATAACAAACTGTTTCCCTCTTTTTCAAAATTTTCTCAATTTCCTTGACATCTTCATCATGGAACAACCTTCCTCAACACATAGTTGACATCAATGGTAAAACCTCCATACTTGAAATAGTAGCAACCTTGTTAGATATCATGAATGCAACAAGCTTGGATATCACATTTCCTCAACATGAATTACCTCCTCATGAAATTCAAAAGAAGCATGATGCTCTAATGATATTTTTCATCATTGAAAATGGACCAGGTCTTAATGTTTATAGCATTAACCTTTTATATAAGATGGGTGTGGATAAGAATCTCATTAAAATTGATAATATTTCTATTCATTGATTTGATAAGGTTGGTAGGTAATTGTTAGGGACAATCACACTACCCATCAAAGTAGGACTTGTGACTTTGTCTACCCCTATCTATGTCATGATGGATTTTATTTCATAATATTATTTTGTGTAGGACGTGGATTCATGCCATGAATGGAGTTCCATCTACTCTTCACCATGTGATGAAATATGAATATAATTACAAGGTATATATAGTTAAAGCAGATGAAAAAAGTTATTTACATGCCCAAGCTGAGCATAAAATTTCCAACTCTCTTAGTTCTTTTATTCCATATTCAAAATTTGAATAATTTCCTTTTAATGATAATGATACTATTAATGCACTCTTTAATGATGATTAGAATTCATTAAATTTTACATCAACTTTCATTGGGGAGTATAAAATTTTACTATCAAAGCCTAAAGAGTCAAAGATTGTTTCAATGTAGAATCTTGTCATTTCTCTTCTCAAACTATAAATAAGGCTCAAAATAGTGATTCACCTTCAAATACATATTTTTGTGATGATTGGGGTTCATTAGATTTTACACCCTCCTTTGTAGTTGAAGGTAAAATCTCACAATCTAAACCTAAGGTGTCTTGTGTTTCATTTTCTCAATCTTCTTTTACATCAACAAATTCAAAAACATCATCCTAGGATGGTGATGTGGGATATTTATATTTCATCCCTTATGTGTTAACAATATCTAAACTTGTCATGTCAACACTTAAAAAAGGATTTACATTCTTGAAAAATAATCAAATTTCTTTTGATCATCATTTAGACAAGACTTATCCATCTTAGTTGGAAAATCATTATTGGCTTGGATTTAAAATTCTCTCTAAAATTGGATATAATGAAGCATGGAACAAGGAGTTAAGGATCATGTGAAGTATACACCATACCTTGAAAAAATAGGTTTAGGGTTCTAACCTTCTCCTTCATCTACCTATCATCCTCCATCATCTACTATATTTATAATATCTTGTGGTAAGTGAGCTAACTTTTCTTCACAAGAGAAAGGATTGTCTCCTAGTCCTTATCCTTTATTGGAGCAAGAGTATATTTTTTGAGGCTTCTAAAATCCCACTTGATTACTCTTCCTCCTCCAATGCATGATAATTTTTTATAAAAATATTTCTTTTTGTGCATATAATTTAGTGCATGGTTATTCTACTAATGAATGCCAGGCCTTAAGCAATAAAATACAACTTCTTTATTGTGGTGCTATTACTCTTCCATGTGTTGCTGCACCTATCCATTGTAAATGATAAATTATCTATTATATGGTGTTTCTCCTCACTATGTGGTATTTGTAGCTTCATGTGTTTTCTCATTTCCATTCATGGTGTTACAACCTTACATGCAACCATATTTCTTTCTATGGTAGCAACATTATGGTCTCTTGCATGGTTTCCTTTTAATTTACATGTGGGGGAAAGTATAACTATTTTTGGGAGGTGTGTATTCTTTTCAAGGACCCCCTCTTCCACTTCTTTTCCTTAAAATATCAACTCAACAATTATATTGACATTTTAAGAGGGCATATCACCCTATCCATTTCATTGAAGTCTTATGAGATATGACTTATTTACATACCCCATTTGTGGTGGCATTATATATAACCCCCATAAGGAGTAGTTATCAATTTTTCCCTTGTGGTGTTGAGAATTTATTCATCCCTTGCAATGTTAAAATTTTATGTGGTCCCTGAGGTGTGATTAGAAATTTTTTCCATGGATTTATCATAATAGAGCTTGTTGTTCTATGGACTAGAGCATTTTTACATGGCCACATAGCATAACATAACTTACTTTTCTATGTAGACAAATGTTTCATGAGTTACCTAGCATAACACAATTTTATATCCTTCTAAAACCCATCGTATTACATGGACACCTAGCATAACACAACTTGCTAGCTAGTAGATCTATGTATCTCATAATTTTAGCATTTTAGATGTGTATATTCAATGGATGATGCTTGGTAATTGAGAAAACCTTATTATTGACTCAAACCTTTAGTTTTTGTATACTAACATTTGTTTTTCTTTGTTTCATGTGTGCGTTATGTTTTCTTTATGTGTGTATTATGTTTTTTTTCTTCATGTATTTAGGTGTGTTTTCTTTGTGTATTTGATGTTTTTCTTTTCTATACATTTTGTTTTTGCTTCATGTAATCTTTATATACATCATTGAAATGACAGAAATAGGGTTCCCCACCTTTTGGAGGGATGGAGCATGAGTTAGGATTTAGGACCTAAACCTATTTTCCTCAAGTTTCATTCAAGAAAACCTTAGATATCTCAATCTAAAGGTAGAAAGGGGGAAAAAGATCTTGCAGTAAGGTATCCTAAGGTGTGATTAAGGACTAAAAGGGGGTTCACCACCAAGCTAGGGCTTGAAGATACAAGTAACATGAAAAACCTAATGATCAAACCTAATGATGTGTAAAACTTGAATAGATGACCTAGAAATGAATGCAAAACATAACAGTAAATTGGAAAAGTCCAGAGGTGCACCTAGAAATATGTAGTAGCTTGAATGAAGACCTGAGATGCTGAAAATGCTGAATTTAATGAACACTAGGACTCATACACCAGGATGGGTGATTTAGTCCCAGATTAGGGTTTCTAAGTAGGAACAAAAATCTAGTGATGACAAGTCTAGATCTTCAAAAATTAAAAAAAAGGCCTATACTAGGACTCATGCCACAAGTGGCGTATCAATACCACTATGATTTTTTATAGGGTCAAGACCTAAATCTACTTTCCTATGTTTTCTCTTCCTTTCAAGCTTTGTTTTTGGGTCTAAAACCCTAATTTACAACATGTAGGTGACTTTTCTTGAAGATAGCAACCTTGTGATGAATTGATAACTCTCTTCAACCTTGTAACTTAATCTTCAAAGATCCTTCAAGCTCCAAGAAACCTAGATCTGCAATAACACATGTAGAGAGAAAAAAATATTGATTTGTTAGGAAATATGGGTTTTCCTTGGTCAAACCCTGATTAGGTAATTAAACCTTGTGATGAAACAATGAAATATGAACATGAAACATGAACAATGATACCTTGAATGATGTCTTGAGATGTAAATGAATAATATAGTGGCCATGTAGAATGTAGATCTTGATCTTGAATTGGATATGAAACAATTCTTTCAAATGGATCTTCAGGGTAAGTGCATGGATCTGTGACACAATTTTGGCTCTTAAGATGCCAATTTTATTTATTTATTTCTAAATTTAGCAAAATCCGATTTGCACGAGAAAATGAAGATAGTTAGGCTCAAAATTTCAAGATGCAACAAGAAAAAAAGTTGAAGTACTTAGAGTCTAGTTTCTAAGCTACTATTGTTTTTTGAGATTAATGAAGATTAAGGGTCTCAAAAAGGGGGGCCCTAAAATAGGTCCTTTTTTTATAAAAAAAACAGCGTAGCGCTTGAGGGCTCCACCCTTTTTGATGAATTTTTTTTTAGAATTTCAAAATCCCAACTGTGAGAAATTAGCTAACACAATGTAGTTTATCCTCATTGTTTCGGATAATTTTTTTAATGAATATATAATATTTTATGAATTTTCAAAGTGCTCACATCTTGAAAAGCTAAAATTTGAGCGTGCTCCCCCTTATATTTTTTGAAAACTAATTGAAAATTTATTTATTTTCATCATGTGTAGAATGGAGTCTAGTTTCAAAAAATGTAATTTGTTTCATGTTTGGATGAACGAGTAAAAATCTATCCTAAAACTAGCACATGTTGGTTTTTGACCAAAAACAAAGGCATTTACAATAGAATCCATGGATCAATTCCTTAACTAAATCAAAATGAAAAAAGAATTATATATTTAGATAGCTAAGAGAGAGGTTAATGCTATCATGGTTTTTTTTTATAAACTTGTATTGAAAGGCATGAAAATGAGATGGGGAGCACGAATGACAATATGAGGAAATTTGGAAAATCTTGTCAATTAACATGTTCAAAGTAGGTCATTTGGCGAGTGCCAAATTTGGAACTCGCCAAATGACCTGATTTGAAAAAAACCTAAATTTCCCCTCTTTGGTCGACAACTTTGATAATGCTTAGAGTGTACAGTTTATGATCGTAGATGGATAGTTGAGGTTTTACCTTTCATACGCTCTCTCACTCATTACCCTAACTAGATAACTCTTTATCCCTCTGAAGTCTCTCTCTCTCTCAAGTCTCACTCCCTCCCACATGACCTAGACTAATCTTTCTCAGTCCAATCCCCTCTTAGGTCTCTTTCCCTCCCACCTAGGTACCTAAATAAATCTATCTCACTCCAACCCCCTTTCTCACCCTCCCTCTCTCTCCCCCTTTGGTATTTTTTTCTCTCTCACTCCATCTCCCTCTCTTAGGTCATTATTTTTCTCTCTTTGTGTCTCTCTCTCAAGTCTCTCCCTCCTACCCCCTCTCTTTCTCTTATGTCTCTCACTCACTCCCTCTATCTCTCTCCTATTACCTCTCTCTCACTTAATCTATCGCTCTCCCTCTCTCTCTCTCACTCTTTGAGGTATCTCCATCCCCCCTCTCTCTCTCTCTCACACACACACATTCCCTCTCTCTCTTCCATTCCCTATCTCTCATTCCCTCTATCTCTCTCCCCACTCTCTCTACCTCTCTCCGGGTCTCTCCGCCCACCTTTCCCCTCTCTCTATCAGCAACCCTCCTACCCCCTCTCTCTCTCAAGTGTCTCCCTCCCAACCCCTCTCCCTCTCTCCCTCTCTCCAACTCCTCTCTCTCTCACTCCCTCTATATCTCTCTCCCACTCTATCTCTCTCCCTCTCTCTTAGGTCTCTCCTCCCACCCCCTCTCCTTCTCTCTCTCTCTCAAGTGTATCTCCATCCTACCCCTCTCCCTCTCTCTCTCTTTGTCAAGTCCTCCCATCCTGCATCTCCACTCTCTTAGTCACTCCTCTATCTCTTGTCCTCCTCCCTCTCTCACTCCTCTATCTCTCTCCTCTCCCTCTCCCTCTCCTCTCTCTCAAGTATCTCCTCCACTACCTCTGCTCTCTCTCTCAATTCCATCTCTCTCTCATGCCTTTATCTCTTTTCCCACTCTCTCTCCTCTCCATCTCTCTCAAGGTCTCTCCTCCCACCCCTCTATATCTCTCCCTCTATTAGGTCTAGATCTTTATCTCTCTCACTCCTCCCTTTATCTCTCTCCACCCTCTCTCTCTCTCACTCCTCATCTCTCCTCTCTCTTCCTCTCTCGGTGGCTACCTCACCTCCCACTCTCTCTCTCCCTCTCTCTCAGGCATCTCCCCCCACCCTCCTCTCTCTATCTATCTCTCTCTCACTCCCTCCATCTCTCCCATCCCTCTATCCCTCCTACTCCCTCTCCCCCGAGTACTCCCTCTCCCTCCCACCCCCTCTCCCTCTCTCAAGTCTCTCTCTCTCACTCCTTATATCTCTCCCACTCCCTCTCTCTCCTACTCTCTTGGGTCTCTCCCTCCCACCCCCTCTCTCCCACTTTGTCTCCCTCTCCTTCTCTCAGGGGTTGTGGGACAGTGGCCCAGGGGACGTCAAAATCCTCTCCTCCCTGCCTGCACCCTGATCTCTCCCTCTCCCCCTCTCTTAGGTTTCTACCTCCCTCTCCCTCTCTCTCACTCCTATCTCTCTCCCACTCTATCTCTCTCCCTCTCTCTCAGGTCTCTCCCTCCCACCCCCTCTCCCTCTCTCTCAAGTATCTCCATCCTGCCCCCTCTCCCTCTCGCTCTTTTTCAAGTCTCCCCCTCCTACCCCATCTCCCTCTCACAGTCACTACCTCTATCTCTCGTCCACTCCCTCCCTATCCCTCTCCCTCTCCCTCTCTATCTAGTATCTCCCTCCCACCACCTCTCCCTCTCTATCTAGTATCTCCCTCCCACCACCTCTCCCTCTCTCTCTCAAGTTCCTCGCTCTCTCTCTCATGCCCTCTATCTCTCTCCCACTCTCTCTCCCTCTCCCTCTCTCTCAAGGCTCTCCCTCCCCACCCCTCTCCCTCCCTCTCTCTCTTAGGTTTATCGCTCCTACCCCCTCTCCCTCTGTCAGTCTCTCTTTGTATCTCTCACCCACTCCCTCTATCTCTCTTCCACCCTCTCTCTCTCCCTCTCTCTCAAGTATCTCCCTCCCGCTCCCTCCCACCCCTCCACCTCTCTCTTAGGTGGCTTTCCCCCCACTCCTCTCTCTCTCTGTCTCTCTCACTCCCTCCATCTCCTCCCATCGATCTATCCTCCTACTCCCTCTCCCACCCATCCTCTCTCCCTCTCTCAAGTCTCTCTCTCTCACTCCTTGTATCTCTCCCATCCTTCTATATTCCACTCCCTCTCTCTCCTACTCTCTTAGGTGTCTCCCTCCCACCCCCTCTCTCACACTTTGTATCCTTCTCCTTTTCTCTCAGGTGTCTCCCTCCAACCCTCTCTCCCTCTCCCTCTCACTCTCTATATCTAGGGATTACATTTTACAGTTTAAGGGTATAGGGTGTAGGGTTGAGAGAGAGAGAGGGGGGTTTGAGGGTAGAGGGTTTGTTGGAAAAAAGAAAAACTAAGAGGGGGGGTGAATTAGTGTTCTACAAAATTAACTTTATTATTCTAATCTTTAATCCACTTAGAACATTAACCAAAAGTAATATGAAAAAACATAAAGCAAACAACCATAACACCATAACAAATTTTTTTTTTACATGGAAACCCTATTGGGGGAAAAACCACAATGGATGGACAATCCACAATAAGTTTTGAGTATACCCAAAATAAATATTACAAAATGGGAATGCATTTGCATTTAGGCACACTGCCAAGAGCTCACTGCTCAAAATGGGAAGGCTCACTACCTTACAAATATTTGGATTAGATCCAAGAGAGTGAACTGAAAGATTAGCATCTATAAATTCTTAATTACAGTTCCAATTAGGCTCTGATGTCGATCTTCTATCCTTTTGATTGATACTGATCTTCTTCTTTTCTCTGCTCTGACTTTCTTCACTAAATATTTATGCGCAAGTGAAACTATGCATAAAATCACTCTGACACAATTTTTGTATTCGCAAAACACATCAACTCACCACACATATATATAAAATGATATAATCAATCATCTATATATATCTGCAACTAAGGATTTGATAGCTACAAGTCAGCTCCAACAAAACTTAGAAATAGTTGCAACTTGTTAGCTCAAATCATAAGTAAAATTCAATGTGCATCCAAAATAGTTAGCTATAGCTTAGCTTGGACTCAAAACATAATGAGCAAACACAAAAATATTCGAACCAGCATTCCCTGAATATCCACAACATATTTTATCAATTGAGTTGGCCCCAAAATACTGATAAATAGAAAATTACCAACTAGATCTCCAAACTTACACAAGGCTTGGTACAAGGTACTGAAATTTTTGGATAACATAAGAAATGTACTGATGAACCTCCCATGAGATCCAAAACACAAAGAAACAACTGGAAATCTGTATGTGAATCATTGAATACCAATCTTTCGGATACCTTGTTCTTCCTGACTGACTTCAATCTGACTACCGGTAGGAGCAAATGATGTCATGCAGACCTGATTACTGACTAGGGTTTCCATCAATGACAACACCAAGCATAACTGCAATGTCTCTTTCCAACAATCTCCCCCTTTGGCATTGATGGCAACACTTAGTGAAAAATGACTAAGTGTTAGATCAAAACCAACATGAGTAACACTGCCATTACAAGACTTCAAAAATAAATGTCAACCTTAAATAAAAATCCCCCTATGATGACTATAATTTTTTCACTATACACTTCTCCCCCTTTGACATCAATGGAAAAAAATGGGAAACCAAGACAAAATTTCAAAAATGTACAGATACAACCTTGTAACTTACAAAAGTTTGAAAATATCTGGAAAATTTTGCTTCAACACACAAAAGTTTGAAAATATTTGCAAAATTTTGCTTCAACACTCTTAGATTGTCATCACAAACTGTAATGAGACCACACATTAAATAGGATTGATCCTTTGCAGTTTCAAGATTCTTTGGGTCACTAATTGCTACAACAACTTTTGCTTCCTTCAAAGCACTTACCATTATCTCAATCTTCAAAAAAAAATTTCCCCTAAGTTCACTTAATTTTCCAACAATTCTGTCATTTTCATTCTTTAAACATCTTATTTTGTCAAGTAGGGATGTTACTTGACCTTCTTGTTGAACCACATCACCAGCTAAAGGATCAAATGTAACAAAAATGATAGCTAATTTATTTTCCAGATCCTTCACCTATTTCTCATTACCTTCAGTAAACTTAGACAAAGCTAAATAGGAATTGTAGGCTTTTCTGGCTTCCGATATAGAACCTTGAATGTTCTTCATGCAAGTAGCTAACAAATCCTTATCTTTTGCAATCACTGTCTTCAACTAACTAAGTCTTTCTATTAAGCTCCTTTTGTACTTTATCCTCAATAGATTTCTCAAGAGACTCAAATTGAGTACTTACAAAATTTATGAGCTTCTTTAGCTCACCGGAAGAGGAACCTAGAGGATTCATGACATGAGTAGGCATTAGATTCTGTAGCACTCTAGATGCAAGATTCAACAATTCACTATCTTCTATGTGAGATTTCAGAATCTTCTCACCGGCCTTAGCTTGTGCAATTGATGCAACCTTCATTATCTTAATTGGAGATAGAGTAGATAGTTTGATTGAAATTTCATCCAACTTAGGATCAAAAACTTCTTGTTTCTCCACCAAAGATCTCTTCACTGCCTTAACAGTGTCTCTTGCCTCCACTCTGATTTCTTGAATCTTTTCTTCTTCAGCCTTAGGTTCTTTTGAGATTGTTACCAAATTTCTTTCATACACTTCTACCTCTTAATTTTTCACCACCTTCTCCTCAGCTAATACCACCTTAGGAACTTCAGTTTCCATAGGTGTCTATATTTTCCATACTAGGAGGAATCAAAATATCCTCAACTTTTGGAGGATCAGATAAATTCATATTCTTCTCATTCGCATTCTCTTCCTCATTTGCATTTACCTCCTTATTCACTTCCACATTTCCCGAAACATTTTAGTATACATTTCCTCAATATTATTCTTATTCTTTGACATAAATTCTTTCATAATTTCCTTAGTTTCACCAACCATTCATCAGTTTCACTAATCATGAGTTTATTCACCCTTGTCTTGCTCTTAAATTCCATTTTAGCTCTTTCAAGGAGTGAATCCATCTCTTCAATTGGCATTTTTGGACATAATTCTGCAAGAACTCTCTTCCTCAAATTCTCTTCTTCTATTCTAGCACTTAATCTTCTCAATTCCAAAATATCATACAGATTCTTAGGTAGGCCAGACATAATCTCAACAAGAACTTTATTAAAGATGTTCATATGTTTTATTGTAGCCTCTTCTAGAATTCTCTGACAAGATTCATCAAAAGTTTCATACAATTCACAGAGGCGCTTGAGATTACCGTCATTGACAATTGCATTCACAACTTCATCAACAGACATACCAGGTTTATCAACTTTAGCCTTCTTTGCATTTTATTTTTTGTTGGAGGATTTTCTTTTGTTTAGCTGGATAGACTGAGTTTCAGTAGATCTTACTTCTTTTAAAACTTCTGATTCTATTTCCTCATCTTCTAAAATAGACTTATATGTTCTTGTACTTTTTTTTCTTCTTCCTTTTACTGGAAGGCTTGCCTTGAGCTAGTTTAGCTGTAGGAGAAATACTTGTAGATCTAGTGTGGATAGAGGATGCACTAGGACTAGAAGATTCTATTTTTTCTTTTGCTTTTGCTGCTTCTGCCTCATCTCTCCTCCTTGTTTCTCTCAAGGCTTCTTCAGGTATGCCCATCCTTTTTGTAAAAACTTCTATTTCTTTTCTTACTTTCCTAATTAACATTGGTTTTCTCAATTCCTCATGAACCTGCATACTTTTCTCTGCATATGTTCTAAACCTTTCTTCTCCCTGATCCAGAGGTGAATTCAACAAGTGTTCTGCATACATCTTCAGAATGTTTTCCTCTACTTCATATCCCATTGGCTTGATCCAAAATATTATGGGATTAGTATCTTCCATATGACATTGGTCAATATCCACCATGAAGCAGATAGTATCTTTGTAATGTTCCACAACTGAAGTGGGAATTCTTTCCCTGAAATGCATCATATCTTGGAAATTTTGAAGTAATCCCATAGGTTAGTGTTCCTGACCTGACGATCACCCATTCCAAACAACTTATTCCTTATCTGAATAGCTACAAGCTCATCATTTTGCCAATGAACTTTTCCAATGCCCAAAACTTCATTCATGAAATAGAAAAATAAGCACAATAGAAGATTACCATACTTGAAGGTATTCTTCTTGTCCTTCTTGATTTTTCTTAGATTTTCCAACAACTGACTTCTGAGCACCTCACAAAAATCATACTTTGCATTCTGCTTTACCATGTTATACGCTGCATATATGGTCGTATCAGATACATAATTTTCCCAACTGGAGTGGTATATCTTGTAACCAATGAATATTGATGTGAATTTCACATCCACTTCAATAATGTCATCTATTTTCATTGCTCTTCTATCCCACTGCACACCTATTGCCTCAGTAACCTTGTCATTCTTTACGGATTTCAAAAAAACAAAAATAGCCTCCTTTGTGATTTCGAAAGGTATATTCAACCACATGAACTCATCATGAACATGGCTCAAGATGTATCTCACCCATTCATTTTCCTCAAATATGGGAAATCTCGCAAATTGCACAAACTTCTTCTCTTCTAGGGTTTGAAATTTTGGTTTTGATGGAGCTTAAATTTTAGGTCCGTAGTTTCCTTTTATTACTAGTTTGTCTTAATTATTCAGAGGGTACCTAGGGCTAGTTTTTTGCTTTTCTTTCATAATTACCTTGGTGTTATATCTTTGGGTTGGGTCTTTTCTATCGTTACCTTTTGGGAGGGGTTTTAAAAATAACTTATGTCCCATTGAATCGTCTAGGCCTGGCCCTTTTTTAATAAAATGCTAAATATTTTGCTTGCCCCTTTTTATTTACTAAGGTCTGAGTCAGTCCATGCCCTATGCTTTTAAAACAACATTGAGTCATCACCTGTCATTTCCCTAGGTGGTATCCCCTTCCCCTTATTTTTTGCAGGGGTTATTTTGATGACCGTCGATTTCCCTACGGTTGATCTTGACCGCTCCCCGCGATCCTGTGATGACATCACCTCTGGCTTCTTGGTGATCGTGATATAGTGGGTGGGCGCCACGTGTCCCAGGTTGACAGTACTGAAAAAGTAAATAAAGTGCTTAATATGTATATCGGACTTTAGTGCATTATCGAGCGGGTTACTAAATTACATGTGAGATGCATGTGCTCATAATCAACGACAATGTTTTAATCTTGGTGAAAAGGTTGCTTAGTGGATAGGTGTTGGTGCTGATCCTTGTTATGAATGATCGTGATCATTGATGAAGAAGATCAATGGTTTCCCGCCATCGTGTGATCCTAAATTGAAGGGAGTTTAATGTTCGTGATATCGCGAGCGGGCGCCATGTGTATTCTTGTGGCGCTGCGTATTATGGTGGGCCCTTGACAATGATGTGGAGATGTTGTCAGCTTTTCTAAGGATGATCATTTGATGATCTGATAGAAATAAGAGATCAATGACACAGATTTAAATTTGCATCAAATACAATTGAAGCCGTTGGCGCGGTATGCAAGTAAGCTTTAATGGCAGACGAGACATCTACATGCCATTTTTCATAAATTCTAAGTATTTAATTTCAGACTCTTTTCACCACTGAGGCATTCAAGTGTTTTTGAAGTGATCCAGAGCCAAAGATAAAGCTTTCAAAGCAATTACAATAGGGTTTTATTTTTTGCAGGGTGTGAAATTCCGGTGCGAAATTTTGTGAGTTATTTTCTTTATCATTGTTTAGTTTGAATGTGTTTCTTGTGGAGGGTTGTGTTGTGTTGGTCAGGGTTTTCTTGATTAAGGTTCTAGGGTTACTAGTTCTTTTGAATTGTGGGAAATTGTAAAATTCTACTATAATTTCATTTTGGGTAGCCCGAGTTTGTTCACAATTTGATCTTAGAAGAAGCCCTAGTTGTTTGAAATGGTGCCAACAAAACAACATTCTAGCCATATTGATTATTTGCAAAGGAATCTATATGATGATTTCCTTGACTAGTTCCCTTTTTCAACAAATGACAAGAAGAGGGGTTTGATCTTAATGAAAGGCACCACCTTAGGTGAGGGATTGAGATATAAAACCTATAATATTGTGGATGCCAGGGTACCAATGACGGGTTTGGAAATGTTTAAGAGATGGTATGGATAGTGAAATGTGTCTCATCCTTTTCAAATAGTTCAAGATATGATATGGGAAAGCTTGTGGTGCCGAATGTGTTTCTTGATGTTGACCTACTTAGGGCAGTGGCTGCAAGATATGATCCTGTCACAAGAATTATCAGGGATAATGATGGCAGGGTTTTACTGAATATAAATGCAGATGATATTTGGCGGGTTTTTGAATTGAGTGAATATAGCTCATTCTTGGTCCATATAGACCTTGAGGAAATGAAGCAGGAATATGCCAAAACACAACCTTCTTTTAGATCAAAATTACTTCCTCCTCATCTAGCCAGGGCGGGCAGTTCAACAATTCACATCAGCCCAACTGACCGGGAACCTTTCAAGTTGAGTTGTTTTGCTGATCATTTCTTGGCAACTTTCTATTCACTCTACCAAATTTTAGGTTTCAGCCCTAGTACCATGTTGCCCATTGCCTATATGTTTATGGGGGCTCAAATTCAGCATCCTAACTTTTTTGTAGTGTATGACTATGCTTTTTTCCTTGCTGAAAGGATACATGAGGGTTTGCTGAAGTTACATGTGGGGGACATTGGTACTCCTTTCTTTTGGTACTCCTTATTAATGCACATGTTCTTGTATAAGAATGTTGACTTCTTCTCAGAGAAAATGGAGTTGAGGCAGGAGGTGAATGGAGAAAGATTATAGGTGCAGGCTTGGAGTGCAGATTTATCTTGCAACAAGGGAGGTGCCAACCTTGTGCAGTTTGATAACTCCTTTGTTTCTAGGCTCAGAGCTAGACTGATGGTGAATGTGCCAAGGAATCCTAAGGATTTTCATGATTTCCTCTGACCCAAAGAAAGGAAGCCTGATTTAAAGGTGTGTCATAATTGGGGTGACATAATTCTATACCCTGTAAGCACTATATTAAGGGTTTATGGTTTTCAGGGAGCTCCTCATATCCTCCCATATAATGTACCATTAAGGATGGGATTTACAGAGGTCATGTGGCAACTGGGTTGCATCCACAAAGACAATTTGATAGGAAGAGGGAAAGGGACTTTGTTCCCAGATTATACTGTTGTTTTAGACTTTGTATTTTCCAAGGGAGGATGGGTTCAATTTGCAAGATATTTTGATGATTACCATTTGAGGAGTGGATCTATGAGACAACATGACCCTGAGGGATTCTTTGCCTTGTCCAGACAAAGAATTAAGGGTGGAAACTTTTCTCATGTTTTCAATTTTCCTGAAGATTTGATTAGGAATGAATTTGATTTTAGCCAATAGGAATTAAATAAAGAGAAATGGATTGCTTATGAGAAAATGCTGGCCATGGTGCATAAGCTGGATCCAAAATATGATCCACTGATGGAGTTCACTCCATTTCAAAAAATAATTGATTTCATGATGAATAATTTTAGAGAGATTATGAACACCCTCAGAACTAAGAAGATCAATTTGGAAGTGGACTGAAAAATTCAGGGACTGGAGGTGAGACCTGAGGAAGAAAGTCCAACCTATCAGCCACCAAGGGACAAGCCTTTATATAGGAGGAAGCTGAAAAGAAAAGCTTGATGGAAAAATACAATGCAATAATTGGGGAGTATAGTAGAATGTAGCAAAAAAATGTTGAGCTGCAGTCTGAAGTAGATAGATTAAGATATGGGTAGGCAAGAGAATCTTCCAATGCCCCTGCTATCAGAGCATTACCTACTACTTTGGGGTCATTTCCCCCTATTATCCCAATTATTTATACTCTTGGATCCCCAATTCAGACACCTGCTAATAGCCCTGCACCAAGGCCAGTTGAAGAGGAAGTTGAGTACTTTGTAGATCTTGCCAAAAAGCAGATGAATAAAATCATAGAATTGCAGGCTGCCCTAAGGGTAAGTGAGGATGGTGCTATAGATAAACACAATGAGGTGGTTGACACCATTTTGAGGCATTTAAATGAGAATGTTGATTCTAGGTTGCAAAATGTACATTCTCTATATTCTTTATTCTTGGTTGGAATACAAAATATTAACAGAGATCGGGAAGTGGTTCTACCTCTGGTTGAGAAGTGGATCCCTCGGGCCACTGATTTAGATGTTATGTTTAAGGCTTCTAGATTTGATGCAAATAACATGCCCTAGTCATTAAAGCCTACTCAAATTTTTGTGAAATCATTGAAGGGATTCGAGGCCCTGCCTGATGATTTGAGTAGGAAAATTAGAGAACTAGTAAAAATTTTTGATGATTGGAATGATACTTTTCTGCCAGATATAATAGATGGATAGGGAAATATTAAGACATTGCAGCAATGGCAAGATAGGGCAGAAGAGATTATTAATGCACAAATCAAATTGATTTGTGATGACTCGGATCATGACTTGTTGGTGAGCAACATGGATAAAATAATTAATACCAGCATGTTCTTAGAGTCATTTGAGAAGGAGGCCAACCAGGTTGCAGTGAAATTCACACTTTACAATACCAAGGTGATGGAGGTGATGAATTTTAATTGGCCAATGGATGAGGAATATCAAAATTGGGTGGACAAGTACTTAACTGAAGAGGAATGAAACAATGTCTATTACTGGCAGCTGACAGCTTAGCAGTTATGGTATAGCAAATTTTGGTTTTGTTCCTTGGCAGATTTGGGCACAAGTTTTGAGGTGTAACAAATGTTGTGGCTATTGTGTAATGAGTAGAATCAATAGAAAGATACTCTGGGACTTGGTCGTTTTGGTTTTTGTTTTGAACTGGCACATAGCTGTCCAATTGATCGGTGACATGTGTAATTTCTGGCCCGATGCTTGTTTGCTCCTTCATTTTCTATAAGAAGGATTTCAAGGCCAGAAAAGTGATTGGCAAGTCAGATAATTTTGAAGGTCGAGTCTAGGTATATTTGCAGAGAAAATTGTAAGAACTTTTTGAATTTTAGGGCAATTTAGGTTTGGGGTTATCTTGTAATGGGTTTTAAACTTATGAAGATTCGATGTATCATAACAGTACTAGAATTTAAGCTATGACATTATATCTTGAGCTCAAGTCTCTCCTCTGTACAAACATATCATAATTTTGAATAGAATAATCAAGGATTATAATGTTCATCTCATTGCTCTGATGTGTGTGTTTTCTGTTTTAGCTTTAATTCAAAGAATTAAATAAAATTCTTGGATGGAATCATGGATGGGTATGTTTGTAAAGGGATTTAGTAAGAAGTATTGGGCTAGGATAGGAATTGACACTATTGTAATGCAATATTGTTAGGGGTCATGGGTGCTAAGTATTTAAATCTATTGTTAAATCATGAATGTTTGTGAATTTGACTCCCCAATGGTATATGGCACTGATCTAAATTGTATGAGTTTTTGAAACCTTGTGTATGTATGTCTTTGCTTAGGGCTTGCCGCCAAATTGCAAATAAAATGACTATCATAAGTTATAGAATAATGTTGTAGTCATCTTACGCTCCAAGTAGTTGATATTATTGGTGAAAGGCCAATTCATTTTAGTGGTATCCTATTATGTTGAGCTTTTGTGGGATTATCTGTGAATTGTTAATGATTGTTTATGAATTTGGTCCAAAGATCATAAACACATTATAGGGACCACCCTTCTGGGTCTTGCAGATCCCAAAGTGTAGGAGTTTATTAGTAGAATCCTCATCAGTTGGTCCAGGTCCTCCGAGTTGCCCTTGATTGGAATTGGCAATTCCATAGGTAGATTAGGAGACAAACCTGGTTTACAAGAAAAAACACCTACAGGTTTTACAATAAAATCCTCTACAACTATATGATGGGAGTAGAGATTCATTAAATGAGAGGTTCCTAACACTTCAATGTTGGCATGAATATATGCCCTATTATCCTCTGTGTGCAAAACTATGTATGGCACAAATGAAAATTCTCCTAAGGGTTCGGTCTCAACAAATTTGTAAGGGTGCCATTGAAACTTAGGATGCGATCTGTCCTTGACCTCTACAACCAACATAGTGGCCATGATTGCAAATTTAGAAGTTCACAAGCTTCTTTTTTTTTTAAAAATACCTTTTTGCCGGATTGAGGTTCGATCGCAGATTCTTCTTTGCACTCTAAATCTTCCCACAATTCAACAAAGTTCACTCCAAGGCTTCTTCAAACTGATTTCCTTCAAAATGAAAAGTGACAAATGAAAGATATGAGTGGATTTTTATCATTTGCACAACTAACCCTTTTTTCTACAATAAATGCCTTAACCCTAGTACATCTGGTTACTCTGTTTGATGCATAGAGACAATTAAATCTTTTGCAAATCTTCTATACTATAGAATACCTTCTCAAATTAGTTGAACAACATTTGAAAAACATGTATCCACCTACTGGATGGGTCCACATTCCAGTACCAATTTCCTATAGGGGGTTAAAGGATTTTTCTGATAGTTCCCCATAGGCCAAAGGCCTAAAACTAATTCCCAGAGGAATTACCAGAAGTAGATTCTAGTGTAGGGACATTTTCTTCAATAGAGGGCTCCTTCTTCACCCATTCTTCTGCATTTGCATCCTGATCATATATGTAGTAACTTTCCCTTTTCCTTTAACATCCTTCTATGTATTCTGTCTTGTCAGACCTCTTCTATTCCAATAGAATCTGGCAATATGCCCAACTTTGTTGCAGTTGTAACACACAACATTTCTTTGTTCAGACCAACTATTCCACTAATTTTTCCTTGATCTGCATTGGTTAGAAATATGCCAAAGTCTATTGCATGCATAACATCTGACATTTCTATGAAATTTATTCATCAAAAATTTGCATTCATTTGATTTATGACCAAAATTATTACAATTAAAGAATTGACCTGAGAATGATGTTCCATTTGGATTCATCCTGCTTCTGCATTGAGAAGCCATACGACCGAATTTATTGCAAGAAAAAAAATAACCATTGAATCTATGAGAATTTAGTTTTCTCATCGGATTCCTTCTAACTCCATTCATCTAATTTCCTTGCCAGAATCTTCCTTTTCTAGAATTCCTTTGTCCAGATCCAGAACTTTCACCTTCCTCATAGCCAAGGTCTTGCTTGTCACCATTAGTCCTCTGACCTTTAATTAGTTCATTAAGCTTGGATGAGCTGACTTTGAATTTTTCCTTGTACTCATTTGTAGGAGTAAGTTCATTTCTAAGATCGTCAAGCTATTTTTCAAGCACTTCCTCATTGTTCTTAGATTGTTCCAATTAAATTTCCAATTGGCTGCATTGTTTAGATTTTTCTTTCAAAGATTGAGCAAGCTTTTCTTCATTCTTCTTTCTATCTTCAATCTCCTTGGTCATCCTCATCATGATAGACTCCATCTCACACTTCAGGATAACATTTTATTTGGAAAAAATTTCACACTCTTCTGTTTTCTCCTTTAAGGCATGATTGAGTTGTTCATCTTCCATGCTTTTTTTCTTCTACTTAAGTTGATCACACAATTCCTTTCTTTTCTCCCTTGATTCATTGATCTTGTCTTCCAATGACTGGATGATTTTTTTTGCATTCTCAAGATTTTCTTGCAATTCCTGGTTCTTAGATCTTGACTAGTCAAGATCATCCAAGGCCACTATGAGTTACTATTGAAGACTGCTTGTATCCATTGAAAATACTTTCCAAGATATCCCCAAGCTATTAGACTTCTTTCAAGGAACTAGCTCTAATACCAATTGTTGGAGACAAGCAACACTGAGAGGGGGGCGAATAAATTTTCTACAAAAAATAACTTCATTATTATGATCTTTAATCCACTTAGAACATTCAACCAAAATTAATATGCAAAAATATAAAGCAAACAACCATAACACCATAACACGAATTTTTTTATGTGGAAACCCTATTGGGAGATAAACCTCAGTGGATGACCAATCCAAAATAAGTTCTAAGTATACCCAAAAGAAATATTACAAAATGGGAATGGACTTGCATTCAAGCACATTTCCTAGAGCTCACTGCTCAAAATGGGAAGGCTCACTACCTTACAAATATTTGGATTAGATCCAAGAGAGTGAACTAAAAGATTAGCATCTATAAATTCTTGATTACAATTCCAATTAGGCTCTGATTTTGATCTTCTGTCCTTCTGACTGATACAAATCTTCTACTCTATTGTGATTTTATTTTCTTCACTAAATCTTTATGCACAAGTGAAACTATGCATGAAATCACTCTAACAAACTTCTGTTATTTGCAACACACATCAACTCACCACACATATTTATCAAAATGATATAATCAATCATCTATATATATATGTGACTAAGGATTTAATCGCTACAAGTCAGCTCCAACAAAACTTAGAAATATTTGCAACTTGTCAGGTCAAATCATAAGTAAAATTCAATGTGCATCCACAATAGTCGACTATAGCTTAGCTTGGACTCAAAACATAATGAGAAAACACAAAAATATTTGAACATGTATTCCTTGAATATCCACAACATATTTTATCAACTAAGTCGCCACCAAAATATTGATAAACAAAAAATTACCATCCGGATCTCCAAACTTACATAAGGCTTGGTACAAGGTATTGAAATTTTTGGATAACATAAGAAATGTACTGATGAACCTCCCATGAGATCCACAACACAAAGTAACAACTATAAATCTATACGTGAATCATTGAATACCAATCTACCAGATACCCTATTCTTCCTAACTGACTTCAATTTGACTTCCAGTGGGAGAAAATGATGTCATGTAGATCTCGTTACCGACTAGGGTTGCCATTAATGACAACACCAAAGCATAACTGCAGTGTCTCTTTCCAACAAGGTTAAGCATAGAGGGTAGAGGGTTTAGGGGTTTAGGTTTTAGGGTTAAAGGGTTTAGGGTTTAGGGTTTACGGTTTAAGGGTAGAGGGTAGAGGGTAGAGGGTTTAAGGGCTTAAGGTTTAGGGTTTAGGGTTTAAGGGTTTAAGGGTTTATGGGTAGAGGGGTCGAGGGTAGAGGGTTTAGGGTTTGAAGGGGTTGAGGGTTGAGGGTAGAGGGTAGAGGCCTTAGGGCTCTAGGTTCAGGGCTTAGGGACATATTAAGGTAGAGGGTGTAGGGCTGATTGCTGAGGGCTGAGGCCTAAGGGCTTCATGGGCTGAGGGCTGAGGGCATATGGGTAGAGGGTTTAGGGCTTTAGGCTTAGGGCCTAAGGGCTTAAGGGCTTAGGTTTGTGACTTTATGGTTTAAGGGCAAAGGGTAGAGGGTTTAGGGCTTAGGTTTAGGCTTATGGGTTTGTGCCAGTTTAAGGGCAGAGGGCTGAGGGTAGAAGGTTCAGGTTTTAAGGGTTGAGGGTGAGGGTAGAGGCTTTAGGCTTTAGGGCTTAGGACAAGGGGTTAAGGGTAGAGGGTTTAGGTTTAGGGATTACAGCCACGTTTAAGGGTGAGGGTGTAGGGTTGAGGGCTGAGGGTTTTAGGGTTTATGTGGGTTGAGGCTGAGTGGGTAGAGGGTTTAGGGGCTTGTGTGGCCATGGGTTTGGGGTTCAGGGTTTATGGTTTAAGGGTAGAAGGTAGAGGGTTTAGGGGTTTAGGGTTTAGGGTTTAGGGTTTAAGGGTTTATGGGTAGAGGGTTGATGGTAGAGGGTTTAGGGTTTAAGGGTTGAGTGTAGAGGGTAGAGGGTAGAGGTTTTAGGGCTTAGGGTTTAGGGATTAAGGGTTAAGGGTAGAGGGTTTAAGGTTTAGTGATTACAGTTTACAGTTTAAGGGTAGAGGGTGTAGGGTTGAGGGTCGAGGGTTTTAGGGTTTAAGGGTTGTGGGTTGAGGGTTTTAGGGTTTAAGGGTTGTGGGTTGATGGTTGAGGTTTGAGGGTCTAGGGTAGAGGGTTTAGGGTTTAGGTTTTAGGGTTCAAGGGTTTAGGGTTAAGGGTTTATGGTTTAAGGGTAGAGGGTAGAGGGTAAAGTGTTGAGAGTTGAGGGTTGAGGGTAGAAGGTAGAGGGTAGAGAGGTAGAGGGTGTAGGGTTTAGAGAGAGAGAAGGGGTTTGAGGGTAGAGGGTTTAGGGGTTTATGGATTTGGGTTTAAGGGTTTAGGGTTCAGGGTTTACGATTTAAGGGTAGAGGGTTTAGGGGTTTGGGGTTTAGGATTTAATGGTTTAAGGGTAGAGGGTTGAGGGATGAGGATTGAGGGTTTAGGTTTTAAGGGTTGAGGGTTGAGGGTAGAGGGTTTAGGGGTCTAGGGTCAACCCATGGGTAGAGAGAGGACTGAGGGACTCCATGGCCTATCCAAGTCTTTATGGCCTATGCATCTATAGATGGCAGAGCTGTTAACAGAGGGCAGAGGGCCCAGGGCCCCATGGTCTAGGCCTGGCCTAATGGCAGAGGTCTGATGGCAGATGGCCTAGGCCTAATGGCTGAGGGCTGAGGCAGAGGTCTTAGGGCCTAGGGCCCAGGATCATGGCCAAGGCAGAGTGGCCTAGGGCCTAGAACCACACCCCATGGCCTAAGAGCAGAGGGGTGTAGGGCTGAGGGCAGAGGCCTAGGGCCTAGGATGCTCTATGGTCTAGTGTCTAATGTAAGGCCAGAGGGCTGAGGGCAGAGGGCAGATGGTGAGCCGCTTAGGGCCTAGGCCTAGGCCTTTGGGCGCAGAGGCCTGGATGCAGAGGGCCTAAGGGTCGAGGCAGAGGGTAGAGGCATAGGGCAGAGGCAGAGGGCTTCCATGGTTTAGGCCTAGGGCCATGGCCTAGGCCTTGGTGGCCTGGGCCACTGAGGGCTTAGGCAGTGGGCTGAGGGCTGGGAGGGCATAGGGCAGCCGCAGGGTGGTGGGCTGAGAGAGAGAGAGAGGGGGGCTGAGGGTTTAAACTTTTTATGGCCTAGGTTTAGGGCCTAAGCAGACAAAGGTAGGGTCGCAGAGAGAGAGAGGGGGGCTGAGGCTTTAGCGGAGAGAGAGGAGGGCTGAGGGTAAAAGGGTGAGGGTTGAGGGTAGGTGGTCAAGGGGTTGAGAGAGGGGGTTGAGGGCTTCCATGGCTCACGAGCTTAATGGTCGAGGGCAGAGGTAGAGGTGGCAGAGGAGAGAGAGATAGAGAGGGCTGATGGTCTTAGGGTAGAGGGTAGAGGGTTAAGGCAGAGGGTAGACAGCTTTAAGGGTTAAGGTTTATGGCTGAGGGGTGGAGGGTAGAGGTTGAGGTAGATGGTATAGGGTAGAGGGTTCAAGGTTGAGGGTAGTGGGTTTAAGGTTGAGAGAGAGAGGGGGGTTGAGGGTTTTAGGGTTTAAGGGTTTTAGGATTTAGGGTTTATGGTTGATAGAGGGTATATGGTTGAGAGAGAGAGACAAGGGGTTGATGGTTTTAGGGTTTTAGGGTTTACAGTTTATAGTTTAAGGGTTGAGGCTAGAGGGTTTTAGGGTTTAGGGTTTAGGGTTTTAGGGTTTAGGGTTTATAGTTTAATGGTAGAGGGTATAGGGTTGAGAGAGAGAGACATGGGGGTTGATGGTTTTAGGGTTTTAGGGTAGAGGGTAGAGAGAGAGAGAGGGATGAGGGTTTAAGGGTTAATGGTTTACAGATTAAGGGTAGAGGGTAGACAAATCTATTTCACTCCAACCCCTCTCCCATTGTGAGGTCTTTCCCTCCACCCTAATTGGATAACTCTCTATCCATCTCAAGTATCTATCACTCTTAGGTCTTAGTCCCTACCACACTGCTAGGACTAATCTCTCTCACTCATATCCCCTCTCCCTCTATCTCAAGTCTCACTCCCTTCCTATTGATATTGTGAAAGCATTTCAAAGCACCAAATTTGGCGAGTGCCAATTTTTTTTTTACCTTGAAATGGTAAAATAGGGGTTGACCCTATGATTTAGGCCTATTAGAAACCAAGATCTGAAATGCAAACTAGAAAAGCCTTCCACAGAAGAGAAAATCAGAAAAAAGCAAAGCTTTGCAAGAAATGTGCAAATAATAATATTTGAGAATTCTTAATTACAAGATATGATTTTCTTTATAAAAGAAAAGATGCATAACCCTAATCTTATCTTGAGCAACAAGATAGCTCAATAAGATAAGGATGAGAATAATTAACCTAGGAATTAAATAATTACCTAAGTAAAGTTATGCAAGTGCAATTAAATATTAATTACACTAACACCCCCCATAAGTGCAACTTAGGGAGACTAAAAACGCATGCACCTAAAAACTAAGGTGAATGCAAGAAAGCATGAATGGGTCCCGACAACAAGGCTCGATCAGGTACCCAAGTACAAATGCAATAATGATCAAAAAAAGCAAAGCTTTGCAAGAAATGTGAAAATAATAATATTCATGAATTCTTAATTACAAGATATGATTTTCTTTATAAAAGCAAAGATACATAACCCTAATCTTATCTTGAGCAACAAGATATCTCAACAAGATAAGGCTGAGAATAATTAACCTAGGAATTAAATAATTACCTAAGTAAAGTTATGCAAGTGCAATTAAATATTAATTACACTAACACCCCCCCATAAGTGCAACTTAGGGAGACTAAAAAAGCATGCACCTAAAAACTAAGATGAATGCAAGAAAGAATGAATGGGTCTCGGCAACAAGGCTTGATCAACTAACCAAGTAAAAATGCAATAATGAGGTAGAGAAGGAAAACCCAGTGGGACAAAACCCCCCTACAATGAGATGACTGCTATAGAGAAGCACTAGAAGAACATTATGTGTTGGAAATATGTGCCTCAATCCCACAGGCTGAAACCTCTGAAAGGGCCAAGTCGGTGTGACATCTTTTATGTCTGGCCGACTAGAAGCTTGAATCTTGTTGAATAGTACAGGTCACTATGACTTTGCAGGAGTCTCGCCGAATGCTTATACATTGGAGTCATCAGGATAACCTTTGGCGGCTCAATGAGAAGTCTGATAAAGTAATATGTCTAACCGACAGTATGTTACACGTTGGAGTCTATCGCTGTGACATTTCATTTGGGATAACCTCTCACCGCCCGTGGAGACCTCTGGCCGATAGGCCATTCAATCGGATAGCGGGGAGAGTCTTGGATGCTCGCTATGAGCTCTCAGTGATATAGTTGTCTTGTCGACAGTGTGTTTTGTTGAAGTCTTCGGGGGGAGTCTAGGGTGTTTAGTAAGAAGTCTTGTCGATATGAAAGTCTTGTTGACTATTGTTTGATGCTCGGTATGACTTGTGAGAATTTAGAGTAACGTCTTAGCGAAAGGTATGTCTTTCCGATAGTAGTATGGCTCCAGAGTAACTTAAGAGATCTTGGTAAAACCTCTTGCTAATAGTTGAATGTCTTAGCGATAGATGGATGCCGATGGAAACACTAATGGCTTAGTATGTCTTAGGACCTCGATATAAGGTCTTGGGGAAAGCGATGAGTCTTGTTGACTACTGGATACACTTTGGAATAACATGAAGTATTCGCTATGATGTCTTGGCGATAGCAGATTGTCTTGCTGAATGTTCGGTTCTCGATGTAACTTAAGAAGTCTCGGTGTAACCTCTTGGTGAGTGGTAAGTCTTGCTGATAGCAATGTTGAAGTCGATGCAACAGTTGTAAGATTGGTGGAACCTCTTGCTGATGGAAAACTCTTGGAGATATCAAATGCTAAGTTGTGTGTGGCATCAGGGAGACACGGTCAGTGTCTCACCGACATGCCAACATAGATTGAAGGTTTTTTTCACTAAGTGAAGACTTCCTATGTGGCATCGCGTGGACCAATCAGAAAAGTCGAATGAGAACCATTGGAAGATAGTTCGTTGTGGCAGTTCTGAGAGGAAGCTTGACAGATAGGGAACAACATGAATATAGTTTGAAGTTGTAGATGCTCAATGGTTTAGTTGGTTCAAAGAACAATTGCATGAATAGTTCAAATTGTATCAGAGTGTTTTCAATTCTGTAAAGACTGTAACTTGAAGGTTCCTGTTGAAGATTGATCATTGTGAAAGCTGTTGTAATCTGTCATCAGAAAGATAAGTCAGAACTCTGTATGTAAATATTTGTTACTGTAATACAAAGTGACTTCTCTTGGTGTGGTGGGTTTTTCTCCCGTAAGGGTTTTCCCACGTATATCTGGTGTTCATGTGTGTGTCAAATACTCTATTTCTATTATCTCTTTCATGTGCATCTTAATTGGATTGTAATTGTAATTTTAAAAGGTATCTTTGCATTCTTCCCCATGGTTTTGATGTTAGGAGAGTTGTTTCCGTATCTAATTTTCTTTACAAGTGGTATAAGAGTCTAGCTAGTTGTGTTATCCTTGTGGGTACATTGGGTTTTTTGTGTCAATTTTCATTTAGTGGGAGTCTTGTAGAATTTTTTGTCAATTTCTAATTACAGATTGAGATGGCTAGCTCGTCAGGAAAGATTGAAATAGAGAAGTTCAATGGCAGCAATTTTGAGTTGTGGAAACTTAAGATGAAGGATCTCTTAGTGGATCGTGATTTTTGGATTGTTGTGTCTAGAGTGAAACCTACAGGAATGAACCAAGAAGATTGGGACCTTGCAGATAGAAAGTCTAAGGGGTTGATAAGGCTCTGTTTGGCAGACTCCATTCTTCTCAATGTGCATGAAGAGAAGACTGCATCTTCCTTATGGAAGAGACTGGAATCTATTTATCAGGAGAAGTCCTTGGTGAATAAACTATTCCTAAGGAAGAAGCTGTACTCTTTGAGAATGCAAGAAGGAGGGTCTGTAGTTGATCATTTGAACACATTTAACATGTTGCTTGCATAGTTAACATCTTTTGGTGTGAAGACTGAAGAAGAGGATCATTGTATGCTATTGTTGTGTTCTTTGCCAGACTATTGGGATCATCTAGTGATGGCTATTGGGAGTACAACATCTAGTTTCAAGATGGAATATGTTGTTGGTTCTTTGTTATCAGAAGAGATGAGAAGGAAATCTTCTATGATGGCGAAGGAGGCCCTTGTTGTTAGAGGCAGATCGAAAGAGAAAGGAAAGAAGAAGGGGAAGAAGTCCAAATCAAAATCAAAGGGGAGATCAAAGTTTCCTGGAAAGAAGTCCAAGGTGAAGTGCTGGAACTGTGGGCAACCTGGTCATGTCTGAAAGGATTGTAAAGAGGAGAAGAAGAAGAAGAAGTATTCTTTTGACAATAAGTCTTCTCACAGTGATGGAGATGCCTTCATTACAGCCTTGGCTACACAGGCATCAGATGATGTCTGGCTGATTGATTCTGGAGCATCTTTCCACATGATATCTCATAGAGATTGGTTTACAAAGTATGAAGAATACGATGGTGGAAAGGTGTACTTGGCAAGTGATTCAACTTTAGAGATTGTTGGCTGTGGAAGAGTCAGAATACAATTCCCCAATGGCAGAGTGAAGCGAATCAATAATGTAATGCATATACCAGGTCTGGCTCGAAACTTACTTTCTGTAAGTATGTTGAATGATATTGGAGTGCAAGTCACATTCTGTAGAACTGGCTGCAAGATGACTAGAGGTTCAATGGTGCTGGGTAGAGGTGCTCGAATTGGTAACCTGTACAAGCTGGATTCACAGGCTGTTCAATGTAACAGTGTCTCTGTAAAGTGGTAGAAAGCTACTCATGGAGGTATAGAGGGAAATATCCCTAATTATGTAGACTCTATGGATGTTAAACTTCTAGTAGAGAAGACTATGTTCTGGCATCATAGGCTAGGCCACGTAGGAGAGAAAGGTTTAAAAACTTTGAAGAACAAAAACCTGGTTGAGGGGCTTGACGGGCTTGAAGATTGTAACCTTAAATTTGAATTCTATGAACACTCTATATATGGAAAGCAACACCGTGTTTCCTTTTATTCCAGTCCTCATAAATCTTCTGGTTTGCTAGATTATATCCATTTTGATGTATTTGGTCCAGTGAATGTTCCTTCTTTGTCTAAGTCAAGATACTATGTATCGTTCATTGATGATTATTCGAGAAGAACATTTATTTATTTTTTGAATAGTAAATCAGAAGCATTTAGTCGACTTAAGGAATTTAAGAACCTTGTAGAAAATCATACTAGAAGAAAAATTAAATGCTTAAGGATTGATAATGGTGGTGAATTTTGTTCTGATGATTTCGAGAGGTATTGTAAAGACCATGGGATTAAAAGGCATAAGACTACACCTTATACTCCATAGCAAAATGGAGTTGCAAAATGGTTCAATAGGACAGTAATGGAAAAAGCATGAAGTATGCTGAGTAGTGCTGGCTTGGAGGAGAAGTTCTGGGCTGAGGCTGTTGCTACTACATGCTACTTGATTAATCATTCTCCAAGTTCTTCTCTTGTTGAGAAAACACCTCTGGAAGCATGGTCTGGTAAGAAGCCCTCTTTAAGAAATATTCATGTTTTTGGCTGTGAGGCATATGCTCATGTGCCGTATGAGAAAAGATCTAATTTGGAGAACAAGGCTGTCAAATGTATTTTTATTGGCTACAACATTGGCATAAAAGGATACAAGCTTTGGAATTCTGATATAGAGAAGGTTGTATAAAACAAAAGTGTAATCTTTCGTGAGCTGAAGCCTTCTACCTTGGATTTGCAGTCAGATGCAAAGTCAGAAAACAATAACGATGTAGATGGAATTCCTCCTACACTAGATAAAGAGGAATTCAAAATTCAAAATGTACCTGAAACTGAGGAGAGCTCAACCAGTTCTAAAATTTCTGAAGAAGAAGAAGAACCTCAGCCTCAACAAGTGAGGAGGTCAACCTGTGAAAGAAAACAACCTGATAGGTATGGGTTCTCTTTAATAGATTCTACCTGTGCCTATGCTTTAATTTCTAGCACTAATGAGCCTAGGACTGTAAAGGAGGCATTTAAAATGTCCGATTTAGAATTTTGGTTGGAAGCCATGAATGAAGAAATGGAATCATTAGAAAAGAATGAAACTTGGAGTTTGGTGCCCTTGCCTAAAGGTAGAAAATTTGTTGGCTGCAAATCGGTATTTAAAAAGAAGATTGGTCTGGATGGCAGTGTGGAAAAGTACAAGGCAAGATTGGTTGTGAAGGGTTATTCCTAGGTAGAGGGAATTGATTATGGGGAAATTTTTTCTCCTGTAGCTAAGCTTACATCTATCAAGTTTCTTTTGTCACTTGCAGCAACGTATGACTTAGAGGTCAAACAGATGGATGTGAAGACAACATTTTTTCATGGTGATCTTGAAGAAGAAATTTACATGTCCCAGCCTGAGCACTTTGTTGAAAAAGGTAAAGAGAAACTGGTTTACAAGTTAAAGAAGTCTCTGTATGGGTTAAAGCAGTCACCTAGAATGTGGTACCAGAAATGTGATACTTTTGTATTGTCTTTGGGATTTGTGAGATCAAAATTTGATCATTTTGTTTATTATAAAGTTGAAAGTGATCAAGTTCTTATTATTGCTCTCTATGTTGATAATATGCTATTCATAGGCAATAGTAAGCTAATGATTTCTAAGTCTTAGTTGTCTGCTAAGTTTGAAATAAAAGATCTTGGTGCAACAAGGTATATTCTGGGGATGGAGATAACAAGGGACAAGAATAGTAGAAAGCTTTGGCTCAGTCAGAGTAAGTATATCAAGACTATTCTAGAGAGATTTTGCATGAGTGATTGCAAGCAGCTAGTTGTTCTAGTATTGCAGGGAACGAAGCTATCTATTAAAGAATGTCAAAAATATCCTACTGAGATGGAGGACATGACCAGTGTACCCTATGCTAGTGCGGTTGGTAGTCTTATGTATGCAATGGTCTGTAAAAGGCCAGACATTGCCCAAGTAATGGGAGTACTTAGTCGGTTTATGGTTAATCTTGGAAGGACACATTAGGATGCTGTAAAGAGAGTTTTTAGATATTTGAAGGGAACTTCAGATTTCGCTTTGTGTTACCATGGGAACTTGGTTGAATCACAGAGGACTCTCAGTATTCGAGGCTATGTGGATTCTGATTGGGAAGGGGACTTTGACAGCAAGAGGTCCACCAATGGATATACTTTCATGTTGAATGGTGGTGTAGTGAGTTGGATGAGTAAGCGGTAGGTTGTAGTTGCTTTGTCCACTATAGAGGCTGAATACATGGCAACTACTCATGCTTGTAAGTAAGTTGTTTGGATAAAACGTTTGTGTTCTAACATTGGTTTTGATATAGGGCCAATAACTATTTTTTTGTGATAGTTAGAGTGCAATTTTTTTGGCAAAGAATCCTACTTTCCATGCTAGGATGAAACATATAGATGTACAGTACCACTTTGTATGAGATATGGTGGAGGATGGAAAGGTCAGTTTGGAAAAGGTTGATACTTTGGAGAATGTTGCAGATGCATTGATGAAGGCAGTGAGCACAGACAAGTTTAGGTGGTGTGCCAATTCGATGGGCCTCAGTGCCCATGATTTTCAGTAAGTTTTGTTGTGCTCTGGAGGTTCCTATGTGAACTTTGTCAAGTGGGAGATTGTTGGAAATATGTGCCTCAATCCCACAGGCTGAAACCTCTGAAAGGGCCAAGTCGGTGTGACATCTTTTATGTCTAGCCAACTATTAGCTTGAATCTTGTTGAACAGTACAGGTCGCTGTGACCTTGCAGGAGTCGTTCCAAACACTTATACATTGGAGTCATCGGGATAACCTTTGGCAGCTCGGTGAGAAGTCTTATCGAGTAATATGTCTCACCGAAAATATGTTACACATTGGAGTCTATCACTGTGACATTTTGTTCGGGATAAAATCTCACACCCATGGAGACCTCTGACCGACAGGCCATTCAATTGGATAATGGGGAGAGTCTTGGATGTTCGCTATGAGCTCTCAGTGATATAGTTGTCTCGCCGACATCGTGTTTTGTTGAAGTCTTCAGGGGGAGTCTAGGGTGTTTGGTAAGAAGTCTTACCAATACAAAAGTCTTGCCAATTATCGTTTGGTGCTCAGTATGACTTATGAGCATTTAGAGTAACGTCTCAGTGAAAGGTATGTCTTTCCAATAGTAGTATGGCTCCAAAGTAACTTAAGAGATCTCAGTGAAACCTCTTGGTGACAATTGAATGTCTTAGCAATATATGGATGCCGATGGAAATGCTAATGGCTCAGTATGTCTTAGGACCTCGGTATAAGGTCTTGGCGAAAGATGAGTCTCACCGACTAGTGGATACACTTTGGAATAACATGAAGTATTCGCTATGATGTCTTGGCAATAGCAGATTGTCTTGCCGACTGTTCGGTGCTCGATGTAACTTAATAAGTCCTGGTGTAACCTCTTGGTGAGCGGTAAGTCTTGCCGATAGCAATGTTGAAGTTGAGGCAATAGTTGTAAGCTCGGTGGAACCTCTTTCCGATGGAAAACTCTTAGAGATATCATATGCTAAGCTGTGTGTGGCATCGGGGAGACACGGTCAGTGTCTCACCGATATGCCAACACAGATTGAAGTTTTTTTGACTGAGTGAAGACTTCCTATGTGGCGTCGCATGGACCAATTAGAGAAGTTGAATGAGAACCGTTGGAAGATAGTTCATTGTGGAAGTTCTAAGAGGAAGCTCGACAGATAGGGAACGACATGAATATAGTTTTAAGTTGCAGATTCTTGATGGTTTGGTTGGTTTGAAGAAAAATTGTGTGAATAGTTCGAATTGTATCAGAGTGTTTTCTATTATGTAAAGACTGTAACTTGAAGGTTCCTATTGAATATTGATCATTGTGAAAGCTACTATAATCTGTCATCAGAAAGATAAGTCAGAAATCTATATGTAATTATTTGTTACTGTAATACAAAGTGACTTCTCTTGGTGTGGTTGGTTTTTTTTCCCGTAAGGGTTTTCCCACATATATCTAGTGTTCATGTGTGTCTGTCAAATACTCTATTTCTATTATCTCTTTCATGTGCATCTTAATTGGATTGTAATTGTAATTTAAAAAGGTATCTCTACATTCTTCCCTGTGGTTTTGACATTAGGAGAGTTGTTTCCGCATCTAATTTTCTTTACACTGTGGAGTAACACTGGAACTGCAATTTGACAAGTAAGGAAAGATATTTCTATCTACAAGAAACCAAAAATGGAATCATAATAATGCGACAATAGACCTGATGCCACAAAACACTGGAAAACTCACAAACTGGAACCCTAGAATCTATGAAGCAACAGTAGATGAGATGATGATAGAATCTAGAAGCTATGTATCTCAATGCCGATGCCAAACTATGACTAAAACTCTTCCATGGGAACAAGTACCATAAAGACTCTGGAACATTAACCGTAAAAACATGGCCCTTAAACTGAGAAGGATCTGAACCAATGTGGATCAAGAAACATAAACTCTCAATCTAAAGTGTGAACCTATGTGAATCTAATTTGTGTCAAGCAAGAGCAAGAATGTGGCCAAAAGAAACTAAGAAACTAGATAACCCATGTGAGTTGCCAACAAATCAAGATGGAGATCAAAGTGCATGCACAGTCTAATCAAATTATTATGCAAGAAACCCCCCTATTCGAACTTTATCTCAGTTCATTTATTACAATAACCCAACTATTGTAAAAGGAGAGAATGCAAACATGCATAAACAGAAAATAAAAAGATGTGGTACTGAAATGAAGTACAAATATTCAAGTTTCACCTTTCCAACTGCCATAACATCCAAGTAATCTCCAAAACACCCATCGGGACAAATTTGGAATAATGATAAACTTGGGACAAATACCAACAAAAGTGTATGGACAGCAAATAAAGCTCCTCAATACCTTTCCAATGCCGCAAAGAAGATGAAAAATCAGAGATCATGGCAAAACGTTATGAGCTCGTAAGCCATAAATGAACATCTAAATTCAAACATAAATAAATGCAACTAAACAAAAAAATACTAAAAAATAAAATGTACCATAGGAAAGTGCTTGGAACTAGCTTTCTGGAAATATCTCATTTTCCTGATTTTGATACCGTATGCCCAAGTTATTCCCAAAAGAAAAAAATTGCTCCTTGAAGGAAAATTAGGGCTAGGAGGGGGCAAAGAGGGCCGCATGGCCACTGACATCAACACTTCACGAGAAAAAAATTGGTGGTCTGGAGGCCGTCGGGGGAAAAAAGTGCCCCCTTATCGGAAAAAAAATTCAGGTGTCAGAATCTGTAGGTCTGCCAAAATTTTGGAATCAGAATATTCTGATTTTGGGAATATTCTCTATGGCGGATTTTTCACAAGGCCTGCTGCAAGTACGCCGGCCTAGGATTAAGTGCTGCCACTATTTTATGAGGCCGCTGGTTGTTGCAAAAGCCACCAAAGGAGGATGCCGCTGAGGATTGAAGGCGGCGGTCGGTGGGGTCCTGCCTTGCCAGTGGTGACATACAACCCTGTCGCGGTAGGGTATGAGGTACCTTGTCTGCCTAGCAAAAAATTTTAAAATGCTTTTTGATTTTTTTTTTTAAAAACCTATGCGTTTAAATTTTTATTTTATTTTTGATTTTAAAAAAATAAATAGATTTTTTTCATGTAGGAAAAAAATTTAAAAAACCTTAGATTTTTTTTGAGAATCGTGCATAGGGCCATACACAGACTGTACGACCTCTGAAATAATTTTTTTTCCTCAGAAGTTCCTAACGCCGAAATAGGGCATGTTATATGTTGATTTTCATCTCTCGGATGCCTTGGATCTGATGGTGAGGTCTGATCTGCCTGAAAATGCACCAAAAGCTTCACAACTCCTAGATCTGACAAATCTTCAAACCCTCGTAACTCTGGCATAAAATGTTTGATTTAGGTGAAACAAAAGTTGATCTTGACTTTTTTGATAGCCCTAGACTAGAAAATGAGCTCAGATTTCCTCCAACATGCACCGAAAGTGACCATGCAAGAGCACCCAAATAGAGAGACAAACTCAAGGTATGAAACCATCGAGTAATCTCGAACAAACTCTACAATGATTTTCTCTAGGATGCACCAGAAAAATGCTCAAGGTCAGATCCCTCGAGGAACCCTGAACATGCTCTACAATCAGATCTCTCCAAAAATATGAGAAGGGGCTACATATCAAGGCTAAAATATGCCAACCAATTTTTTCTTGAATTATCATAACACAAGCCAACACTACGCCAATGGATTAGCATTAGCATCAAAACTGAAATCCAAGCTTGAAAGAACTCAATGCCAAGAATGCACACTCAATCCCAAGGAAGAATAGGTGTTGTCATATGGCGGAGAAATTAAAGAATAGTACTTGAAATGAAACAAACTCAACGTCAAGAATGTGCACTCAAGATCCCACTAAGGGCGAGGTGCTAACATATGATAGATTTATTAATTGAAAACTAAAACAAATAGGCAGATAACCAGCCATGAAGAAATCCACTCAACCACTTAAACAGTGGAGGGAAGAAAACAACATAATCTAGACTAATTCCTCCGCTGCAGCGGGCATCCACTAAATAGTGGGAATTCTCCACTTAATAGTGGGTGATAGAAAATAAATACAAATCAGATCCTCCACATTGGCGGTAAACCATCCAGGGGTTATGATATTTGCATTAAAGATCACAAGTAAATGCAGTAAATAAATGGTTGGATTAGTACTACTAATTCTCAACCTTACAATTAAGAAAAACTGCAAATTACAAGTGTTACAATAGAAGAATGAATGCAAATATGTGAAGGGTGAATTTAGCTAGTTTATATAACTGTCAAAGACTGAAATTGAAGCCAAATTCTAAACTTATTGAAGTCTGATAATAAAAACCAGCAAACTGAAACTGTAAACCAGCCACCTGTAAAATAATTAAATGCTCATAACTCTTTCAATATAGCTTTGAATTGAATGAAATGAAATGAAAAGTCTCTTTGGAGGATAGGTTCCCAAACTTAAACCACAATACTGTATCAAAAATCAAGATATTATTTTTCATGAATCCCAATGCACTCTCAAGATGGTACAACCCTCAAGAGGGGCGATTTCTCTTGCAAAAAATCAAATACTTGGAATTAAATTCTGAAATCGTCCAAATATGGTCACCATTAGCATAGAATTGCAAGGATCAAATACCCATAACCAAAATAAATTCACATCAAAAGCTGTAAATGAAAAACACCTTCAGCTGTGTATGCACTAGCAACATTAAAACTAAAATTCTCACCAAAATTCACCAATTTTGAAGCACAATCTGCTAATCTAATTGAGAAGCAGCAATAATACCAACTAGGTGTTATCTTTCAAACACGAAATTGGATTGGAACTAGGAGGTAAGCATCCCTCGAAGTAAAAAACAAGTTGTCATTCTGACAGCATAACATTAGTATAAACATTGCATAATCAACTCTTCAAACAGCAACAATATATAAGCTTTAGTTGGCAAATGAAGCAACAAGAACTCTTCAAATTCCAAGAAGTTGAATCACTTCAACTTCCAAAAGGGACGCCACCTTTTTGCCTTTTACTTTTTAAACTAATAAAATATTACTCAACCTCCTTTAGGCATCCAACTTCACTTTGCAAGAATAAAGCTTTTAATAAATCATTAAATGCACAATTGACCCCCTTAATGGCCCCTCTTTTAAAGCAACATGAAGTTATTACTCCTAGGCGTGGGGTACAACTGAGAAACATGAAATTTGACTAAGTATAAACTCAACTCATGAAGAAAACCAAACCCAAAGCCAAACTGAGATTGATGGATAACAAGATGACTTGAGTTGAATTGCTAATGATGCCACTGCCAAAATTAGACTTACTAAAAATAGCCACTGCCAAAAATAGTAAGTTTACCTCAAAACCAACAAAAAGCAGAACTGAGTTGAAAGCAAGACTTAATGAAAGTGGAAACCCAAGCAACTGCTCCAACTGAAAATGACTTAATGAAGGTTGAGAACTGAACCACTGCCAAAATTAGTATTTACTAAAAATAGTAAATACCTAGAAATGCCACAAACTTCCAAGCAAGGAAACCCTAATTTCACTTTTGATCAACCTATGGATTTCTAGAAATAGGCTATCAGTCAAAGAAGAGTGTATGGCCAAAATGGGGACATTACAAAGGCTTTGATACCATGTTAGAAACCAAGATCTGAGATGCAAACCAAAAAAGCCTTCCACAAAAGAGAAAATCAGAAAAAGAAAAGCTTTGCAAGAAATGTGCAAATAGTAATATTTAGGAATTCTTAATTACAAGATATGATTTTCTTTATAAAAGAAAAGATGGATAACCCTAATCTTATCTTGAGCAGCAAGATAGCTCAACAAGATAAGGATGAGAATAATTAACCTAGGAATTAAATAATTACCTAAGTAAAGTTATGCAAGTGCAATTAAATATTAATTACACTAACAAGGCCCACATGCTTATGCTTTTGTTTAGTTCAATACTTTATCCGATAGAGAAACACCTTTTTTATGTAGTTGAACCCCTGTTTTACCAATCTATGCTTGATCCATCACCTTTTTTCCACCAATTTGCATACCAGGCAATGTAGATGAAGACATTTTGAAGATTCTACATCATTTTTCATTATCTCAGGTAATATATTCATTTTGGTAATATTGAAATGTTTATATTTAGTATGTTTGTTTGTTTTTGACAATAATCTAAATTCTTTTAATGATTTTATTAATCATAACAATTGGATATATAATTCAACATTGAATTAGATGGGAGTTGCATAAAAAAGTTTAATATTTATGAATTTGAAGAAAAAAATGAAAACCATGACATAATTTAGATGAATTCATGTTTAAACTTATATAATTGACATCAACTTAACACAAATTTTCTTATGAATTCTATTTGCATTGCTTATAGTAGTTAATTTCCAGCATGCTTACATAAACGAATTCAACTTAACACAAGTTTTTTTGTTTTATTTTGACAATTTATAGACCATTCATTTGATGATTTTATTAATCTTCATTGTTACACATAGAATTGAACATTAAATTCAATATTACTGATGGTTGTGGGAAAATTTTTATTTTCAACTAATTTGGAAAACCTAAGAGCTTTCATCAATGTTAATGTGCAAGTTTAATTTGGAAAACCTAAGAGCTTTACAAAGAGGCCCTATTGGAAACTCCTCCTCAATCCCAAAACTCAATGGTGCAGCAACAACTAGTGAACAAAAGCTCCAATTTCACCATTTATTTGCAGTGACACACTTTCAAAGACATCTAAATAAGAAACCCTCATTTTAGGCAATTTACATGGGGGTTTATTGAGAAAATATATCCTAGACCTTGTCTAGCCTAGCCACCACTTCAAACACCCTTAATTATGTTTTTATATGCTTATAAATTCATTCACCAGCCTCTATCATCAATATTTCACCAAACCCTAGTTCAAAACATCCATTTTCAAGCAAAATTTGCACAAAAACCTTTAGGACAACAACACAAAAAGCCTTCAAACATCTTTTGTGCTCCAAAGAACCATGTACACACCTAAATAATGCCCTATTGAGACATTCCACCAAATTACATAACAAAACAGTGGGTGGAATGGCTTAAAATGTCATTTTCATACACTCAAAACCCTTAAAACAGGGTATACAGACTGATCCTATGTAATTTGTCTCTAAAATGCACAAAAAAATTGAAATAAATCTAAACCAAGTCTAAAATTGTGTTAGTCCTGCTGCCCAAAATATTCACTACATGAAAGATCAAAAATTTCTAGTACTTAACCGTACAAATCAAAGAAACTTCAAATTTTCTGAAAAATACACAAAAACAAGGGGTCTTTCAATTACTTCTCTTCTCAAAATTACATGCCAACCTCTCCTTGACAATTTTTTTCTAAATACCATTTTACCTTGCTTGACAACTTTTTTACATGATTTGCAACTTTTACATTTGTTTCCCAAAATGACTCAAATAACCACAAAATGCAATGTAATCATCGACATGGATATGTTTGAAAAAATGAAATAAAAATTCTTTTCTTGTGGTATGGAGGTAGATTTATGTATGAAAAATGTTGTAGCATATAGACATGTTTGATAATTCCAAATAGCTCACTGCATTCCTTCATAAAATGCTTTGGTGTGTTCAATAAAATGCAATTTAATCAACGGTATCAATATGTTTCATAAGATGAATTAATTACTTTTGTTCTATGTTTGATTGTGAATATGCAACATTCAACGTCATTTTGAGGAAATGACCAAAGACTCTAACATTGAAAGAACGTGTAGTGAAAAATGCAAGGAGAAGAGAATCAAAAGTTGTAGCTTGTGAAACAAAAGAATTGTAGCCCATATAACCAGAACTTCCCATGCAATCTAAGAGAGATGTACAATTGAAAAAACAAAGGAAACGAATGGAAAATTTTTGTGGAAGTACACAAATGGATCCCCAAGTTGGAGGCATATCATCCACCATAGGTGAAGTTCAATGCACATCTCTAGTTGAAGACATGCCAACAGCATGTGGTCTTCCAAGTACATCAAAAATCACATCTACAGTTGAAGACACACCATGAAAAACATTGCATTTCGAAAGTACATCAACAAACACACCTGTATTTGAAGTCACTCCAAAAACATCTCAAGTTGGAGGTACAACATCATTTACCTATCAATCTCAAGGTATGTCATCAATTGCACCTCTGATTGAAGGGACACGATCTATCCCCGATGTTGTTGACATTCCTAATATTGACACAAATTTACATTTGAGAAATACTCCTATAGTTTTGCATAGAAAACCTATATTTTTTTATTGATATTGATTCCAATTTTTTGAAATGGATGCTTGATAAGATGTCAAAACATACATGTCAAAGAGCTGCACAAAGGATATGGAGTTTTTTTTGAGAAGCTAAGTGAGGGTGGAAGATGCCAACTATTTGTTGAAATGATGAGGGAACTCAAATTTAGGCCCACCATGAAGGCTCTTGGGTTGAGAGTTTCAAATGAATCAAGTGAAAATTCCATTGTAATGAACTTGATGAGTGCATACGAGAGCATGGGTTCTACCTCACACACGAAGGATGGTTATGCCACAAGACATGTGATGACAAAAACAATGTTAAGTAATCAAACAAGGAACAAGGTGAACCTTACAAAGACAAGTAATTCTTTGAAAATAAGTAGATCATCTCTAATGAGAGCCAAATGAAGGCATGAAAGATTAGAGGATCCAAATAGCAATGAGTTATGGGAATTCTCGGGTAGAGTGCCATAGAAAGACAAAATAATTGCTCAAGGCTTGAGATCTTTAATAGTAGATTATTGGAAGGATAGCACAAGGACCTCTCCTAATCAAATAGATGTTGTAAGAAGGATAATTGGTATTAAAATCCATGAGCCACATCCAAAGCATTATTTGGATACCACTCAAACCCAATTTTTTATTGATTTTGTACAAAAGTTTCTTGAAAATAAAATATGTTAAAGGTATTTTGAAATGCTAAAGCCTTTTTATGTCAAAATAAATCACACACGCACTACTTCTTGTTGTAGAGTATATATTAATTTTTCTAACCATTATGATGTTTATCGATGTATATGTGTAGATATGCATATTGACAATGTTTTGCAGGAATGTAACATAAGGCCTCCACCTAAATCCTCAAGGGAATTCTTATCTTCCATTTTATGTGAAAGAGAGGATGGTCAAATTTTTTACAAGTCATGTTTGGATGGCACATGTGATCATTGTAGTGGCATGCAACATTTTCTAAATTTCCAACACATGGCTAGTACATACACAATTGGAGAAAAAATTGTCAAATTTGGAAAATACAAGATAGTGGCCTACAGTCTAAAAGATGGGAAAGAAGCAAAAAAGTGTGAATTGGTTAGTGATAAGATTCTAGTATATCAGTTTATGGGCATTTTCCATGATCAGGTGGTGTATGAGTATGCACGACATACACATAGACTTCAATGGTTGGACTCACAGTTCAAGTTATGCAAGGACATGTTTCCACTTCACAACATCATTTCGGTTGTTGAATTCATGGAGAACTACACACTAAAACCACAAAACAAGGTGCAATCACAATACTACAACTCCATGTAGGTTGCTATATTTGTGCATATAATATTCATTCATGTAAATGATAGTATAGAGGATAATAGGAAAGTATTGAGGGAGTATCACTTTTACATCAGTGATGATCACACACATTCTACCAAGTTTGTGCAAGGTTGCTTTAAGATGTTCTATGTCGATCTGGCTAGCAGGGGCATATCATCCAGTCAACATATCATATGGTTAGATAATTGTACATCACAATTCAAGAATTCCAAAATGTTTTACTGGTTGAGTAGGATGCAAAGGATCAATGGTGTTCAACATATGTGGAGCTTCTTAGAGGCCGGGCATGGAAAGGGGGAGCATGATGGAGTAGGTGCATGTATCAAAAGAGCCCTAACATAGGAAGAGTTAAAGTACAAAGACAATATAAAGTTGATAGATGCAAGATCAATTATCTAGTGGTGCAATCATGCAATGGGTCTAGGTAGTCAAGGTAATTCTTTAGTTCATAGATTTTTTCATTTAGTAGATGATACTAACATTGAAAAATATGAGGATTACTGTACACTAATAGGATTGAGCGAGCTACACTCTTTTAGAATCTCCAATGCAAGTACATGGACTATCCATACACGAAAAATGGCATGCTTTTGTTTTGCATGTAGACTTCAAGCATGGAATGGTTGTGAGTCAAGAGAGTGGGTTAATGAATGGTATGTAAGAAGTCTAACCCCACTTGACATTTATTAGCTCCCGACGGCTCTACAAATAATGGAGATGCAATCATCCATTGAATTTGATCATGTATTGGACCTTGTAGAACTAGGTAATATATCTTACTTACAGGTTTTATTTTGATGTTCATTAAGTACATCTAACAAGATGAACATATCAATGTAGGGCATGTATATGCGGTGATTTCAAATGAAGACAATGAAGAGGGTACAAATTATTACCTATGTCATTGTATCGAGGCCAAAAAGAAATTGGAGGCACTGGTTACAGATGGAGAAAACATAGAATATCCTACAAGTTTGGTGGTTGTTACTAGAACATGGCTTAGAAGGTGCCTAGTTAAGAATGTTGTAGTTTGGTTGTTTGAGGACTTTGACATGCATCAAAAAATTCTTCACTACTCAAACCTTGTCATCTCCACCAATGTTCATTTGATCAAATATAAGGGCAGACCTATGAACAAGAACTTGTGGAAAGTACGCGAGTCTGACCACGAGGCAATACTTGACACAATAAAGACTAGAATAGACTTAGATGGTTCCTTGGATTGATTGGTAAGTATGCACATTGAATTTGTAAAGTCATGTTATTGATCATTTCTTTATTTCAAGCATTTAAATTTGATTGTATAATGGTTTTCAAAATTGCATTAATGTAGATATGCAAAATGATGGTTATATGCTACTCTCTATTTGGTGCAGGGGCACCGAGCTTCAGTGGTTGTCATTAGAGTGATGAAGTCTTGTTTTGGCTTGGATAAGGTCATATAGACTATTTATTGATGTAATAAGTATTTTTTAGTGTTTTATGAGTGAGTTAGAAGGTTTTAGTTGCAAATTTTCTAAATTAGTGCAAAGTGTCATTTTTAAAATTTTGAAGTGCAAGAAATGCATAGTGGGGAAGTTGAATGGTTAGGGAAGGCCAAAGGTCACTTGTGGCATTGGTTTTCAATAAATTATTGATTAAGGGAGTTGAATATATGTATGTTAATCTCAAATGAAGGAGTGTGTGGAGAAGAGTGGAAGATTTTGTACAAGCATTGATCAATAAAGCTTTGTTTTCTTTGTAAATATGAGTTTGTTTTTCTCCTTTTCAGTGTTGTAGCAGTCAATTGCATGAGCCTGTACTGAAGGGAATTGAATAAAAGTGTTTTGATTTGGGTAGAGGGATGTTTTAGCCATGTTTTTATTCTTGTGTCATTGAAATCCATCTTGTTTTGAGCTCTTAGGGTGGATTTTACTGTAGGCGGGTCTGGAAGTCTAAATTTCAAGTTTTGAGGTCATCAAGTGATTTAATGGCTCATTCCAGCTAATGTATATATTGTAGCTTGGTGGAATGAGTCCATTAGGTGGGGAATAGGTTATAAGATGATTCTTGGAGTAGGGGACATTATTTTGGAGTGATGACATGTAGCCTTGGGTGTGAAAATGTGTGATTTTGAGTGAATTTGAGTGGTTTTAGAGTGTAAATAGATAAAATCCTTTGGGACAGTCAAATTTATGACTTTTTTGAGCATGTACAGACATCATATTCTATGTTTGGGGTGTTTTATGTGAGAGTTAATTGTGGGAAGAGTGATTTTCAATAAGGCTCCTTGGAAAACCTAGGTTTGGTGGCTTGAGAGTGAGGGTTTAGTGGATTGGTAGCTTGGTGAGCAGTTGGAGCTCTTAAAATTTTGAAATCTTAAGGTTGGTAACCTATTTAATGACTATCCATGGTGTTTGACTTGATTTTAGGTGTTTGGGAAGGTGTCTCTTTAGAAAAGAGGCCTAATTGGCCTAGTTGCCCCTAAGGTACAGTGGGATTTTGGAGAATACATTGAAAAACCCATCTCTAGGCCTCCTGTGACCTTATGAACACTTCAAACACCCTTTTTTAAGCCTGCACATGCTTAATAATGCTTAATATTATGCTGCCCCCAAACTTCACCCACTTTTAATCTCTAAAACCTCAATTTTCCATTAAAAAATGCACTTCTCTCAACTAGGGCTTCATGCTCAAACATACACATGACCTCCCCAGTACTTGAAAACCTTCAAACACATCAAACTCCACTAGATTTCACTAAAACCAACTAGTTCTAGCCTTCTTCAAAACAAATTCTTCAATCTTCTACTTCAACCCATGCCTTTTAGGCCTAAATTCATGCATTATATACATGCTTGTCATTTGAATTGTAATTAATGAAATTATAAATTAACTTATATGTTTATCTTATTTTCCTCTTGTAGGAGTAGGTGTTGGAACACTTGAAGGAGTAGGTGTTGAAACACCTCAGGGAGGAGGTGTTGAAGCACTTGAAGGAGATAAAGAAAAAGAGATGCCTAAAGAGGTATGTGTTTATTTTATTTTATGTTTGGTAAATATGTTCCTATTACCGACAATTGTATGCTAACTTATATCAATTTGATGTTTTTGTTCACATATATAGATTGAAATTGAAAAAGTTGGCATGATTGGTTGTTTTAGAGGGGCATATTCTATGAATCATGACAGTTTGAAGAGACGTGTATATGAGGTAATCAAGATTTCAATTTTAAAGTTCAATTATAATTCAATGTATATTGATTTTGATGTTAATTATTTGATTTTAAATTATATAATATAACTAATCTCAATTGTGGTTTGAATTTTTCTTGTGTACTTACCTTTAGAGCCAAAGAGTGCTTCAAAGAGGCTCTATTTTGATGATCCACCAATAGTTTAGGATGAGATAGACATTTTGGCATGTATATTTTGAATAGATATCGAGATTGCATATGCCACATTTTATAAAAAATTGTTTGAGTTGGTGTTGATGCCATTCTTGTATATGGACATACACTTGATTATTGGATAATTTGATATATAGAAGTTGAGAATCAAAATAATTTGCTTTTCATGTGCATGTTTAAACTATTCAAAAATTTAATCTTGAGCAATGGTTATATTATATAGTTGATAATAAATAATAATGAATAATGGTTAAATTATATCATATATTGCTTAGTTATATTATGGTTAAATTATATAGTTTAAACAACTTTGAAGACACGAACAATGGTAAATTTTAATATTTTAACTTTAAGGTTTAAATACACAAATTTCATTGTCTCACACTACATATTTCATATTGCATTATCATTACATATTGAAATTCAAAAAATATCATAGTTTTATGTTGATAAACATGCCAAAGTGATTCAAAGTAGGGTGGCAAACTCTCAACAAACCAACTATGATTTAATCTTCTTTCTAGACACAAAACACCATTGGACAGTCATGACCAGGGTACATAAGCACTAAATTAACAATCATCTTCCAATGAAATACTCACCAACACTCCAACACTCCAAAACTCAAAACCCTCACTTTTGACAAGTTTCAAAGGGGGTTTATTGAAAACCTCACCTCCAGACCTCTCCTCACTATTTCAATGCATCCAAAACCTTCAAATATGTTTTCCCTTTCTTAATTAACTCTTACAAAGTTCTGCCCCAAGTGTTTTCCATCACTACCTACTCTTAACCTCCAAATTTCACACAAAACACACATTCTTGACAACTAGGCATCATGCCCAAACCCCCAAATGACCACCCCTACTCCTGAAATCATGCACACATGCCCCCTACACCTAATTATGCCATTCCACCAAGTTATAGTAGAATACAATGGGTGGAAAAGACATTTGGTGGAAATTTCCACATTGCCCCTATGGAAAAAGCATGAATTTAGGCCTAGGAGGCATAGCTTGAAGTAGCAGATTAAATAAATAGTTTGAAAGAAGGTTAGAACCTAGTTGTTTCAATGTTATCAGGTGGAGTTTGATGTGATAGAAGGTTTGCAAAGACATGGTAGGTCATTTGGATTTTTGGGCTTGAAGCCCTAGTTGAACAAAGAGTGAAAATGGGTGAAATTGAGAGGTTTTAAGAGGGAAATGTGTGAGAAATTTGGGGGTAGCATAATTTGAAGGTGAATTAAGTTTATGTAGGGTGAAATAAGAGTGTTTGAAAATATTTTGAGGTTGAATGAGGTATGGAGATGGGTTTTTCAATAAACACCTACTTATTTGGTGAAAAATGAGGGTTTCATGAAAGAGGGTCTTAGAAAGTGAGTTATAACTCAGTGGTTGAAGAATTTGTGGTTTTGGAGGTATTTTGAGTGGGCAGCAAGATTGAAAGAGAGTTCCTTTGTTAAAGTGGGCTAATTGGAGCCCCTTTTCGAGTGTTCAAGGTTAGTTTGATGGTATCATTCCAAAGTAAGTACATGTGATTCTATGATATGTTTAAAAGTTCCCTAATGGGTTCATGAAATGGTATTTTTTTGTGGCTTTGAGTGGTCTCTTCAAATTTGTGAGAGGAAAACCTATGTTGCACACCTACAAGACTAGACAGTGAAGTTGAGAAGAGTCGCCCTTGTTAGGGTTTGAAGGTTGGAAGTTTGATTTCTAAAAGTGAATTGGAGTTTGGATAGTTGTGGAATTCTCTTTCATTGCATCACAAAGGACTTTATTCATGACCAAAAACATTAAGACACCCTAAACACTATCTGGTGTAGGGGCACCAAGAGCATTTTATGCAAATGTTGACAATTGAGGTCTTTTGGTTGTTTAGGGGTATTTGAGTCTTTTTGTTCAAAAAATAAGGTCATTTAGACCATTTTATGATGTAAGGAGTCCTTTTATAGGTATTTAGGTAGTTGGAAGGTCTAAGTTGCAAAATATTGCAAAAATTACAAAATTGTGTAAAAGTTGTCAAAATTACAACTTATTGTCAAATGGTGGAATTTCAAGAGTCATCTTGTTGTAGTTCATGGGGAAAGTAGTTGGAAGTTTTTTAGTCATGTTTAGGCATGGTCCCGTTTCACACCCAAACATACTGAATCACTCTGAGCTACGTTCAATCGACTGAATCCCTTAAGAGTCTAAAGTGCAAAATGGCTGCAAACTTCAACATAACATTACTCAGAAACTGTGATGCTTATAAAATTCTCATCTAAGCATATGGGATCATTTTGAGTCCCTCTACAATAACCTCTCTCAGTTTTCTCTATCTTTAAGGCGTTTTCCTATGGTGGCAAGATTTCGCTTGGGGAAAAAGTTGTCAAATGCAAGTAGTGCAAAATTGTAAAGTGGTGCAACTTTTGTTCTACAATTTGTGTGACCAAACTAACTGTTCCAAAGCGTTCAAGTGGGTACGTTTGTGCTAGGAATGGTCCTCTTTCACATACAAACGTACTAAATCGCTTTGAGCTACATTCAACTGACTGAATCCCTTAAGAGTCTGAAGTGCACAATGGTTGCAAACTTCAACATGACGTTACTCGGACACTGTGATGCTTAGAAAATTATTGTCTACACCTATGGAATTGTGTTGAGCCCCTATACAATAACCTCTCTCTTTTCTCTATCTTAGAGGCATTTTCCTATGGCAACGAGATTTCACTTGGGGGAAAAGTTGTCAAATGCAAGTAGTGCAAAGTTGCAAAGTGGTGCAACTTTCGTTCTGTAACTCATGTAACCAAACTAATTGTTCCAATGCATCTGAGTGCATATTTTTACGCTAGGCATGGTCCACTTTCACACCCAAACATGCCAAATTGCTCTGAGCTATGTTCAACCGGTTAAATCCCTTAAGAGTCTGAAGTGCAAAATGGCTGCAAACTTCAGCATGACGTTACTCAGACACCATGACTCTTAAAAAATTTTCATCTAAGAATATGGAATTGTGTTGAGCCCCTCTACAATGACTTCTCTCAGTTTTTGCTATATCAGAGGCATTTTCCTATGGCAGCGAGATTTTGCTTGGGGAAAAAGTTGTCAAATGCATGTAGTGCAAAGTTGCAAAGTGGTGCAACTTTCATTCTGTAGCTTGTGTGACCAAACTAACTATTCCAACACATCTGAGTGGGTACACTTATGCTAGACATGGTCCTCTTTTGTACCCAAACACACCGAATCACCTCGGGCTACGTTCAACAAGTTGAATCCCTTAAGAATCTGAAGTGCAAAATGGCTGCAAACTTAAACATGATGTTACTCAAACACCGTGATGCTTAGAAAATTTTCATTTGAGCCTATGGGATTGTGTTGAGGCCTTATACAATAGCCTCTCTCAGTTTTTGCTATCTCTGAGGTATTTTCCTGTGGCGGCGAGATTTTGCTTGGGGAAAAAGTTGTCAAATCTAAGTAGTGCAAAGTTGCAAAGTAGTGCAACTTTCATTCTATGACTCGTGTGACCAAACTAACCATTCAAATGCATCTAAGTGGGTATTTTTACACTAGGAATGGTCCTCTTTTACACAAAAATGCATCGAATTGCTCCAAGCTACGTTCAACCGGCTGAATCCCTTAAGAGTCTGAAGTACAAAATGGCTGCAAACTTCAACATGACGTTATTCGAATACCATGATGCTTAAAAAATTCTCATTTGAGCCTATGGGTTCATGATGAGCTCATCTACAATAACTTCTCTTGGTTTTTGTTATCTCGAAGGTCTTTTCTTGTAGTAGTGAGATTTCACTTGGAGAAAATTTGTCAAATGCAAGTAGTGCAAAGTTGCAAAGTGGTGCAACTTCATTCTGCAACTCGTGTGACCAAACTAACTATTCCAACACATCTGAGTGGGTATGTTTACACTAGGTATGCTCCTCTTTCATACCCAAATGTGCCGAATCACTTCAAGCTATGTTCAACCGACTGAATCCCTTAAGAGTTTGAAGTGCAAAATGGTTGCAAACTTCAGCATGATGTTACTCGGACAACGTGATGCTTAGAAACTTCTCTTCTAAGCCTATGAGATCATGTTGATCCCCTCTACAATAACCTCTCTCAGTTTTGGCTATATCAGAGACATTTTCCTGTGGCAGCGAGATTTCCCATGGGGAAAAAGTTGTCAAATGCAAGTAGTAGAAAGTTACAAAGTGGTGCAACTTTCATTTTGCAACTCATGTGACCAAAATAATTGTTCCAACATTTCCAAGTGGGTATATTTATGCTAGGAATGTTCCTCTTTCACACCTAAATGCTCTGAATTGATCCGAGCTATGTTCAACCTGTTAGAACTATAAAATTTTGAAATTTTCATAGTAAATTGCATTCTTGAGTTTCCAAATAAGTCCTCATCATAAGCATAAAATTCCCTTTTTGTATTGTCTTGCTTATTTTCTATCATGTGATCCATTTGAATCATCTAGTCCTTCATATTTCATTGTAAGACCCATATTGGCAAGACAGGGTGAAGGTCTCCCTGACCTGTATTTTTCACTAATGTATGTTTGTTGCAGACTATCAACAGGACACTCCTTTTGTTTCGGTGATAGAGAAAATTAATATTGGCATAAGAGTCATATTTGGGAGGAGGTCATAGGGAAGTATTTTTTCTTGTTGACCGGCATATAAAAAAATATATTGGCAAAGGGTTGGGGCATCGATGTAATGTCACGACGAATTCAATATGTCTTACCGACTAGCATGTAGAAGGGTCATTTCAGCCAAACTAATTGGTATCAATGTGAAGTCATAGCGAATGCATTGTGTCTCGCCAACTGATGCATGTGGAAGTATATCAGCCAAGCTAAAGGTGTTCGGGATGAGGTCTTGGCGAGTTTGAATTGTCTTGCTGACAGGTGATAGGGATATGCATTTCAGTAAGACTAAAGTGTATCAGAGTAATGTCTTGGTGAAGGCATCGGGTCTTGCCGAAAAGGTGTAAGGGGTTTTATAAAAAGGCTATCGGGGAGAAGCTATGGAGTCTTTCCGATTCAAAAGTTATGCTGATAGAGATATGCATCGCTAGGAGAAGAAGTCTTCGGTGTAAGTTTCATCGAGGTTTGAGAGTTATACCAACAAAGTATTTCAGGGTGAGTCTCACTGAATGTAGCAATCTGTAGAAATGAGTTCAGCAAGACACTTGGCATCAGTATGAGTCTCCTCGAAGATTCATTGTCTTGCCAATGGAATTTTTTCATTGGTAAGATTTATTTTTTCGGTGAAGAAACTCAATGGTCATGCCAAGGTGTGTTTTCATCGACGAAGGGGTGATTTTGTCTTAGCGACTGGAAAATGCATTGAAGAACATATCTCGGTGTAGCATAATGAACTCTATGAAACATCTCCCTGACTTGGAATTGTTACAGTGACATGACAGACAGAAGTGATAGTCATCAATTTGATTCCAAGTGTCGGTATGACTGTAGAATGTTTTGGCGAAAGGCATAATAAATGTTGCAAAAGGACTTTGCCCCAAATTTGAAAATCTCTCATCAACAGGACATTTGATGTGACAGTGCCAGTTTCAAACGAGCCTTCATTCGTGCTTCATTAATTGTGCAACAGGATATAACAGTGAAGGTTTAATCAATTCTTCACTACCGAATTGATTGCAGAAGAATTGGAAAGGTGAATAGAGAATCGAGACTTCTTTCAGTCTGAGGAGCTTGACCAAAATACTGTAAGTAATTGCATCTTAGCTTTCTAATTTTAAGTTCTGTAGTCTTGAAGAATGGAGTCTTCTGGTTTTGGAAAAGCCAAGGGTAGAAAGCTTGGTGAGAGTAGTCAGTCAAAAGGAAAGAAACAAAAACTTGATATAGAACAAGAGGGCATTGAACGAAGGTTAAACCAAGATCTTATTGACCAGTTACCTGGTTTAGGACCTAAAGCTAGAAGGTCCGCACAACTTAGGGTAGAAGTTGATAAGTTAGATGATAAATGCAAGTTCATAGGTGATGTCTAGACTACCGTAAGAGGGTATGAACTTTTCAATTTTCACTATCATAGGAGAAACCATTTTGAACCAGTCTGTAATTTGTGGAAGCTGAATGTAGGGAAACTAGTGTGCCCTAATGTATTCATGAATGCATAATTGGTAAAATTGCTTGCTGATCATTATGACCCAAAACATAAAGCTATATGTGACCCATCTGGAAAACCACATATATATGTGTCAAAAGAAGCAATAGGTGAGGTTTTCAAATTGGAAGGGTTCTGCAATGAGGAGATCAGTTGTGAAGAATTGGAGAAAGAATTTTCAAGAATGGATACAATCTACAAGGGTTGGAGGTTTCCAATTCACAAGGTTAAACTGGGTAACAAGCCAGAACCTTTGCAAGATAGTGAGGGGCCTCCTTATTATGTGGATTTGTTTGAGCCATAAATGAGGTATACATATTTCTCAGTGTGTCAGGTGTTGGGAATGGATGCACCAGAATTCATGTCAATTTTGCCAATGATTATCACAACAGATATCCAGTATCACAATTCTAGGCCATTTGACTATGCCTCATACATTTCTAGGGGACTTGATTCAGGGTTGATGGCTATCAAGAGCAGATCATCTATTGTTCATCTCAGACACTATTCATTGTTGATGCACTTGGTACTGTATTTTGGACATGAGTTAGGAGTATGGCCTCCAGAGATGAGAATTTCTCAAGTTGGTAAGGAGGGTGAAGCATTGCCTGTTCAATTGTGGACTGCTATTTGGGACAACAGGTTTCCTAGTTCTAGTTTCATTCATTTTGAAGAGTATTTTGTAAAAACATTGTATAAGTTGTATCAATATCCTTGTAATTATTCATTGACTGATGAGATTAAGAGATTCTTGCAGCCAAAAGACTTTAATGGGCCAATTGGTCATAATTGGGGAGATTGGTATTGTTTGGAGGGAGCTATATTGATTAGAGTATATGGTTTTGAAGATGCCCCTCTCATTCTGCCAAGGACAGTTCCAAATAGAGTTGCATATTTGGAGATTGTCAGACAGATGGATTACTACAGTGTGATGCATTTCAACTCTTTTGGGAAGCATGATTTTATGCCTAGTACCTTGTGTTTTGGTGATTTCACTGTGATGGCCAAGGAAGGATACAATTCAATCCTTGATAGATTGTTGCATTATAATATGAAGAGAGGACCAGCTAGGAAGAGCTTTGATAGAGAGGGATATATAAATTCTGCTAAGATGAAGATAAACTTTGGAGGGTATCAGCATGTACCCTATCCTTTTGATGATATGATCAAGAATTTGGCTGAAGATGAAGCTGAAATGGTGGTTGAGAGGTACAACTAGGGGCTGCTGGAGGTAGAGCAATTGTCTTCATGGGAGGAAACACCAAAGGGTAATGTGCCACAGGGTAGACCAGAAAAGGTATCTAGGTTGAGGACTCAACAGTACGTTTGCCCAGTTAGAGAACAAAGTACTAAAAGTAGTGATGCTGATGCAAGGCACATGGAATACAAATCATTTTTTTTTTATAATGAGTTTATAAATTCCTCAGAGTTCAAGGCATTCTTGTACAAGTAGAAGGGAAAGGAAATACGAGAAAATGTTGATGATGTTACTTCAGGGAATGAAGAGAAATTATTGGGTCAATTGAGAAAGTGTGTGGATGATGAAATGACAAATATGACTCCTGAAAAAGGGAGGAAAATGTTGGAGAATGTTGGTGTCATGATCTTTCCTAGCCTTGACTTGAAGGACAATAATGCTACACACAAGCTTAACAAGGAAAAGGTGACAGAGGTGTATGCAGGCTCCAAGTATAATATTGATGAAGAATCATTGATGATATGGGCTTTATACCCACCCCACAGGAAATCAGTGGTAATTGACATAGAGAAGGAATTTGGCCATGTCATGACTCTAAAAGTTGGAGAGGCTGATCCTGTAGCTACTGCTGAAATCAGGGTCAATATTGCAAAATTGAATAAAGCACAGATCCAGATGCTGATAAAAGAAAGAGAAATGTACAAGGCAAACAAAGAAAGAATGTTGAGAGAGAATGAGAGACTGAAAGATTTGGTTGGTATTTCAATGGGGCCAACCAAAATGCTCACTCAAGGAGAAAGCTCTCAGAAAAAAGATCATTGGGTAGGATCAAGTGCTTATTCTCAGGGAAAGCATGACGCAATTATAGAAACTGTCAAAAAGAGGCAGGATAATTTGACATCTTGGTTGAATAAATTGTGGGGAAAATACTCTCATACTCTTGCTGCATTGAAAGAACATTCAAGGATGGATGGACGAATTATTGAGAAGTTTCATAAACTAGCCCAAAGTGATGTTTCCAGCAGTGTAACACTTGAAGCTGCAAATCATATTGTGAATTATCATCGAAACTTCTATGTTGAGCTACAAGGGGATGAACATGGGTTGTTAGAAGCTGCTAGGAAAACTGTGATCACATTCTCTGATGATAAAGGGGAATTGAAAGAACCCACCAGATGGAGAAATGAATGTGAGTCAATGCTGAATGAAATCATGAAGACAGCTTCTGCAGGGGAAACAACATTGGAAGAAGTGAGCAGAATGAGGAAATGATCAAGATGGAGATCACGATCCAGAATGCTGTTGGAGATGCGGACACATATGAGCACCGAGATTATTTAGATCATCTTGCTAAAACTCACTTGTGGATAAATAGAGCTTAATTATCCTCTATCTTTTGTTTTGTAAAATGCGACTTTTCAATTTTAGAAAGGATTTGGCCTTTTGTATTCTTAATGTATAAATTTTCATTTTGGAAACAAAATGAGGTGATAAGTAGAATAGGATAGAGGATAGAGAGAGATGGTGGAATACAATGTTTCACATATTTGAGACTCTGTTGCATGTTTTGAAGTCATGGAGATATCAATGAGAATCATTTGATTTGCTGGCGTATTTCAGGTGTCAATTGTTTTGTTGCGTTTATTGAAATAATTATTTAAGTTGTCTCTAAAATTGATATTGTCTGGTTATTTAAACTGACATAACAAGTTTATGTTCAGTTTATTAGTACACATTTGTTGTATTTGTGTGATTGGTTGATAGGTTCTTTCAAGGAAGGATTAAATCCTTTTAATTAATCACAGTAATCAGAGAAATTCATTTAGATCAGTAAGAAGAACTTAATAATCATAGTCTTGCATGTTTATACTAAAGTTATAAATAACAATATGCCAAACAATTTGCATGTCCTCCAGAAAGAAATCACTCATTTAAGATTTCATTTGACTCCGCATACCCAACAAGGCACTGGTCTCTGCATTTCACCATCAAGATTATTCATTTTTCTTTACATTTGTTAACTGAGCATATTAGGTTTTAGTTTTAGCATTGGTATACAATTTATACCAAATTTGATTTAGTTTTTCCATTTCCGTTTGCCATCGTGGACAAATCACTGCAAGAAGAGAAGATCAAAAGTCAAGTCTGCTCAATTCATTTAGGTACACCCGCCTAGGTTTAAGCGGCACCTGAAGAGTAGAAGGTTTAAGCCACTTAACCTTGTCTATTACCCTAAAATGTATCAAGATATTGGCAGCCTCTTGAGGTATCCTTTACCTACGTTTTTGAGAGCTAACACAACCGACTGAATCCGTTAAGAGTCTGAAGTGTAAAATGGTTGTAAAATTTAGTATGACATTACTCGGACACTGTGATGCTTAAAAAATTCTCATTTGAGCCTATGGGATCTTGTTGAGCCCCTCTACAATAATATCTCTTGGTTTATGCTATCTCAGAGGAGTTTTCATGTGGTGGCGAGATTTCGCTTGGGGAAAAAGTTGTCAAATACAATTAGTGAAAAGTTGCACAGTGGTGCAACTTTCATTTTGCAACTCGTGTGACCAAAATAACTATTCCAAAACATTAAAGTGGGTGATTTTATTCTAGGCATGGTCCTCTTTTTCACCCAAATGCACCGAATCGCTTCGAGCTACGTTCAACCAGCTGAATCACTTAAGAGTTCAAAGTGCAAAATGGCTGCAAACTTCAACAATGTGATGTTTCTCAAACACCATGAAACTTAAAAAATTATCGTTTGAGCCTCTAGGATTATGTTGAGCCCCTCTACAATAACCTCTCTTAGTTTTTTCTATTTTGGAGGCGTTTTCCTATGGTAGTGAGATTTCGCTTGAGGAAAAAGTTGTCAAATGCAAGTAGTGCAAAGTTGTAAAGTGGTGCAAATTTTGTTCTGCAATTAATGTGACCAAACTAACTATTCCAACACATTTTAGTGGGTTAATTTATGCTAGGAATGGTCCTATTTAACATCCAAATGTGCCGAATCACTCCGAGCTATGTTCAAACGGTTGAATCCCTTAAGAGTTTGAAGTGCAAAATGACTGCAAACTTCAACATGATGTTACTTGGACACCATGATGCTTAGAAATTTTTTGTATAGGCATATACAATTATTTTGAGCCCCTCTACAATAACCTCTCTTGGTTTTTTCTATCTTAGAGGCATTTTCTTGTGGCGGTGAGATTTTGCTTGGGGAAAAAGTTGTCAAATGAACGTAGGGAAAATTGCAAAGTGGTGCAACTTTCGTTCTGCAACTCATGTGACCAAACTAACTGTTCCAATGAATTTTAGTGGGTATGTTTACACTATTCATGGTCCTCTTTCACACCCAAATGTTCCAAATCACTCTGAGCTATGTTCAACCGGCTAAATCCCTTAAGAGTCCGAAGTGCAAAATGGCTGCAAGCTTCAACATGATGTTACTCGAACACCATGATGCTTAGAAAATTATTGTTTGAGCCTATGAGATCATGTTGAGCCCATGTACAATAACCTCTCTTGGTTTTTTCTATATTGGTGGAATTTTATTTTGGCGGTGAGATTTCGCTTGGGGAAAAAGTTGTCAAGTGCAAGTAGTGCAAAGTTTCAAAGTGGTGCAACTTTCGTTCTGCAACTCATGTGACCAAAATAACTATTCCAATGTATTTGAGTGGGTATTTTTATGCTAGGAATGGTCCTCTTTCACACCCAAATGTGCCGAATCACTTTGAGCTACGCTCAAGTAGTTGAATCCCTTAAGAGTTCGAAATGCAAAATGGCTGCAAACTTCAACATGACTTTACTTAGACACCGTGATGCTTAGAAACTTCTCGTCTAAGCCTATGAGATCATGTTGATCCCCTCTACAATAACCTCTCTTAGTTTTCTCTTGGAAGGAAAATAAGCATGTCTAAGTCAAGAGCAAGTCCACCTAATCTTGGCAAGGCACAAGCAAAGTCTGCCATGCCCATGGTCAAGGAAAATGTCCAAGATAATGCAAATTCTGCTTGGGAAAGAAAATCTATGCCCAAACTACTGTCAAGTCTACCCTTGGCTTAAATAATGGTTTTCCAAGACAAATGTAATTTTTTCCCAACTCAAAGCATACATGGAAAAGACAATGTAAATTCGGCCTAGCTCAAAGCATACATGGTAAAGACAACTTAAAGTCCACCCCAAGCTCAAAATAGGAGATGGAAAACATATCTTGAAGTCCACCTTAGGAAAAAATCAAAAGGGGCATCCAACATGCTGAGGTGGTGCCTCGTCATCTTCCAACCGATCAAATTATTCCAAGCTAGCATGTCTAGGTTCAATGAACCTGACACTTCATAATGCAACAACTTTTTATTGTTGGTTTATATTTAGCAAAAGGACAAGTGCCCCCAAATGTAATTTTCTCATTGTTCGAGAGGTAGTTAGTTGTGACAAACCCTAATTAGGGTTTTATTTTGTAATCTTGGCCATTGAATTTTATTCGAGGAGCCTATAAATTGAGTGCACATTGAATTTGTAAAACATGGGAGCATCCATCACACACTACCAATTCACTACTTTGTCTATGCTTTTGCTTACTATTATGCTTTGATAGATTTTTTCCAAGCATCCATCGCTTGTCCGAAAGCACTTTTTGTAGGCTTTTAGCCATAGTATCAAGATAGTGAACTATTTGATAAAATGCTTTGGTAGAAATGTATGAAAAATGTGGTAGCATAGATAAGGTAGTAAACTATTTGAGAAAATGCCTCAAAGAAATGTGATCTCATGGTGATGGATTTCCATGAGAATCTAGGGAATTTTCTTGTCATGGCATTCCATCACCATGAGACCACATTTCTTTGAGGCATTTTTTCAAATATTTTGCTACCTTGTCTATGCTATCGCTTACTATTATGCTTTGATGAATTTTTTCCAAGCATCCATATAGTTTGTTCGAAAGAACCTATTTTAGAATTTTAGCCATAGCAAAAAGGAAGTGAATTAATTGATAAAATGATTTGGTGGACATGTATGAAAAATGTGGTAGCATAGATAAGGTAGTGAATTGTTTGAAAAAAATCCTCAAAGAAATGTGTTCTCTTGGTGATGGAATGCCATGACAAGCACATTGAGACCACATTTCTTTGAGGAATTTTTTTGATCAGTTCACTACCTTGTCTATGCTATTGCTTCTTATTATGCTTTAATAGATTTTTTCCAAGCATCCATAGCTTTTTTCCAAGCACCTATTTTAGGCTTTTAGCTATAGTAGCAAGGCAGCGAATGGTTTGATAAAATTCTTTGGTAAACATGTACAAAAAATGTGGTAGCATAGACAAGGAAATGAATTGTTTGAAAAAATGTCTCAAAGAAATGTGGTCTCATGGTGATGGAATGGCATGAAAATCTATAGAAATTTGCATGTCATGGCATTCCATCACCATGAGACCACATTTTTTTCAGGCATTTTTTCAAGCAGTTCATTGCCTTGTCTATAGTATTGCTTGCTATTATACTTTGGATAGATTTTTTCCAAGCATCCATAGCTTGTTCGAAAGCATTTGTTTTATGATTTTAGACATAGTAACAAGACAGTGAACTGTTTGAAAAAATACTTTGGTAGACATGTATGAAAAATGTGGTAACATAGACAAGGCAGTGAATTATTTGATAAAATACGTCAAAGAAATCTAGCCTCATAGAATGCCATGATAAAAAAATGTAATTGGTAGCTGATCCTACTTATTAGTTATGCAATGTGAAGTGATTGCATAACTGCTTAGGTTGACTTTGTAAAAACTATATTGTAATTGAAATTTTGTCATCTATCTACATCTAGTTATTAGTTATGCAGTGTGAAGTAATGCTTTGACTTTGAAAGATGTGCAATAAAATGTAATCAACGATATGAATATAAACTACAAAAAAATATTTTTTACAATTCATTAGTTAAAATCTTTATTTTATTTTCTCTCTATATCTCTATATGCTATGGAAATAACTTTCAATTTCAAAATAAATAGATTTTATCTCTTGTTCTACAATTTTTTATGTTTTTTTTAAATATGATTTTTTCTTAACTTTTTAAAAAACTCTTATACTTTTGGTTTGTCAAATTTTTCCCCAAAATATTTTTGCTGCTATGCATTGGAAGCATGAAGCATACATGTGAATACACACACTATACGTGAAGTATACATGTGAATAAGTGAATCATACATGCGAATAAGTGATGCACAAATAATTGAAGAATTCCAAAGGATACAAACCACTAAGAATGGAGCTTATTTACACAACACGCTTTAGATGGAGCTTATTGAGAAATCGACAGTAATTAATTAAGCATTAGATGTAAACAAAATCCATGCCTACAACATTCAAGCATATGATTTACACAATACTTATGATAATATCATTCAAGAATGGCAGTAGAAAAATAATTTTTTTAAAATCAAAAGGCTGTAAGGTATACAATGATATATATTGATAAAAGTATATACAATATATCCAAAAAAGAAATACAGGATTAGTACAAAGGAGCCATATTATGGACATAAAATGTCACATATATATCGATAGTACAAAACATATGTTCCAAAATGCCACATAGGCATACAAAAAATGACCCTAATACAGTCATTTTCATTTAGGGGAAGGAAATAGATCCTATGTTGCCTTCAAAATTCGGCTGGATGGAGTGACTATTGGCTCTCTGGTCTTTCGAACAGGCTCGCTAGTCCTCCTCTCTTCACTTTGGACCTTTAAATGATACAATAAAATTTAAAGATGTTAATACACATAAATTGAATTATGGAATGACATATAACGAAATATAATTACTTACCACATATAGATAGTCATCATTCACATTTACATCATTACCACATCCACGATCTGGAGTGACAACCACTTGTAGAAACCATCAAGATAGAAATTAAGCTACACAAAAGTATCATGAAAATTTCCTATAATAGACCATAAAATAGAAAATATAATGTCAAATCGACTAATCTATTGCATACCTCTCTCAATGGATCGGAACTGGCTATTGTTGTAGCAACTCCATGGTCCATTGTGCCACCAACATCACTAGGCCTATCTGATGTCAACATCTGCAAATGGTAAATGAAAGGGTAAATGGTAGGGTGAACTAGTAAATGTTAATGCGATGGGATTAGGAAGGAATAAAGGAACATAAAGTGAATTAGGAGAACATAATGTGACATGATCAAGGAATACAAATGCAATGTTTGTGTTTCTCATCAATTTTTTAGATTTGTATATGCAAAATTATGAAAACTAGCTAACATTGTTTTACAACACCATTATTGAATAAAGGCTACTTGAGTGTAAGTTTTTTGAGGAAATGAATTACGAGGTGTGGAGGTCAAAGGTCCACTAGGAAACTATTTGAAATCCAAAGCATGTTATGAGAAAAATATTCAAATATAAAATTCAACTATTCAAATGAAACAATAATATCTTTAATACTAGTTGCATACCTGTGGACTCACTGTCAAGAACGGATAAGGGTCTGTAGGAATGAGGCATGTCTCATGAACACTCCAACCCTAAAATTTCATCATATCAAAATTATACTAATTTACTTATTCTTAAATTTCAAAATATAATTTAATAAACAACATTAAATGAACTTGCTGAATTTTACCTGAGTGTCAATGTTGAATGTATCATTCAACAAATAATCTATGAAATCCATCACCTCTGCAACTAATGTAGGATGTGTAGCTACATCCCAAGCACTTTGATAATTGTACGTGCAAACTGCACCACAAGTGCCACAATGGTGGGGTGGAGCTCGGGGCCTACACGTCTTCTCCACACTAGGCTCTACTAGAGGCCTCACACACTATAAAATGGTTTGGGTGAGTGAGCCAATTGACTCCAACGTGTCCACCTCTACACTATCCTTAACAATGGAAGGAACAATGACATGCTCCACCATGGGTCTAGCCAAGGGTCTCACTACCAATTGTGGATTATGTCGTGGAATAGGTACATCATGTGTGGAGCCCCCACCTCTACCCTAAAAGTCTAAGATGTCAAAATAATTTGGCATCTTATTGAGGATAAACTCACAATAGATTTTCCTCAAAAAGTATTGTGGTACCTCATGGTTATTGCATGGAGGTTGGTCAAATACCATCCACCATCACTCCCAAAATTTATTTTTAATTAACTCATGGTGGCACCAATGGATGGGGAACCTCTTGCATGTATGAGACAAAGGTGCGTTGGTTTTTAGGTCTGTAAATAGGGCATACAAGTCAGCTTTGCTAATTTTTTGTTTTTTAACATCTGCATATGACAAACCTCTAACATATTATTGTCTCATCTCATGCCTCTTATTTGACCAAAACATTATTTTCTCGCTCATTTCACCTACATGAGATACAATTGACTTCAATGATTCAACAATCCCTCTCCTATAAGGGTGGGTTTCGGCATGCTTGGTTAATGTTCCAATTAATTGTTCAATTTCTCTTTTATTGTTTTCAATTTGATTTAGAATATTTTGTTGTGTTCCTTGAGGATGCCTATGAATTGATGGAGGGGTTTCAGGTTGTTCTTGAATAGGAGGCTCTTCCTGAAGGGCTGACTATGAATTCTAAATGTTTGGAGGTGGAGATTCATTCCCTAAGAATTAGAACAATATTTTATTATAAAAACCTATTTCAATCTGCATTCTAAATCAAATTCAAAATAAATAGAATAAAAATACATACCTCTTCACAATCTTTGAAGTCTCTGACATGTTGGTGGCATCCTCATGAAAAATAGCAAGCTAAGGATGCAAATAATGGATGGTATTTGGTGAGCATGAGTTGTAGACCTCAAATCCTCCAAGCCAAGTAGTGGGTTGAACTGAAATGAGGTTTCAAAATGCATTTTTTTTCTTTTATTTACCTTTTTTATTTGGCACACACAAAATTTGGCAAGCGCCAAATTTGGCGTGCACTAAATGACCAATTTCAACCTTTTTTTGCAAATTTTTACAATTTGACAACCTAAATTGTGTCATAGTTTGGTGCGCTTACCCTTCAATGTTACATCACAACACTAGCTCAACAACATGTTTGATGCATTATGATCTTGACATGATGATGTATCTTGAATTGCTACACCAATTGATGAAATTTTCCCCCTTAAATTCCTTAGAAATTATCTTGAATGTCCTTGAATACTCTTGTAAACTCTTGAATTCTCTTGTAAAATCAAACTTACTATAAGGAATGCTCTCATGAAAACCTTAGGTGAAAATGAGTGAAATAACCTTGTATTTATACTTGTTTATGCCAAATTTCCTGAAATTACAACACTACAAGCTTACATCAGATCTAGGAAGATAAAATCCCACCAAGAATTGAATTTAAATTAGGTTTAAGCCACATAGGACTCATATGCCAGAAGTGGCATATGAGTCCCATTAGGCTAGGCTTTAGGACACATTTTTCAAGAAAGGCTTAAATTGATGTGAAATCAAGATCAAGGCCCCAAAAATTAGGTGGGACTCATACACCCAAGGTGGTGTATGAGTCCTAGATCACTAAATCTAGGCCATACAATCCCAAATCACATGAATTATGATTGGATGTTGCTAAATGTCAATATTATCCTTGAAAAGATGCATTAATTAAGGTTTTTGGATGCAAAATAAGGCCAAATAAGGCATAAAGAAGCCCAATTAATTAATGAAGCCCTATATTAGTGTGAAAATGTAAAAGTTCACTTTACCAAACCCTAAATAAGGCATAATTAAGTTCATTTAGTTTACAAGGGCCCAAAACTTAATGTGAATGTGTTAAAAACATTACAACACAAAATCAAGGAAACATTAGGCTCAATTTAATATGGAGGGTCCAAACAAGCGTGAAAATGTAAGGGGATACATTTTTCATCATTACATTTAGCCCCTACTTTAATGAGAGGAACTTGTTTCAAACTCACACTAAAGTAGACATTCAAGAGGGGTCCAAGTGTACCAATGCGGATGGTCTAAGATGAGAAAGATCAAGGAGGTAACAAAGCCCCCAGGATCCAAGATCTTACGTCAAACCAACATAAGCACAAAGGGACACACACAAGGTGTATGATATGTAGCAAAACAAGGTAAAATTATGCAATTTCAAAGATATAAAGATGAAAGAAAAAGAAAGAAAGGGTGGATCAATCTTCAACCATTTGTCCCACATGTTGTGGATCAAATCTAAGATTTTTTTCAAAAAATGCATGCTCACTCTGAGCCAACAAAGCTTCAAGATGTCTGTTGGGTGACTATCAAAAAAGGGGTGGCTTACAAGTGGAGCACATTTTCCACTATGCAAATAATATGCATGCTCACAAGGGCTAGTGGAACCTCAGGTTCTCCACTAGGTGAGCCCCTAGTGAGACACATATGCATGCGGTTGGTATGTGTTCACACAAACAAACAAGTGGCTATGAGAAAGTCATGCCTAAGTTCAACTCCTATATGTACAACCATACCAAAGTTATACCTCCTAATAAATTTGATAAGGTGCCACACAACAATGAACTTTGAGCTCCATGAGGCAAGCAAAGGTTTGTATGCTTGAAACTCATGAACAAACAAGATGGATCCACATACAAGAAAAGTGTGTTATGAAAGATGGCCATATAACCAAAATTGTAAATGCAAAATAGTGTAAGGTACGTTCATAGGATATTTTCTTAGTTCATGTAAGGTCTTAACCTAGGGTATGTCATTCCTAATGTCTCCAAGAGAGGGAAAATCAAAGAATGGAAGATTCACAACCTAGGGGATGTAGTGTGTCCCATCAAAGCCACTAAGAGGAATATAATATGCTAAGAGAGATCACTCTCTTGAAGGACATCACACCCAATGCCACCACAAAAGTGAAATACATATTGCATGAAGTAAGAAGACTACATAGTGAAACATGAATTTGAAATTGAAATGCCAAAGAATAATTACAATGTATGCCCCAACTTTAAAGAAATTGTTAAAAACAATGTTGTGAGAAATTAATTTAAAGTAGCACATGATAAATGCTAACAATAAAGAGGACATGAGAGCTTATTTAAAATCCCTATGCCAAGTCATATGTTTCCAAATAAAGATACATCATGAAAAGGGGTTTCCCCCAAAATGTAATGCTAATCATAAAAGTACGTCACATGCGAGCCAACTTAAGGCATTCCATCCACATCCCAAGCTTGCTCTTATATGTACATGAAAGGAAGTTAACTAGCCAATAGAGAAAACAACAAGTGACATACTAGGACAAGGCTACTTAACCCCTTGCCCCCACTTAGTGCAAGACACGGATGAGCCGAGATGATTGATGAGAAACATGCTAGAGTGAAAATTAGTATCAATTAGATGAATTAGGTGCCCCAACATAAATAAGAGCACCACACTCCTTAAAAGTTGAATTTTGTTACTCAAAGCCTTACATTCATTAGTAGAATGACCATGAATTCTATGATATGCACAAAATGAACTCTTGTAGTAAAATTTCTTTCGTGTTCTTGGAGGGAGAGATATCAAATGATCTTGGAGGAGTCTTGAAAAGATGCTCTCATGATCAATAGTAGAAGATATTCCTTTATTTTGTGACAAATGTATCTCTTAGTACATGGTGTCATACTTATGCAAGGCTCTTTAGATTGCGAGATTTTGTACTCTCCTTTACAGGAGGGTGTAAAATCTATTAAATTCAAATCATTAGTGTTTTGCATGATGACATTGATATTACGCAAAGGTTTCTTTGTTTCTTTCAAAGGATAGTCATGAAGACCACTAGTGTCTATTAGTTCAAGATGCACTAATTTTAACATTGTCTTAGAGGAATGTTTTGTAATCATGTTGATATTAAGGGAAGGCTTGTTTGTTTCTTTTGAGGGACAATACCCAAGACCATTAGTCATTACTTGTGTGTTAGGATCTATAGGGAGACATATACCTTGTTCTCTAGCACCACATCCTTTTCCACTATATCCAAGTTGTTTCATAGGTTCATACTTTTCCATAAAGTTGTTTCATTTCTTTTAGATTCAGTGGTTGCTCATAATCAACTTCATAAAAGTTTGTTGTGTAATTTGTTGTCTTTTGTTCTAAAGTTTTTGAGGTGGATTCTTTTGAAGGCTCTTCCAAATTTTATGTCAACATTAACACTTTTTCTTTTACCTTTTCAAAGTCTTTGTTTATGATCTCATATTCACCCATGAATGATGTGAAATCTAGGGAACCCCAATCATCGTCTAATAGCTTTGTGACTTCCCCAATCTATTTTTCTTTGTCCTTGTATTGCACAAGTTCTAGTTGTGTAGTTGGTGTCAATGTTTTCAAAGGATTTTCCTTATTTTTCTCAATTTTTAAACCATTTGGTTCAGGGTCAACTTTGAGTGTGTATACTTTTTTGTTGTCGACATACTTCATTACACGATGAAGAGTAGAAGGAACCCCATTCATTGCATGAATCCATGGTCTTCCTAAAAGAAGATTATATGAAATATTGTGAGGTATAACATGGATCAATGTTTCTAATGTGGCCTTTCCAACTTTAATAGGTAAAGTGACACACCAACTGGTTGTTTTCCTACATTGTCAAATCCTTGAATTGATAAGGAATTGGGTTCAATTTTTTATTTATCCACTATCCAAAAGTTTCACACTACACATATTAAGAGTAGAGACATTGTTGAAAAGGGTTCACTTTATCCTTTTTCTATTATATTGAGCTATTATCATGAAAGCATAATTTTTTTTTTTCACTTCCAAAGGGGGGAGCTCACTTTGGTGGAAAACAATGATAGCATTCATTCCTTGAATCATGGTTGCTATGTCATTCGGTTGCACATTAGAAGGGATAGGAACTTGTTGTAAAGCACTTTCAATAATGTTATGATAATGAGGGTATTATTGAATAAGGTCCCATAATGATATCTTAGCAGGAGTTTTCTTAAGTTGCTCAACGATATTATACTCCTTTCCACTTTGTAAAGGTAAACGAGGAGGACCAAGCAAGATAGGGTTAGGAAATGGGAGGGATATTGAGGGTGTTTTTATTGGTTTCTAATAACGGTTAGGGTTAGGGTTCAATTAGTATTACAGTTAAAATTAGGGTTCAATTCTAACTCTAATTAAAATTCTAATCCTAACCCTAACAATACCATAGAAGATTAGAGAATAAAAGCATTAATAAATACTATAAATAATAGTGCATCTAACACTAATTTATAAGTTGTCAAAACAAATAATGACGTCTTAAGGGGGTATCTAAAGGGGTCATAATAAAACATGTTAATTAAGGGGACGTCTAAAGGGGTCATAATAGAACGTCTTAAGGGGATGTCTTAAGGGGTCTTAAGGGGATGTCTAAAGGGGTCATAATAGAACGTGTTAATTAAGGGGATGTCTTAAGGGGTCTTAAGGATGTCTAAAGGGGTCATAATAAAACATGTTATTTAAGGGGAGGTCTAAAGGGTCTATCTTAAGGGGATGTCTTAAGGGGTTAGAACGTGTTATGTCTTAAAGGGATGTCTAAATGTCTGTAATTAAGGGGATGTCTTAAGGGGTCTTAGGGGATGTCTAAAGGGGTCATAATAGAACATGTTAATTAAGGGGATGTCTAAAAGGGTCATAATAGAGCGTCTTAAGGGGATGTCTTAAGGGGTCATAATACGCCTAAATATATAGAATATTGATTTGATACATAGAAGTACATAGAGTATGTTTAATTTTGTAAGTATGTATGTACATATATGTCATCTCAAAAATGTTTACAAAATTTGGATATGCCATCTCAAGAACATCTCAAACTCGTGGCTAGAATGTAGTAGGTCTTCACACCACCTGATATCAAAAAGGTACAAGCAATATCAATGAAATCATCAAAACATACATATTTTAATTTATATAAAACTATCTATATGTACATGAGTCAAGTACCTGCATTTAAAAGTATTCGAGGTTGAATGCAGACATCCTCTCCTTTTTGTTTCAAAGTATGAGATTAATGCAATGATGGCTTTAGGATACAAAAAATGACAATAAATCAATTTTAACTATTTATGTCAAAAGCAATATCAATATGTAATCAAAACATGTATTTAAATATAATTTAGCCCGATAATTACACATTTTACCAAAATTATTCCATGTTGTCTAGGTTGAATTTGCATGGACTAGATCCTTTTGATTATGCCTTAAGGATATATAAAGAACAATTTAAATCGAATTTCAATGGCAACACACTTGACCAATGTCGAAACATGTGTATTTAATGTATTTAAAAGGGATAAAATAAAAATAAAACTATATTTACACGTATTACTTAGTCCATTTGTACCATGCATCCTCTCTTTTTACGTGCATCTATGATTTGCCCTCATGCTCTTCCATGAAATTGACCATAGTAATTTTTTTGAAGGTCTTCCACGATAGCGCTCTAGTTTTATATTTGTTGCCACCACCAAATGTGAATAATGCATAATCTTTTTATGTGTTTCATAGTCTTCGAATGCAGGTAAACCATTCTTTCTTCTCAAGTATTTTTGTAGCCAAGTGCCAACAACCACCACTGATCCTATTGGAAAACATGTTCAAAAACCATCATCAGATAACTTCTGAAAATTTACTTAAGGGGATCAAAGACTTGTTCTAAAATATTGCTTAAGGGGATCTAAAACTTGTTATCAAAATTCGCTTAAGGAGGTGTCTTAAGGGGATCACCGTACCTGTTGGATAATAAAATCCATCATCATCTTCTCGAGGTGTTAACAACTTATGTTTAGTTTCCACACAACGAGCCAACCAATATTCTGTTTGCTCTTCATTCCCCTCAGGTGCAATAACTGCATACACATGTCCTTCCAACAAAATTCGATTTAATAACTTGTGCATATCCATATAACTAATTTAGTATTAAAAAACAACTTAATAAAACAAAATAAAATGAAATAAATTAAATTAAAATTACCTTCTTGTACAAGGTCTGAAACACTATCATAATGCAAGCTCCCTTATCCAGATAGTCCATGTGCTTGATGTCAAATTCCTAAATGAATGCCATTTAGTAGATCCATTGATTGTCTCACAGTCAACTCTAGGTACAATCTTCTCTTCTTCAACCAACCAAAAGAATCGATGAACTGTAGAGTACTCACTCGAACCAGGTGCAGATAATCTTGTATTACACCAATCCACAATCCCATGTGCATCTTTAAATTTTACTACATCCTCAATTTTTAATTGTTCTCTAGCAAGAATTCTTCTGACACACACCAGCTCCATCATGTTCTCCTTTACTATGCCCAACTTCAAAAACTCCATATATGTTGGACATTAAGTTCCTTGTGAACCCTGTAACCAATAGAACATTCTAGCATTTTTGAACTACCCATACAATTATCGACCATATGAGGTGTTCTTTCATATGGATTCCTCTTTCTTTTAAATTTCTATAAAATATACTAAAACAATATTGAACAAACTCGATGAATGTAACCCGATTGTCCTCAAATAAAATGATACTCCCTCAAAACTTTTTTCTATCATCCTCGTTTTATCATCGCATGTCTATAAACAATATGGACAAACATAGCTGCGCAATTATAATATTGAGATTGAATTTCCTCTTGGAGGCGAGAGTATAATTCTCACAAAATCAATAGCGAAAGTATAGTACCAGTGGAAATGTGTTTCTACATTAGTGAAATTGGCCATCAAAACCATCGAGGCATGTTGAGTTATAACATATTTTGGGTACAATTTTATTATTAAATTCACTCATAAATGCATGCACACTAACTTTTACGTAACTAAATCCTGGCAGCTTTCCTATTTTTCCATCTTTTGAGATAGTGAACATTCCTAAATCTTTTGGCATCTACTAATTGTTGTCCAAAATCATGATCAACACTTTCATGCAAACAATTTCTTAAAAATGAAAGATTTCCGTAGTTAATGCATTGTCGAGAAATACAAGAACTTAAATAAAATAATCTATCATTAGATTTTTCACAAAATAAACCTGAAATAAACTCTCTTATTGCTTTAGGTGGCATATCAATACCACAATCTGATATAATCATGTTTAAAGTCTGGGTACAGCATTATATGTCGAAAACATCATAAAAATATGCCAAATTGAACATGTATTTTACAATGAATGTTTGTTTCGCTTATTAATTTTTACATACCGAGGTTTACATTTTTCAAAGACTAGCTTTGACTTATTTTAATATTACTAGGTAACACTAAATTTTCACAAAATTTTCTATAAAATTCAGTTTGTGTTGTATCTAATAGGTACTTTGGGTGAGGATCGTGGACTTTGGACCCTACCCTTAATTTTAAAACATCTCTAGCATTAGATGGAAACCCTGGTATTATCATGCCCAATATTTTTTTAGATCAAAGATTTAATTTCAACACTCAATTTTTATGTCGGATCTCGGTGGTAGATCCTTTGAAACTCAACATTGATTGATAGGATCATTTTCTATACTTTCTCTTCTTTTTATGCTCTTAGTAATGTTTTAGGATGCATTTTTAAAACTTCACTAATATTGCTTACCATTCTTTTATTAAAAGTTGTTTTATTGACTATAGCAGTAGTTATAGCTCTTCTTGCTGCATTTTTATCTTTAGATCGACTATATTTGCCAATAGATTGAATGGCACTAGCAACAGTAGACATAGCATGTTTTAATGATTGATCTTTTCTTTTTGGTTTAACATAAAAGCCTAACCTTTTCATTACTTTCCTCATTTTTTGCATTTTCATTAATTGCATCATTAGTTGACATTGAAATGCAATTTTTTCACGATAAAAGAATTTGGTGTATATTCTATTCGCATGTGTTCTTATTTGCCTCCAAGAAATTTGACCAAGAAGATTATCGAAAACACCACTTCCAATTTAAAAAAAAGTATTTTCATTAAATTCAGCATCACATTCTAGATTTTCATCTTCATTTTCATCAACAAAACCGTTTTCATTTTCATTTTCATCAACAAAACGGTTTTCATTTTCATTTTCATCAACAAAACGGTTTCATTTTCATTTTCATCTTCATTTTCATTAACAAAATGTTTCTCATTTTCATTCTCATCAACAAAAGCGGTTTTCATTTTATTTTCATTTTCATCAAAAATATAGGTTTTGTTTTCATTTTCAAGAAAATGATCATTTTGATTTCCATTTGCAACAAAATATTTTTCTTTTTTGTTTTCAAAAAGTTCTATAAAAGTTTCATCTCTTTAAATATAGTCAATGTCAACATCATTATATCCAACATCTTGTAAATCTTCTACAAAAAAATTTACCATTTCACTAATATGTGGATTTGAAGACGTACTTGGATTTGTGTATATTGAAACATTCTCATAGCATTCAAAGGAGAGGGGTTTGAAAGACATGAAGTAGGACTTGTTTGTATAATCATATTCTTCTCCAAATTGACTCCTTACCAGTGCTTCATCTCTACAACTATGGTATCTTCAATGTTTTTCATCTTCAATAGTTGTTGAATTGGTTGCTCCACCATGGTTCATTGATTTTATTCTCATTCTTCTTTGTCTTTGTCTTTGTCTCTCTTTTTCTTTATTTGCTTCAACTTCTTGAGGAGTCAATGTCTTTCTTCTCTTATTACAAAATTTATCTCCCATAATTATAAAATTCTCAAGCACAAATGAATGTTAATAGTGAAATACTTCAAAATATTGAATCCAAATTGGAACTTGAATACCTATTACGGAAAAATTATTCCTCTTGTGTTCCTCAAAACAAATAGAAAACTACGAATTCCACTTCAAAATTGTTTCTTTATGCTTCCTTTGAAAAAGAATTCAATCCATGGTACCAAATTTCACTTCAAAATGAATTGTAGATGATGCTCCCTTTGATAAAATCAACAAAAAATAAAATTGACCACCTGTACATACAATAACTTATGAAAAATAATTGATTTTTAGTGCTCTCGGCCGTACATGTGAAGTTGCAGACTTGACAGTAATGCAGAGTGTTTTAAATATTATAACGGATCCGCTTAATTAAGCGGATCTGCTTAGTAAATGGATCCCTCTATAATTCCGGATCCGCTCACTAAAATGAGTGTGGAGTTATTGTAAAGGCACGGACTAAGTACCTTACAACAGTTGAAATGGAAATGGGATCCCGATTATAGCACGGGATCCCGTTTATTAGTAAACGGGATCCCGTTTTATAATCGGGATCTCATTTTTTTAAATTTGAATTTTGTTTTGCATCGTGGGCGGGTTTTTGCCAAGGTTTTCGGTTCGGGAAAAGCATTGGAAGTCCGAACCTAAGCCTTCAACCTGGTTTGACCTGCAAATTGAAGGCCCTAACAATGTCAAAGAAAAATATCGACTTTGGACATATGGGCTGACGACCTTTTTCAAAAATTTTCTAACAAAATTAAAACCCATTTTAGATCAAACAATGCAGATTCTAAATATGTAATTTTTTTGCAATTGAATTATTTTTTCTATTTTTCAATTAATTTCTAATAAAATTGGTCCATAAACTTTAAATATTAGAGTTTTTACTATTTTAATAACTTTTGATCAACATAACATTTTGACAAACGGATTGCACGAGAGCAAACTTCAGACAATTCTTTTCAATTTGAAAAAAAAAAATCAAAAAATGATAAGTTTAGGTCATCTTATGCATGTCGTACATGACGATTTTTCAAAACGACAAATCTGCCTAATAAAAATTAACAAAAAAAAAATATTCAATAAAAAATTACAAAAAAATATCAAGAGCAAGGTTCAGTGAGTCATAAAACTTTTCCCAAAAGGATTTAGGAAAATACGATAATTTAAGTCAAAATATGAATGTCGTACACGTGCATGGTATGGTACAAAAAAATGACTTTTAAACAGTGGTTTTTTGAAATTCCTATTAAAACTCAATTTGTACAATCTGGGTACTGAAATAAATTACATATTTGGAAACTAGACTCTGAGCACTACATTTTATGATCAGTGACTTTTTTAAAGATTTCTTCTCTAAGTGCTTCAAATTTTAAGGTCAAATGTGTCAAATACTGAAAATCAGGGAAAACACTTCCACTTTTTGGCCAAAAAGTGGATTCAACTTCTTGCACACACCCTGTTTCTAGTGTTAGATGTTGTATAGGAATGAATTTTCACCTTGACGGAACCCCTAAAATATTTTTTTTCTATTTCTAAACTCTACAAAATTCAGCCAATTTCAAGTATCTAGACTTAGGGTTTTTCCCATTGTTATTGCTTGGGATTTTTTTGTCAAGATCTCTCCTAAAAGCCCTTAAGTCTTAGCCCTTGTAAATGTGATGATGTGTTGTTGACCTTCTATTGCCTATCCCCATTTATGTTAAAACAACTTGAGCCATTCAAGCCCATGAAATTATTGGCCCTTTGTGCCTAGGTGAGAAATAATAATTTTTAAGATTGATCTATTGACCTTATTTTGCCTTTACAACCTTTGAAATAACATGGTAAAAGTCCTTTGAAACCTTTTTATATATTTTCCTAGGTGGTCCCATTTCTCAATACAGCTTATGAACACATGAAAATTATTTCACTCAAGTCTCGACCACCACCTTTGTCCATTGTTGATCATGGATTGCTTTGAGAACGTTTGATTCATATTAGCGATGCACAATGCATGAGTTTCTCTTTGTATTGTTGAAGGTTTCGGCTATTGCTAATTGCTCTTGAGATTTGAGTTTTGAATTAGTAATGTGCAATGACCTTAGGAATATTTGTATTAATTTCCATCACTCATTCTATATAGCAGTGCACTTTTCTTGTTCAAATTGGCGATGAGCAATAAGGTCCTTAATCCCAATTAGCTGTCAATGTTTTGAAAGGGTGAATGAGTGATATTTTTGTGTCATTGATTTTGAAGGAAGATGCACGTAGTCTAACTAGATTTGTCTCTACTTTTTATCCATCATTGATATGATCTAGAATTTGAAACATAAATTAGTGATGCGTGATGTAAGGTGAAGATTTCCAAAGGTGGACAGTGATCCAATGGTCAATATTTCATCGTGCCAGTGCTCTCGTTGCTGATTGAACTCTAGAAAGGAAAGGTAGATTAGCGACAGGCGATGGGATTTTTAAGGGAATATTATTTTCATTTCCAACTCTTTGTACCTCACCAATATAAATGGAAAAGCATGGGATAGGATGGCGATGCATGATGATTGTTAGATTAGAGATGACTAATGAAATTAAGGGTAAACATGGTAGTTTTTTGAGGTGGTATCACTATTTTCAAGGCACAAGTTGTAAATTCTTAAAGCAATGATTGAGGATTTCCATTGATGGTGTTTTAAATCCAAAAAGATCGATGACCTAGATTCAAAGCTGAGCGACTAAGTTGTTAGCTCGCTTCCATGAAGCTCTCCTTGATCATTAATGGCTACATGCTCTTGATTGTTCTACTTAATGTAGATTTCCTTCCATTTTTTCTCACCATTTGCAACCATTGAGAATTGAGAAGTGTGAGCTAGAGTGGAAGTGTGTGAGTCTTAGGCTTTTAATTACAAAGGTATTGAAGTGTTTATCCTGGGTAAGTTAATTTTGATATGGGCTATGTTTGAGTTATGCATTAGTTGGCTTGAGAGTTTCATTTTTGTGGGATAGTGAGGGTTTTGATTTGTCTATAATTGTCACTAGGGCTAGTAGAAATTTTCTAGGTTTGAGGGTTTTCTTTTCTACAAATTCAATTCAGGAGCTTAAACTAGTGAGTCTTCTTGCTACAATTAAGATTTTCTAATCCTTACGCTGTGTCCTATCAAAATGGGTAAGTCAGGCGTGTCTTTCCAACCAATTAGGAGGTCCAGGAGACTTAGTGTGTTTGAATTTCAAGAGGACATATATGAAGTTGAACAAGAAATACCCAAAGCTTCTACAACAACAAAGGGCAGGAGGAGTTCCCGTGGTAAAAATAAGGATGGTGTCAAGAGCACCTATAATTTGAGGAGCAGGGTTGTTTCAAAAGAATTGGTCAAGTTGAAAAAGAAGGAATCAATTAAGCTCGAGAAGAAAGAAAAGAAGAATAATATGTATCATAAGGCTTAGCTGGGGAGGCACAACTCTCCCATTGAGGTTTCACATAGCCCTTCGAGTGATGAAGGAGATACTGACCAAGAGTATGGCCATTACCTTCTTTCTTTGGTGCCATATGAGGATTCTGATGAGGGAGGAGTAGTAGCTCCTCCAGTTTTAGCATGAACACAAAGCGGGTGGGCATACTCTAATGTTGATGAGTCAAAGTAGTGTCCCAACACTATTTTTGTTTTTGATGACACCATTTCCACCACATCAAACTCGTTCTCTTCAGCATGTATATGGTTTTTTGTCTTTGGTGCTGATGTGAATTTTTTTTTGGCTGGTGTAATGGAGAGGTGTTGGACTCTCGGTCTTCGATGGAAAATATGCCTTGTCTGGTTAGTATATAAGTTTTTTTCTTGGGTATTGATGGAGAATATTCTTTGGTTGATGTGGACAAGGGATTTTTGCACTACTGCAACAACAAATGATGCCTTATGAAAGGATGGATGGTCTACTTCAATTGACTATGTGGAGTTTTTTATTTTGCTTTCCCTTGTTATGAAATGATTAAATGTAACCGTTAGGGAGGTCTCTAAACCTAAAATGAAATGTGTTCCAAATGAAATGTAACTGAAATGGTAGTATGGCCTAAAGCTTGTTGCTCCCATTCTTCTATAAATGGGATATCAGGGTTAGTTACTATGAGTTTTATTTTTGGGTCTCTAAATGGTCTAAGTGGGAAAACTAAGCTCATGAAAGAGCGGATTGTAGATTCATGCACAAATGAATAGGTTAGTAAGGATTCTATGGTATGAGTTGGTTTGTAATAATCTCAAATAGTTTTATAGTAGCATTAGTCTATAAATGAAAATGCTAGTTCAAAAGCACATTCTTTCCTATGTAATTTTCTTCCTAATTATAAATGAAATGGTTAATGATCTTTTTCATTTTTCCTCAATTGTTTTAATTAAGTGAGTGATTTTATTTCTGATTCGATTCAAAGAATTGATTAAATGCTAAAATGAGGTCACAGATTTGTAAGAAAAGAACATAGGATTTATAAGTAGTTGTGTTTTAGGCATAGTGAGTTGAATACTGTAATGCAGTATATCAATAGTCCATTAACTAATGATTCAAATTGCTAAGGTATTACTAGTTATTATGAATATGACTCCATTACCCCATGGCAAGGAACTAGTCTTTTTATTTGATTATCCTAAAGATAAATAAGTTATTCATGCACTTGACCAAGGGCTTCAAATGAAAATGAAAATAATCTAAAACATCTTCAATTATAACATACCAATCTGAAGTACCATCTTATTCCTTGCAATAGATAGTAATTTGTTTAAAGGTAAGCCAAAAATTTAATGAATGTTATCTATTCACACTTTATACAAATTTATTTGTGTGTATAAATGTTCTTGATCAAATGAATATCATATGAACATAACAAGGATTACCCTCCTGGGTTTCATAGAGATTGAAGAGTAGAAGTGAGGGCCTCAAAACCCTTGTATGTTGGACAATCCTTACCCTTGTTGATTATTGGGTTTTGGCAGATTCATAGGTAAGTGGTAAGACCAAGTTTGCTTCTAAAAAAATAACCAACATACATCTCTTGCAAATTACCCTTTTACACCCTCTACTTTAGGAAAATCAAACCCAACTAAGAAATTACACATCATGTATCTGCAATCCATCCACTCGGCGCTTGTCTTTTGTGTCGATGGAGGAATTTCTATTGAGTATGCATGCACTGCACACAAATGTCTGCATGGTGTACTATCATCCCCGATAGATTCCTACCTTTGGAATCTGCAGAGACATTACATTCTCCATTGGTGATGAAGCGTAAATCCTTTGCACCTTCCTGTTGACCTGAGAACGACTCTTTCCCTCCTAAATCCTCTTCAAATTCCTATATTTCAACTACACTTCATCTCTTTAGTAATCTCTTGAGAAACTCAACCCTTATTCTTCACAATCTCACATGCTATCTTGATCTTATTTGAAAATTTTTGAGCTTCTATTCAACTTCTCTAAGTTGTGCTACACCTTTTCCACCATTGGAGTTGTGACTTGGTGTCTTGAGGGAATTCTTCTTCATTGTTGCGATAGTATAGACCTTACCAAGCTTGCATCCTCCTCTACAAGCTTAAGGGAATCTGAATTGAGAGGGTGATATTTTCTCTTGATTTACGTAGAATTGTGTTATTATTATTATTTGGTATCCTTTCTAGTGTTCTCTTTATTGCATTTTATATCTCATGGCTTTTTTGGCTGTCAATGGAGGTGGAAACACAAAAGTGGGGGTTTGACTATGGAAAACCCCTATACAACCACACCATTTTCTCTCTCTTCGCTATGTGTAGGTACATGTTTGTTTGGAGCTTGCTAGTGAACTAGAATCTTTGTGAGTTAATCTTCATCACCTTCCCTTTTATCATCTTCTACATCATTATTCTATTTACTTTGTTCATTCTATTTATTATCATTCCAATTAATATTCTAGACCTAAAATGCTAAGTAGTTAGTAGGTTTGTTGTTCTTTTTAGTATGTCATTGTACTTTATGTCCATACAAATTACAACGACCCAGTGAGATTCCAGTGTGCTACAATGCCATCCATGATCTGTGTTGCTGTCCTCTTACAGAGAGCTATTTGAGGTGCAATTCAGGTTCCAAAAACCTAAGTTCATTTAGCCCCATCAAATCTATCAGGTTAGTAGAATGACAAAAGCACTTGAGAGTGCTCTTCTTTCTCTATCCTTGACCTAAAAGCTCCTGTCCAACTTGAGGTAGATTAGGGCATCCATCCGCCCTCAGCTCTTTGTGACCTGGAGCCTTGGTGTGGTTGGTACCCTCTTCTATATTTTGGTGAATTCGACATAAACCATTTTGGTTCTGTTTAGAAATGTTCAAAGACCTTTCCTCATATCCTAGGAGTGTTGTTGGTGTGAGTGTTTCGGGGTGCTTAGCCTTGCAACCCAAACTTTGACCCCTAGTGGCATAGTTGGAAGGTTTTGTGGAATGAAACCTTAAGTGGGTCACCGTCTAGTTGCTAAACCCTTGGGGGCTTTGTGAAAGTTCTATTTAGTGTACGAAGAAATGAAATTTTTACATTTTTCCCATCCCATCTGTGCAACCTATGAGTGGATCTCCCTACATAACTTTCACCTTCTAGGACTTTTTGATGAACTATAATAGATAATCATCTCCCTTATACATCCCTGCACAAATAAATGGAAACACTATAATAGGTGTTCTTATTGACCCCAAGTGTCGGGTGAATGTCATTACTAAGGATATTATGTTGATTAACTTCTTACACAAAGATGGGTATGACGAATCTAGGAGTACCATCCATACACACGATGGGATTTCCATACCTCCAACTGACTGCATCACCTTATTCGTATTAGTTGGACCTAAATCAATAAATGCACTCTTTGACATAATTCTAGGGTCTAATTTCTTCAAAGTGAAACTAGGTATCCCCTAGTTGGTCGCTATGAATGCAATTCCCTCTGTGGTTCATAAGTTTCTGAAATTCATCCATAAGGGTATAGTGCATGTAGTCCACGACACCGACTATAAATCATAGATTGTGTGTTGTGGCTACTCGCTGGATCATTTATGTCTTTCCCTTATAGGTTCATTTCCTCCTAGGATGGATCTCTTGTATCGAACCTATGTGAAATACAAGAGTTGGGGCATAATACCTAAGGTGAGATACCCTCCTTCTCCCTATACCATTTCACATAGGACTTGTCTCAAAGCAGAGCATGAGAATTCCTTGGGTTAAAAAAGGGAAGAATATAAGCGTGTCTAGTGCCCTTCTTCTTCTTCTTCTACTGCTGCCTTGCCTATCACTTCTTCTCACCCTACTGTGGCATCATCAGATTCTACTCTTAGGAAATTGCTAGAGAATCTGATGGTGCCTGCTTGGAAAAAATCCAAGCGCCCGATGTTTGAACTTCCCATCTTACCCATAATGCCTTGACCCATTTGATATGGTAAGGGGAAGGGTCCTCATGGGGAGTCCTCTATGTATCGGCCTCAAAGGCCTCATGTTGTTCCTACCTCTAAGGTATTGAATGGGAAGAGGCCCGTCGTTGAGGCATTAGAGCCTTCTCACCCCATTGTTGTTTCTTCATCCTCTTAATCCCTCCCTCCTGTTCCCATCCAAAATTCTCTCCCTCTGTCAGAAATGGCCATGAGGGACACTCCGATGGTTCAACATGAGTCTTTCATTCTGTCTCAGATCCTAGCCTCTAGCTCCCGGAGTCGTAGGAACCGCCTTGCGCATGAGTGAAAGTGTTAGAGAAAGGCCTTGGCCACTGAGCAGGCCACCTTGTAGAGGAAGAAAGAGGAGTCAAAAACCCTTGCCTCAGAATATTCTAATGTATCCTCTTCTCTTGCACCATCTTCTTTAGTTCCATCGTGTTGATGATGGTTTTACTCATAGTAAATACATCGAATAAGATCTCCATAGACAAGAGCGTGAAGAGCCTATCCTTCTTGAAAGATATGGAACAAAGGCAACCGAAGGGGAAATTTTGCATTCACAGGACAAAGATTGGATTTCATTCAATCCCATGTCTCCAATAACTAGGTCATGGTTGCACTAGGGTCGCTCTTGGGTAATGATGTGATATTTTTTTATCTCAAAGGGACTACGATTATTTCTAGATTTGCTAAGAATTGTAAACATTTCGCATAAAATTTCACTTCATTCATCAAATAACATCATGAAACCAAAAGATTCAACATAATATTTCATGAATATCACAAATTCTTTACTATCACTTAAGTAGATTTAGCATTAAGCATTCAACAACTTCATGGAAAATAAAAGATATTGAATAAAATTCTTTCCATTCATTTACATTTGTTGGAACATTTTCAAATATTAAACATCTATTCTAAAACAAAGTATTAAAAAAATACTAAAAAATAAAAGTTTCTCTCGGTTATTCTCCATGGATGCCCCAAAGAATTAATCAAAATAGAGAAAATTACTTTATATTTCACCAGATTGCTTCATAGCTATGTATAAAATGGTGCAAGCTTTTAAAAAGAGGGTTTCGTTTATGGACGTCAAGTAGGTTCTGTATGCACCCTTAAATGGCGCAAAATACAATCGTATTCAACTAAACTTACAAAACCAACTACAAAAGATACTAAGATAGGTAGCTATCCATAAAGCTCCGATATCAATTAATGTCTACGTGAATACAAATTATTTCGTCGGAATGGTTCAAAAAAAAGAAAATAAAAGATATTCAATAAAATTCTTTCCATTCATTTATATTTTTTGGAACATTTTCAAATATTAAACATCTATTCTAAAACAAAGTATTAAAAAAAATATTAAAAAATAAAAGTTTCTCGGTTATTATCCATGGATGCCCCAAAGAATTAATCAAAATAGAGCAAACCGCTTTATATTTCACTAGATTGTTTCATAGCTATGTATAAAATGGTGCAAGATTTTAAAGAGAGGGTTTCATTTATGGACATCGAGTAGGTTCGTATGCACCCTTAAATGGTGCAACATACAATCCTATTCAACCGAACTTACAAAACCAACTACAAAAGATACTGAGATAGGTAGCTATCCATAAAGCTCCGATATCATTTAATGTCTACATGCATACAAAGTTTTACGCTTGAATGGTTTAGAAAATAAGAAAATAAAAGATATTAAATAAAATTCTTTCCATTCATTTTATTTTTTGGAACATTTTCAAATATTAAACATCTATTCCAAAACAAAGTATTAAAAAATACTAAAAATAAAAGTTTCTCTTGGTTATTCTCCATGGATGCCCCAAAGAATTAATCAAAATAGAGCAAACTACTTTATATTTCACCAGATTGCTTCACAACTATGAATAAAATGGTGCAAGCTTTTAAAGAGAGGGTGTCATTTATGGACATCAGTAGGTTCTATATGTACCCTTAAATGGTGCAACATACAATCCCATTCAACTGAACTTACAAAACCAACTACAAAAGATACTAAGATAGGTAGCTATCCATAAAGCTCCAATATCAATTAATGTCTATGTGCATACAAAGTTTTACACTGGAATGGTTTAGAAAATAAGAAAAAAAAAAAACTTAAAAAAAGTTTATGCTCCTCCGACATCCACAAATTCTGAACTTAAAATAAAAATGTGGGGGGAGATGGCCTTTTATAGAAACAAGGCCCCAAAAGTTCAACTTAAATTTTTTTCAGAGAATCAGAAAAAATAAATTAAAATGTGTCATGTGGTATCTGCCAAGTGTCATCAAGAACATTCTAGAATAATTAAGGCTTTGACTTCATTCGCAACAACACTTCTCTTCATACTTCAACACAAACACTTTGTATCAATCAAGGCTACTAGCTTCCTTAAAAAATACCTGAATGAGGAACACCTACCGGGACCGAGATCAACCTACAAATTTAAAATTGAAACCAAAATAAAATTCATCATATTTTTGGTATCCAGTATCCAGTTCTTTCTCTTTTCGCTTATGACTTGGGCTCTGGGATTATGAATTCTTTCTTCAACTAATATTCTTAGAAATCTCTTCATATTTGATGTATGTGCTCTTTTGAAATTCTTCGTATTGCTCTACAAGTGAGCTTGAGCCTAATATATTCTTCAGTTACTCGAAGTATGATGCCATTTTTATATGCTTTGTCTACTTCATACTCGACTATAACATTTCTACATTGTATTATTTCATCAATGACCTCCTGCATAAGCAATTGAACAGGATCTCTATTTATCCTTTCTATCCATTCCTTGAAAGCTTTAGCTTCCTTTCCCTCTTGTCCTAATTTTTTGGGATCAAAACCTTGGCAAGCCAATATGTGAATAAATTATTTATTTTCACTGATCAAACTTCTACACTCGATGGTGACTCTTTCAAATCCTTCAATACATTGTATTAACATGTCACCTTTCCATTTCAGCTATTTCTTCCACTTTCCTGGCAATGAAATTTCATGTCCTGATATTAAATTATTTTGTATTAACTCTTGGATATCTGATTGCATGAGAATTTCAATGTTTCACCTTTCATTGATGACCTGCTCTTGGTGAAATCTACATTCATCTTCAAATCTATTCAATTTTTCTGAATGATAGCATGCTTCCTTGTACTTTCTTATTGCATCTGTATTAAATTATTCTCTTTTCTTTACCCAGTATTCAATCCATTCTTCAAACATGTTCATTTTATGATGAACTGCAACAATTGCATCTACTTGCTCTTGTGACATTAGCACTAGATGTTGGGGCAGTTCAGCTTGTTCTCGACCAGATAAAGTCAATGAATTAATAAAGTGTTCTAAGGTAGCAACTCATTCTTTCAATTATCTTTTCTTCTATTTATATTTATGTACTCTAGCAATAGTAGCATTTAAGTTTACTTTTATTTCCTCTAATTCTTGCTACCAAGATGAGTGTCTAAGATTAATACTTGTGATCTTGTACTCCTTAGGCATTATCTGATGACTTTCCTTATCGGCTATTAGAGTGGCTATCTGAATAGTTCTATTGCCATTTGCATTCCTCTGTATGACATGCTTTGTCTTTGCTTTGTGCCTAGGTTTAGGAGTACCCACTTCTTGTATAAAATTATTAAGATTCAAAGGTAGTACTTCCACTTCCATTGGAGAAGCTAATTCCCTGATTAACCAATTAGGTGTATCATTATCTTGCTATACCTTTGTAACATTTATTTGTCCCTGTTTACCACTTGTTTCAGAAACTTCTTTTCTTTGGCTCGCCACATTTTCCAAAATGGGTATTTTTTTAGTGATATTTGGCATAGATTCAAGATTGGTAGGGTTTGACACCGTCTCCTCTATTTGGAGACTTATATTTTCCTTTCTATCCAGATTTCCCATTTCATCTCTCTGAACATTACCTTCTTCATTCACTACTACATCAGGATTCTCTCTATTTTCAATTGCAAACTATGTAGCTTCCTCTTCTGGAATTTTAGTTTCAATTTTAGTTTCAACACGGCTTGTCTTTGATTCTTCAAAGACCTACGATTGTTGATTAGAAATTTTCACATTCCCAAATAAAGGATGGGAATCAATAGTATCTTCAACAATTATTTCATCAATAAGATTCTATTTTGTAGTCTCCCTTGCTTCCATTTCAAGTATGCTAGGGTTTCCTATCTCTGAGGTGACCGTTCCTTGAATAAAATATTCTTCTTCAACATTTATGGGGTTAGAGCTTGTATCTCAAATTTCTTATATCACCAGGTGTACCATGTGTTTGCATTTATACTTCTTTTCTTTCACTTTCTCCCACATAACACCCCATTTTTCCACCTATTCTTTAATTCTTGCTTCATCTTCTTTAGAAATTTCCTCTAGAGCTATAGGAGTCCCTCTCAGTTCTTGTTTCATACTAGCCATATTAACATAATGGGGAGAGGTAAATAATGTTGTAGCCTTTTGAGATGCAGATTTGGTTTGTGTACCAACATTCTCTATTGCTCTTGTTCCTTCACCAATAATTACTCTTGTTCTTGGTTTAGCTGTAGAGGAAGATGCACCTTTAGGTCTCACTTTTGATTTATCTTTCCCTGTGCCTGCATCTTTCTATTTATCAAATGGTTTTATGGGAACTTCTTATCTTGTAGTTTCAGGGATTCTTTCTTCAATTATAATATTTGGAGTCGCCTTACTCGTATTTCTTTTCTTCTTGGTAGGCTCTCCATTTTAAAAAGTAGTTTCATCTCTTTGTTTCCTTCTTTTATCTTTTGAGAAGATGGGTTGAATTCCTCTTTCTCTCAAACCTTTGAAAAAATCATCAATCTAGTGTTGAGTATACCTTAAGACTGGTCTAGTAAAGTCATCAATTGATGTCATATCTTCATCATCAACACCTGTGTCTAGAATGGGTTCATCATATACCCTGTCATCATTGTAAAATTGATTCAACACCTAAACATCATCTTCTTCCATTTGGTCTGGGATGTCATGAATCTTGAGCATCTGAGCAAATCTTAGTCATTCTTTCATATTTTATTCTTCTTAACACATGCTCATCTTCATAGTTAAGCCAATAATCTTCTAAATGAGGCACATGAGCACAAAAACCAGCTATATTTTCAGCAATATTTCCTTCAATATCATAATACACTCTCTAGAGTGGGAACTCTTTAAAATGGTAGGTCCTCAGTTATTCTTCACACAAATCAGTTACTCTAATTACACTGCACTTATAATTTCCTATTGTGATGGGAAATTTAAAAGAGGCCTTTTTGCGAGCATGGCTATAAAGAGCCTAAGATGGTTTTAACTATCTCACTAATTCCAATAAAACAATTTTATCTGTAGGATACCTGGGCAACATGAATGGGTGTCTATCAAATCCCTCCACTCTAATGTAGGAGTAATTTGTGAACTATATATACCAGCCTCCCATAGGGCGAATGGCACTTTTTTCTTCCAGGAATAATCTCTTAGCTTTATTACCTTCCATTGTTCTCACCAATTTCATGGAGAACAAATCATTAAATTTCCTGTAATCATCTTTATACCCATGGACAGTGGTCTAGGTTGATGTGCATATATCAAACTGTTGCCAACTTTTGTGCCTAGAGTACCAATCTATTTCAACCCTTGTTTATTGGCTCTCTTAGAACAAGAGTAAATAACATATGATGACATGTAGAAGCATCTGGTTTTGGGGAATGTAGTCATTTTTTCATGTAGTTTGTCACTTATCAATTTTCCCCAATATAACTCCACAGGACCCTCTATCTTGCAAGATATTATCATGAACATGTAGGGTTTGAGTTTTCTTACATCTCTTAAACCAACTACTCTGCTCAACAAAGTTATAATGTCTTGCATTTATTGTTTAAACATAGGCCTCTTAATTACCTTGTTGTATTGTGTAATTGGCTGTTGACACCATTGGGTGCTCATAATTCATCTATTACACTCTTCAATGCTCTGATATGTCCTAGTTTTGGCCTTTAGGTTGACATTGAGCATCTGTGTGTAAATGGGGAGACCAAATGTGTATATGATTCCTTTGTATGATAGGTCTACATAAACTCTCCCTTCTTTCTCACCAAACGTCTTGGCTAGGTTGTAATGTTCTATACATTGCATAAGTAATTTAGGAGCTTCCATTGCTGGCGGAAACCCTCCTGCAAGAAATAACCCATTTTCCACAACACTCTTGGTACATTGAGAAGCATTCTCTTGTAATAGTTGTGAACAAATTTCAATGTCAAAAGAGAATCCCATGTGGGTGTTTGTAACCACTATGTTGATGGGTATGACTTGTGAATTGCAATACTTGAATTCATCTTCTACCCTTGCGTCAGAAGTACTCATTTTGTATACAATGTACTCTACAATTTTCATAATATGTGTCTTGTGTGTGAGTTAGGGTTAGATTTAACCAAAACTTACGTTTCATAAAATTTTCAATTCATTTTCGATTATATTTAACAACTCAAAGAATAATTAATATTTCAATTTCAAAATAGGAAATACCATTATCAAGATTTTTATCCTGAGAAACTCTTAACAAAGTATCAGTTATTCATAACATACCTAGTTCTAGTTAATAATGGTGATTCTTCAGAATGCCACTTCAAAACCCTTGGTAGTTGCATCTTAGTTTCTCAAAATTTTACCTCTTTGTGCATGAATGTCATTTTGTTAACTCAATGTCTTTAGAAAATTTGCAATATGATGTGAAGTGGAATGTTGTAAGAGTAATTGCATGCTTTAGGTGGTGCCAAGTACATGGGTAGTTCACCACCTTGATTAATTACCTGTTATTTCACATTAATTCCTAGAATAAAGGTGAAATCATTATGGATTATGGTCCAAATCATGAACACCTAGATTTCTACGTTGGCTCGTTATTTGAGAAGAAATATGACATGATGATTATACATGGCAATCAAATGTCAGGCTGATTCTTTGTAAGGTATATTTCATTAAAGATATGTGATCGATTGGTGATCATTGGGATTAAAGCTTTCCAATATTGCTTTTGAAAGGAGCAAACAACACTGGGATTTGGGAAATACCTTCTAAAGAAAGAGAAAACCAAAACAAAAGGAAATACTAGAAACTGAGTCTAAAAGATAAATTTAACACAATTTCAAAGCAAACTCCCCGGTTCTTGACTTTCAGGAAAAAGAAACAATAAAATACCGGACTTCGGTAAAAACAAAATTACTGGGATTAAAATTTTGATCAATGAAATACTGGGCGAAGATAGAATCTTATGAAGATACAATTTCTTTTGGCTCAAACACAGGACTCTGGGATTCTAGTTTCCAGTAACAGACTAAATGTTAAGAGCATACCGAAACACCAAAATCGGGAAACAAAAGGTTATGACAACAAAGAGGCCAAGTGAAAATGAGAGAGGAAATCAACAACTAACCGGGCATCAAAACAACGCTGAAGCAAGCAAAAAGAAAAATAGGGTGTCCACATTTTTCCAAGGGGAAAAATGGGGCATGTTGTGAGACCACACAACAACTAGCAACCAACAAAACAAAACAAAACAATAGAAAGTCAATTCTAGATCTAACATCAATGTTCCAACTTTCTTTAGTATTCTAATTATAAATAATGGGATCCTTATTCCACATTCAAATTTTACTTCGATTAGCATGTAAAATTAAGTATTACTAAGCTCATGTGTGTACAATTGATTATTTACACTACAATAAACTTAGAAATAACAATTGTTTGAATTAACCTACATAATATGACAATTCATTTTAAGCCAACCAGGGATAGAGCCTTACTTCCAGTCAAGCGTCCATAGCCTCAACAAGGTTATCTCTGAAATTCCCCCAAACATAGCTCTATTGTTGGTTAGGTGTCCAAAGCCCTGATAGAGTTATTTGGAAGGCCTAATAAGTTGATATCCCTTTTTTTTTTAAGATATGGAAATGATAGCTCATTTTTTACTTTTGATATTGCAATAATAGCTCTTTTATCAACTTGCAAGCATTGAAGCCTGCTATTAGGTTGGGAATTATAGTGGTAGCAAAGGTAGGCTTTTAATTTTTCAATTAATGCAAAAAACTGTTATCCCAAATTTTAGTAGAATTATTTTAAATGTATTCGTTTGTAGTTCAACATCAACTGAATGATTCATGCTAATTAGAGTATATAAAATTAAATAATTCTCGAACAATTTATAAATAGAAAACTACTTTTGGTTAGAATATAGATTAAAGTTTTGGAGTTGACATTCTATTGACTTGTAGACCTTCAAAGGTTTCCAATTAATGTAAAGTCAAATGACACAACACCCAAAAAAATGAAAAAAACAAAAAGAAAACAAAAAAAAAGCAAAACCATCCACAAAAAAAAACTATGTATAAAAAATATTTACTTATGACAGGAAATAATGCCTTAAGAACTTCCCATTCACATGCAATGTGATATAGATCTACCGGTCAAAGACTTTAATCTATAAGTACTATCACCTAAGATTTCAAAAATTTGGTATGGGCCTATCCATAATTTTTCAAACTTACCATGTTCACCTTTACGTTCATGAGCTTTGTTCCAATACACGACCAAATTGGATATTTTGAAATTCTTTAATCTAACTCTCTTATCAAACCATATTTTCACTACATATTGATTCTTAGCAAAATGATCTATAGCTCGAGCACGTTTCTCATCTAAATGCATCAATTACAACAATATGGCTTATGTTTGATCAACTAATCCAATATATTCTTGTGCAAACTTCTAGGTAGGGATTTTTAAGTTTACTGGTAGTATAGGATCTACCCTATAGACTAAATGATAAGGAGAATTCCCTAATGGAGCTTTCATCCTAGTATGATCTACCCAAAGGGTGAATTTTAACAAAGAATGCCATTCCCTAGGGTTATTTTCAATCAATTTTCTAATTATATCCAACAAATTTTATTTGATGACTTAGCTAATCCATTTCCTTGTGGATAATAATTAGATGAAAGTTTTAGTGTTATGCCATATTCAAATGCCCAATTAGAAAATTTTAATGAAGCAAAAGCAGGGCCATTATCACATACCAATGCATACGACATTCCAAACCTGGTGATAATGTTTTCTTCCAAGAATTTGATGACCACATCTGTAGTGCATTGCTTACTAGAGCATGCCTTTGTCCATCTAGTACATTAGTCTGTAGCAGTCAATATAAATATGTGACCAATGAAAGATGGAGGATTGATAGTTCCAATAAAGTCTAATCCCCATTGTGAAAAGGGATGCATCTCCATCACCGGCTGTAGTAGTTGAGCATTAAATCTTCCTTTATTTGATGTTGTTTGACATGAATAAAAATGCTTGATATGTTTGTAAGTATCTTTAAAAATTGTGTTCCAGTAGTAGCCCACTCTTAAAATGAGGTGTACAGTAGCTAGAGGTGCTCCATGAGTTGTTCCAAATTTATCATGTAGTTCTTGCAACACTTTATCAGCTTCTATTCTATTTAAACATTTTAAATAGATTCCTTCATGATTTATTTTGAATAGAGCTCCTCCCTTAATCATGTAACTTTGTGATTTTATCTTGAGGGATCTTCTTTGATCCCTTTGCATATGGTTGGGGCAAGTATGTCTGACCAAATAATTCCAAATATCTGAATACCAATCTTCTTGATCCTTTTCATTCAATGTGTATTGCTAGCTTAAGATTTGTGGATCTATTTCTGCAATAGATTTGACCAAAGCTTGTCCTCAGACCAACCTCATGGGTATGATGTCTAAATCAAATTCTTGTAAAATGGTGACCCATTTAGCTCTCTTTTCTTTGAGCTAACTCTGTGTTAGCAACATTTTGATAGCCAAATATGGGACAATGGCTTGAACTATACTTTTGAGGATGTAATGTCTGAACTTGCGTATAGCTTTGACCAAAGCAAAGGCTTGTTTCTCAACATTTGTGTATCTCAATTATGCTTCCTTGAACAGAGCGCTCATAAAAGAAATTGGTTTTTCTTCTTTATTTTCACCTTTCTGTGTTAATACTACTACACAAGTGTGACAAGAAGCAAATGAGTAAATATAAAAAGGTTTAACATAATCTAGGCTTACCAATACTGGTGCTTCCGTGATTGTGGTCTTTATAGTCTTGAAGAAAATCTTAGCTTCATTCATCCACTCTATTTTGACATCTTTCTTTAACATATCATTGAGTGGCATCACTATTTTGACAAACCTTGTAATAAATTTTTGAACAAAATTGATCTTACCAAAATATGGCTTCAATTCTTTTCTACTTCCTAAGGGTTGTAACTTGAGTAACGTATTCACTCTATCTAGATTGATTGAAATACTATGTTCAAAAATGATATTCCCTAATAAATTTCCTTTAGTCACCCCAAAAATGCACCTTTTAGGATTTAATGAAACTCCATAAGTTTCACACTTTTGTAGTATTGCTCTAAGATCTCGAACATGATCTCTTCTTTCTTTAGAAAATACTATAAGGTCATCCATGTAAATAATGATACAATTTCCTATCAATTCTTGAAAAGAATAGTCCATGGCTCTCTGGAATGTAGCTCTAGCATTTATCAATCCAAATGACATCCTTCTGTAGGTGAAAGTTGTTTTCATCTGATCTTCCCTCACCACCATTACTTGGTTATATCTAGAAAATCTATCCAAAAAGGACATCATTTTCAAACCATTAACTATCTGTAACACTTCTTCAAGTGAGGGTAGTGGATAATTGTCTTTTTCAAACCCTTGTTGAGATTCTGAAAAATACACACAATCATATATCTCCATTCTTTTTCCTTATAGGGACTAAATTTTCCACCCAAGTAGAATGTCTGATTGGAAAAATTATCTTGGCTGACAATAGTTTTTGAACTTCCTTTTGAATTAAAGGCTCTAAGAGTGCATTTACTAGACGTTGTTTCTATCAGAAAGGTTTCGCATCAAGCTTCAATGGTATAGTATGTGTAATGATGGAAGTGTCATACATCTTAAAGTCTTCATATGTCCATGCTATGACTTTCCAGTAATCTTTAAGTGCCTGAGCAATATTTCTCTTTTCTTCTTCAGTACAAACCTTCCCTATGAGTACGTTCTTAGGATCTTCTTCAGTATGCAAATTGTATAACTTAGATAGTCCTCCATCACTTTGAGGTAAATATTTTTATTTGATTATCTAGTCAATATTGAACAATCGTTCTAACTCAATAATTCCTTTCAGAATATTATTATCCTTGGCTTAAATTAATTCTTCATCTTGAACTTCACCATCAGGGTGATCTATCTCTTCAATTATTTGTGATTTGAAAATACCAAACTTAGTAATGAATTCCAATATATGTCGATCATCTTTGAATACTTGCATGTTAGTGACATTATCAGGAACCGAAGGTAATTGTACTAGTTCAACTGTGAATCTTTTCAGATCTGAAGTCTCTATTGGTTCTATAGTACTAGCAATAGTAGCTAGAGCATCGACTCTCTGATTAAATCTTCTAGGGATATGAGTAATATTGAATGCGTGAAAATCTTCAGTTAAATCCCATACTTTGTGTTGATAATTGGATAATATTTTGTAGTGGAAAATATATTGCTTTCAGACTTGTTTAACTACCAATTTTGAATCACCGAACACTTTAAGGATTCTAGCTTTCTTCTTGATTGCTAGGATCAAGCCATGTGTAAGGGCTTCGTATTCTACCACATTGTTAGTACATTGAAATTGCAATTGATATGTGGCAAGAAAAGAATTAACTTGGGGGTTGATAAGTTCTACTCCAATTCCAATTCCTTGTTTTGATTTTGATCCATCAAATTTAAGAATCCAAGCTTGATCATCTGTAGCCAATATTTTACCATTTTTTGATATCATTGTATAAATATTTTCAATTTGTATATTTTGATCTTCATTTCTACACGTTTCTGGTTCAGTTCTTTTTTATTTTTATCATGTTCTCGACAATACCGATTCTCAATTCTATGAATTATCTCTAGGAACATGATACAATTATTTTCTAAATGTGCAACATTATGCAACTTGCACCAATCCTGCAACAACAAACCTTTTAGTGAAATTTTACTTTTACTGATTTCTTGAGCTTTTGCAATAATATTTTTCTGAAACTTATCATAAGGACTATTCTCTTCTTCAAAAGAATCACAATCTAATTCAATTAAAACATTTGTTCTAGGAGTTAGTTCATTAGATTTCTTAGTAGTACAAGTGAAAAATTCCTCAATTTTAACTCCTAAACTTCATATTTTGTAAACTCCTAGTTCTACATCAATATATAGAACATCATTTTTCTGATTATAATTTGTGATCATGTATTTCATGTGTGGTTCTCTTTCAATCTAAATTTGATTAGGAACTCTTTTCCATGGTAACCACATGTGTGAGAATCGGTAGCCATGCATCCATTTAATTTTTTAGACCAATCTCTACTTAGAAGCATACCATGAGTATCAGGTATCTACACGACTTGAATGTCAATATAATATTGTATTATGGGATCAAAAGCCAATTGTATGTGAATATTAGTCAACTCTCCTACTACGTTTACCTTTTTCTTGTCAAGTGGAGTGACTTTCTTTAAATAATTTACAGGGGTTAACCCTAATGTCTGACATATAGATAATGAAATCACGTTAGTAGATGCTCCAGAGTCTACTAAGCAGTTATTAAAATTCTTACCAGATAGTCTCAAAGTGAACAAAAATGGCGGGGACTTTAATTGTCCTTTGTAAAAGGCTACTTGCATGTCCGCTATGGGAAAGATGTTCTTATCTTTTTCTTTAGCCTGACTATCTTTCACTTGAATGTCTTTGAATTTTCTTTCTTTGGGAAAATCTTCTAAAGTGCTTAAGAAATATTTCTTGATCATAGGTGTCTTAAGCAATTCTAATAGAGAAAGGCTAATATTTATCTTCTTAATTTCTTTTGCTAAATAATTAGTCAAATTGTTTTGGTCAACAGAGTCTATCTTTTCACTTTTTGAAACATTTGATGAATTGTAGTAAGAGGTCACCTTGGGTAGCCCAATATTATTACTTGATTTGTCATCAGGTGGAGTATTCACATTATTAGGTGGGATGGATGTTGTTAAAGGCCCATTGAATCTACCTCCACTATTAACGTTATTCCTTGTGTTGTAATTACGTCCCTTCTGATACTATTAGAAGGCATGTATTTCATCCATTTCTTCTTGAGGCTCATTTTTGTCCTGATAGGGAAAAGTATATGTTTCCAAAGTCATAGTCAAATTATCACCTACATATTCATGAGCATGACTTGTGATAGCAATAGGAAATTTAAAGCATTCATAACTTTCATATACTACCAGAACTAATTCATTTCCTAAATAGGAGGATGACAATCACATGCTCATTATAATGAGTAGCAGCAAGGAAAATGTTTGAAGTGATTTTGAATTGTGAGCAATCTACTTCAGCATGAGAATTTGTATTATGAATTCTACACCAATTGTTCATTTCAAGCTCAGCTAAGTTCACTTTTGATGTATACTTCTCATTTGTTGAATCGGGATTATCTAAAGGTGTTGATACTCCCTCATTATTAGGGCATGTATTCCAAGGTCTAGGTGGCCTATGAGCATTATACACTCAATTTTGTGATTTCTGATTATTATTTTGAGAATAGAAATTTTAATTTCATAATTGTGTAACCTATGTGGTTAATCTTTTGAGTTGAGTTGTAACTTCTTTCATGTCTTCCTTTTCCTCAAAAAATTTGACGTTTTGATTTTCTTGAGTTTGTGAGAAATTTTTTTTTCCATTAGGGTGCAACTCTATAATAGTTGGACCAAGGTGAGGGACTACAACTTGACTATTTCTTGGTTGAAAGAAAGTATTTTGAGGAAATGTCCCATTCTGGACCACTGTAGGATAAGCATTAGGAGCCATAGGATGACCTATAGGGACTCCATTTGCATTCAGGATAGAGTAAATATTCAATCTGTTTCTAGATGATCTATTTCCAAGATGTTTCATTTCTAAATTTACACTTACGACTTCAACATAGGCTTATGGTAAATTAGTGGGAGGATTTTCTCTTCGCTTCATGAACATAACAGTCAAAGGATCTACTGCTGTATAAAAAACTGTGATAGCAAAAAAATTATCCACTACATAAGGTGCATGTAACCTTGAATATGCCTTTTGAAATATTTCATTAAAAGCATTTATAGGTTTTCCTTCAAAACTCTTGATTTGAGAAAATTGATAATATAACAAAGCATGATTAGTCGATGTTCTAAACCTAGCTAATAATTGAGTTTCCATGCCTTGCCATGATCTGATAGAATTGTGAGGCAAGTTGATATACCACTAGTAAACTTCATCACTTAGAGTATATGGGAACAAATGACACATGACATCTTCATGTTGAATTCTTGCTCGAAAGAAGGTATCCTTGAATATAATAATATGCTCTTCAACATCTTTGTGAAAATAATACTTAGGACACAACTTTTTAGGATTTTTAGGTAAATCATTGTATATAGCAAATTGAATCGGTGACTCCACATTAAGAATGCCATCACTATAGGAGGTGATGGTGTAACAACAATTGGAATCTTTGGAATAGCACTTAAACTTCCAGAATTTTGAGTCGGTCTAGATGATGTTCGACCACTAAGCTAAACTAAGGTCACCCAAGGATCACTAGACTAGGATCTAGTGGTTCTATAGAAATCCAGTTCAAAACCTAACAAAACCAACAAATAACAACAATAGGCCCTCCTTCTAGTGCAAGTTCCTGTTGACGACAATTTTACTCCCAATAAAAAAATTGAACAAAATCTCCACAAACAAGATCGTGAAGAACCTATCCTTCTTGAAAGATAAGGGAACAAGGACAACCTAAGGGGAAATTATACATTCATAAGGCAAAGATTGGATTTCGTTCAATCCCAAGTCACTAATAACTAGGTCATGGTTGCACTAGGGTTGCTCTTGGGTAATGATGTGATATTTGATGTTAATCTCAAAGGGACTACAGTTATTTCTAGATTTGCTAAGAATTGTAAAAATTTCACATAAAATTTCACTTCATTCATCAAATAGCATCATGAAACCAAAAGATTCAACATAATATTTCATGAATATCACAAATTATTTGCTATCACTTAAGTAGATTTAGCATTAAGCATTCAACAATTTCATGGAAAATAAAAGATTTTCAATAAAATTATTTCCATTCATTTATATTTTTTGGAACATTTTCAAATATTAAACATCTATTCTAAAAAAAAGTATTAAAAAAATACTAAAAAATAAAAGTTTCTCTCGGTTATTCTCCATGGATGCCCCAAAGAATTAATCAAAACAAAGCAAACTACTTTATATTCACCAAATTGCTTCATAGCTACGTATAAAATGATGCAAACTTTTAATGAGAGGGTTTCATTTATGCACATTGAGTAGGTTCTCTATTCACCCTTAAACGATGCAACATACAGTCTAGTTCAGCTGAAATTACAAAACCAACTACAAAAGATACTGAGATAGGTAGTTATCCATAAAGCTTTGATATCAATTAATTCTATGTGCATACAAAGTTTTACACCAGAATGGTTCATAAAAAAGGAAAAAAGAACAAAACTTAAAAAAAATTTATGCTCCTCCGACATCTACAAATTTTGAACATAAAATAAAAATGTGGGAGGAGATGGCCTTTTATAGAAACAAGGCCCCAAAAGTTCAACTTAAATTTTTTTCAGAGAATTAGAAACAAAAAATTAAAATGTGTCATGTGGCATATTGCAAATTTCATCAAGAACATTCTAGAATAATCAAGGCTTTGACTTCATCTGTAGTAATACTTTTCTTCATACTTCAACAAGAACACTTTGTATCAATCAAGGCCACTAGCTTCCTTCCAAAACACCGGAATGAGGAATACCTATCGGGACTGGGATTAGCCTGCAAATTTAAAATTGAAACCAAAATAAATTCATCATATTTTTGGTATTTGATATCTGGTTCTTTCTCTTTTCACTTATTACTTGGGCTCTTGGATTTTGACTTCTTTCTTCAACTGATATTCTTGGAAAGCTCTTAATATTTCATGCATGCACTCTTTTGAAACTCTTCGTATTTCTCTCCAAGTGAGCTTGAGCCTAATATATTCTTCAGCTTCTCGAAGTATGATATCATTTTTTTGTGCTTTGTTTGCTTCATACTTGGCTATAACATTTTTGCACTGTATTATTTCGTCAATGACCTCCCATGTCAGCAATTGAATAGGATCTCTATTTATCCTTTCTATCCATTCCTTGAAAGCTTTAGCTTCCTTTCCCTCCTGTCCTAATGTTTGGGGAGCAAAACCTTGACGTGTCAATATTTGAATAAATTCTTGATTTTCACTAATCAAACTTCTACACTCGATGGTGACTCTTTCAAATCCTTCAATACATTGTATTAACATGTCACCTTCTAATTTCAGTTATTTCTTCCACTTTCCTTGCAATGAAATTTCATGTCCTGATATTACATTATTTTGTATTAACTCTTGGATATTTGACTGCGTGAAGATTTCAATGTTTCACCTTTCATCGATGACCTACTCCTGGTGAAATAAACATTCATCTTCAAATCTCTTCAATTTTTCTGAAAGATGGCATAATTCCTTGTACTTTCTTATTGCATCTATAATAAATTATTCTCCTTTCTTTACCCAGTATTCAATCCATTCTTCAAACATGTTCATTTTATGACGAACTGCAACAATTGCATCTACTTGCTCTTGTGACATCAACACCAGATGTTGGGGCCATTCAACTTGTTCTCGACCAGATAAAGTCAATGATTTAATAAATTGTTCTAAGGTAGCAACCCGTTACTTCAATTATCTTTTCTTCTGTTTATATTTCTATACTCTAGAAATAGTAGCATTTTAGTTTACTTTTATTTCCTCTAATTCTTGCTTCCAAGATGAGTGTCCAAGATTAATACTTGTGATCTTATACTCCTTAGGTGTTATCTCATGTCTATCCTTATTAGCTAGTGGAGTGGCTATCTAAATAGTTCTATTTCCATCTGCATTCCTCTATATGGAATTATTTGTCTTTGCTTTGTGCCTAGGTTTAGGAGTAACCACTTCTTGTATAAAATTATTAAGATTCAGAGGTAGTACTTCCACTTCCATTGGAGAAGCTAATTCCCTGATTAACCAATCAGGTGTATCATCATCTTGCTATACCTTTGTAACATTTCTTTGTCCTTTTTTACCACTTGTTTTAGGAACTTCTTTTCTTTGTCTTGCCAAATTTTTTGAAATGGGGATTTCTTTATTGATATCTGGCATAGATTCAGGATTGGTATGGTTTGACACTACCTCCTCTGTTTGGAGACTTATATTTTCCTGTCTATCCAAATTTCCCATTTCATCTCTTTGAACATTATCTTCTTCATTCACTACTACATTAGGATTCTCTCTATTTTCAATTCCATCTCCTGCAAACTGTGTAGCTTCCTCTTCTGGAATTTTAGTTTCAATTTTAGTTTCAACATGGTCTTTCTCTAATTCCTCAAAGACCTACAAGTGTTCATTAACATTTTGCACATTCCCAAATGAAGGCTAGGAATCAAGAGTATCTTCAACAATTCTTTCATCAATAAGATTTTGCTCTGGGGTAAGTGCATGAAGATGGTTCCCAAAAATGGGGCTTAAGTGGCCACTTTTTTTTTCTGAAATTAGGAAATGCTAACCTTGGACGTGAAATTGAGGATAGGTACACTCAAAATTTTGAGATGGAACAAAAACAAGGATCAAAGTGCTCTGATTCTACTTTCTAAACTACTAATTTATTTTGAAAATGGTTGAGATTAAGGGGTTCAATAGAGGGATGTACACAAATTGGTGTTGTTTTCGTCAGAAAAAAAAATAGCAACTCTGGTACGACTTGAGCACGGTGAACTTTTTTTTAGTATGTTTAAAATCACTACTGTTAGAAGTTAGGTAACAACATCTAGTTGATGCACAATTGTTTTGATAAATTTTTAATGAATATTTGATTTTTACTAATTTTCTAAATGGGTACTTCCTAAAAAGTAGAATTTTGGCTGTGCTCCCCCTACAAATTTTGAAAAGTAATAGATTTTTTTAAATTTTTATTTTTTAAAATTTGTAGAATGGAATCTAGTTTCTAAAAATGTAATTTATTTGAAATTTTGATGAACGGTTAATTTATAATGAAAAAAAAACCAAACACTACTTTTTGACAAAAAATAGACATACAAACAAAATAAATTATTGATGAAAGGCCTAACAATGTCAGAAAGTGAAAAAAACTTATATTGTTGGAAAGCTAAGAGAGAACTTAACATTACCCATGTGTTCGATTTTGTCAATATTGAACCAAATGCAATCCTGATGGTGAGCACGAACCCGATTATGTGAAAAAATTGTACAATTTGCAAAAACACGTCTCTAGTCGTTGGGAATGCCCTCCAAGCCTTTGGGTTAGTATTCCAAG